>CM065589.1:335160705-335205450 GCA_033119425.1 Bufotes viridis | reverse complement strand
GCCCAAGGGGAGAGTATTTTCTGCTGCAGCTCAAGGGGTGTGTCCATTCTTTGTGCGGCACAAAGAAATAAAAAAAAAACTAAGAGTAGGTGGCACTGTACACATACATTTTATTGAATAACTCAGTGGCTATGATTAGAGTTGAGCTAACACCAGGAAGTTCGGGTTCGCCGGGTTAGGCTGAACTTCGGCGCAAAGTTTGACTTCGGGACCCGAACTTCACCCCGAACCGCATTTAAGTCAATGGGGACCCGAACTGCAAAAGGAAGCAAAATGGGGGTAAGAGCTGGGCAATTGCCCTGCAAACAAATGTGGATAGGGAAATGACTTAAAATAACATAACATACATAAAAATTAAAAATAATCTTGAACTAGGAGGAGGTGGTCCATATGGATTAGGAGGTTGAGAAGGCAGTGGACGTGGTGGTGTAGGTGGAAGCGGTGGTGGAGGAGGTAGTTGTCAACAACACTGTTTTTTGTTGTTTATTTTTATTTTTTTTAATTTGGGTAGACCCCAAAACATTGGGAAATACAGAAAAGAAAACAAAGAGAAAGTGTGCTGGAGTATAACAAAGGCTGAGTGAGGCCGGTATACATGTCTATTCTGCACAAGGTATGGACACGTCCTGTGGTATTCATGCCTGGTTCATTTTAATGAACGTGAGCTTGTCCACATTGGCTGTGGACAGGCGACTGCGCTTGTCAGTGATAATGCCCCCTGCCGTGCTAAACACACGTTCAGACAATACACTGGCTGCAGGGCAGGCCAGCACTTCCAAGGGGTAAAGGGCAAGTTCAGGCCATGTGCCCAATTTGTAGACCCAGAAGTTGAATGGGGCAGACCCATCAGTCAGTATGTGTAGGCGTGTGCACACATACTGTTCCACCATATTGCTGAAATGCTGCCTCCTGCTAAGACGTTCCATGTCAGCTGGTGGTGCTGGTTCTTGTGGCGTGTTGACAAAGCTTTTCCACATTTCGGCCATGCTAACCCTGCCTTCGGAGGTGCTGGTGGTGCCCCAGCTGCGTTGGCAACTTCTTCCTCCTCCTCTGCCTTCGCCTTGTGCTTCCACTGAGGTCCCGATGTCAGGTGGGAATGCCATCAGAAGCGCATCTACCAGCGTGCAGAATATATTTCACAGTCAGGTATGCAGTGCAGGGGTAGTTTGAAAGAAAAAAGGGGTACAGATCACCCAGCCAGCAATCTAAACGCCACTGAATTTATAGAATATATTTCCCAGTCAGTTATGCAGTGCAGGGGTAGTTTGAAAGAAAAAAGGGGTACAGATCACCCAACAATCTAAACGCTGCCGAATTTACTGAATATATTTCCCAGTCAGGTAGGCAGTGCAGGGGTAGTTTGAAAGAAAAAACAGGTACAGATCACCCAACAATCTAAACGCTGCCGAATTTACTGAATATATTTCCCAGTCAGGTAGGCAGTGCAGGGGTAGTTTGAAAGAAAAAGGGGTACAGATCACCCAGCAATCTAAACGCCGCCGAATTTACAGAATTTATTTCCCAGTCAGGTATGCAGTGCAGCAGGATCACAGCCTCCAAGCCACTTGTGAATGACTGGCCTGATAACCGTGGAAATTCCCCCCCCCCCGTGATAACATGCACGTAAAATTGCCCGACCCGGGTTTCGCAGGTAGCTTCTTCAGGGGCTGCGGTACACCCTGAAGAACCCGGGTCGGGCAATTTTACGTGCATGTTATCATTTGGAATTTGTGAGTACTATAAACCCCTGTTATTCAAGAGTTTTGAGGGTACTGCACCATTTCTTCTGTTTCCTTTGTAAAGGCAGTTCTGACCTGGAGTTGAAATCAGCGGTCGGTGGCTCAAGGCGGGATCTGACAACCAGCTGGGAGTGCACGCAGTTTTTTTCTTTCCTTGTGAACGACTCATCTGTGACTGTTACTTCCGAAAGCTGGATGTGAACTTGGTGCCCTATTGTTTATAAGTGTTGCTCAACGACATCCATATACCACCATTATATAGCGTGGTTCCCACATTTATTTTTATTTTGATAAAAAAACAACTACCAATGCAACACAGAGAAAAAGTCTTTGTGGGTATTGTACGGGCATAATAATATTTAACCACTTAAGGACCACAGGTTTATACCCCCCTAGTGACCAGGCCCTTTTTTACAAATCGGCACTTCACAACTTTAACGGTTTATTGCTTGGTCATGCAACGTAGTGGTATTTGATTGCTGCTGAGATTTTTCGTTTTTCTGATATTAATAAAAAAAAACGCAATTTTCTCAAACAAAGTGTATTTTTAACTTTTTCTGGTAAAATTGTTCAAATATAATTACATTTCTATACAAGTTTGTGTCAGAATTTATTGTGCTACATGTCTTTGATAAAAAAAATCCAATAAGTGTATATTTATTGGATTGGGAAAAAGTTATAGCATTTACAAACTATGGTACAAAAAAGTGAATTTCCGCATTTTGAAGCAGCTCTGACTTTCTGAGCACCTGTCATGTTTCTTCAGGTGCTAGAATGTCAGGATAGTATAAATACCCCCCAAATGACACCATTTTAGAAAGAACACACCCCAAAGTATTCGCGGAGGGGAATGGTGAGTTCATGTATGATTTAATTTTTTTTCACAAGTTAGCAGAAAATGACACTTTCTCTGGAAAAAAATAATAATAAAGTTTTCATTTCTGCTAACGTCTGGCAAAAAAAAAAAAAAAAATCTCCCACAGACTCACTATGCCCCTCAGTGAATACCTTGGGGTGTCTAATTTCCGAAATGGGGTCATTTGTGGGGTGTGTTTACTGTTCTGGCATTTTGGGTGGGGCTAAATTGTGAGCAACACTGTAAAGCCTAAAGGTACTCGTTGGACTTTCGGCTCCTTTGCGCACCTAGGCTGCAAAAAAGTGACACACATGTGGTATCGCCGCACTCAGGAGAAGTAGGGCAATGTGTTTTGGGGTGTATTTTTACATATACCCATGCTGGGTGAGAGAAATATCTCTGTAAATTGACAACTTTGTATAAAAAAATTTAAAAAGTTGTCATTTACAGAGATATTTCTCGCACCCAGCATGGGTATATATAAAAATACACCCCAAAACACATTGCCCTTCATCTCCTGAGTACGGCGATACCACATTTGTGACACTTTTTTGCAGTCTGGGTGCGCAAAGGGGCCCAAATTCCAATGAGTACCTTTAGGATTTCACAGGGCATTTTTATGCATTTGGATTCCAAATGACTTCTCATGCTTTAGGGGCCCCTAAAATGCCAGGGCAGTATAAATACCCCACAAGTGACCCCATTTTGGAAAGAAGACACCCCAAGGTATTCCGTGAGGGGCATGGCGTGTTCATAAAAGATTTTTTTTTTTGGCACAAGTTAGCGGAAATTGATTCTTTTTTTTTTTTCTTACAAAGTCTCATATTCCACTAAATTGTGACAACAAATAAAATTTTACATGAACTCACCATACCCCTCACAGAATACCTTGGGGTGTCTTCTTTCTAAAATGGGGTCACTTGTGGGGTATTTATACTGCCCTGGCATTTTAGGGGCCCCTAAAGCGTGAGAAGTAGTTTTAAATCCAAATGCGTAAAAATGCAATGAGTACCTTTTAGGAGGGCATTTTTAGGCATTTGGATTCCAGACTTCTTCTCACGCTTTAGAGCCCCTAAAATGCCAGGGCAGTATAAATACCCCACGTGACCCCATTTTAGAAAGAAGACACCCCAAGGTAATCCGTAAGGGGCATGGCGAGTTCATAGAAGATTTTTTTTTTTTGGCACAAGTTGGCGGAAATTGATTTATTTATTTTTTCTCACGAAGTCTCCCTTTCCGCTAACTTGTGACAAAAAGTTCAATCTTTCATGGACTCAATATGCCCCTCAGCGAATACCTTGGGGTGTCTTCTTTCCAAAATGGGGTCATTTGTGGGGTGTTTGTACTGCCCTGGCATTTGAGGGTCTCCGCAATCATTACATGTATGGCCAGCATTAGGAGTTTCTGCTATTCTCCTTATATTGAGCATACGGGTAATGAGATTTTTTTTTTTCCGTTCAGCCTCTGGGCTGAAAGAAAAAAATGAACGGCACAGATTTCTTCAAAAGATAGAGCATGTCCTATTCTTGTCCGCAGCCTGCGGACAAGAATAGGAATCTCTATGGAGAGTGCCGGCATGGTGTGCTGCGGATCCGCAATTTGCGGGTCCGCAGCACACCACGGACCTGTGAATGGACCCTAAAGCCGCGATCGTTAATAAAGATCCAAAAAGCTCAAAAGTGATCTTTATAGCGCCCCATAGCGATCAGAAAAAAAAAAAATTCTGACACTGCGGTGGAGCGGACTGAACGCAAGTGTGGGCACAAGATCAGGCCTGATCGGGCGAACACTGCGTTTTTTGTAGAGCCCAAGGTGACCCTAATGTACTGATATAGATCTGATTGCGATCAATCTTGATTACTTACAGATACTATATAGTACTAGTGCTGATTAGTGAAAGCAATGACGCTAATCAGCGACTAATCAGTGACTGCGGTGCGGTGGATGCTAACTACCTAACAAGTAACTAACTAACTGACGGTGATAAGGGACCCTTAGGCCCCATTCACACGTCCGCAATTCTGTTCCACATTTTGCGGAACCGAATTGCGGACCCATTGATTTCTATGGGGACAGACTTTGACCCACTCGGATCCGCAATTCCGGGTCCGCACTTCCGTTCCGCAAAAATATAGAACATGTCCTATTCTTGTCCGCAATTGTAGACAAGAAAAGGCATTTTCTATATAGTTCTGGCAATGTGCGGATCTGCAAAATGCGGAAAGCACATTGCCGGTGTCCGTGTTTTGAATGGAGATTTACAGGGGGATGATCAATGACATGGGGGTGATCAGGGGTTTATAAGTGACAAGGGGGGGTTGGTGTGTTCTAACAAGGGAGTACTAACCTGCCGCGCTGCAGTGAATGCGCGCGCGTTCACATGTAATCTCGGGTCTCACGAGATGACGCCGATAGGTGTGATCGAGACCTGAGAGAGCCACCTCCCGCACGCCTTTCGGCGTTAGCGTGACGGGAGGTGGTTAAGATTGTATTGCTTGCAATTGCCATGGCACCTCCTCCTCTGGTGACAAGAAATAGGACGCAAAATTGTCCCTAACGGTGGCTCTATGTCTGTTACCACGGACACCGATGCTATTTGTACTCTCCATGGAATGCACCAATGAATCCTCAAAATTGAATCCATCCCTCTGGCGTACAAAATTGTAAAGGGCACAAGCTGCCTTAACCGCAGAAATCCATGGATTTTGTACCGACTGCAACCAACACACTCTCCTCTGTACATTAACACACAGGAAATTGATCCGCAGGAAGTCTCTTTCATTGGACACCTTTCATGTAGACATGGCTGTTTTTCATTGGATGCCAGAGTGGTCAATCACCCGAAAGCGTACTACGCGCGTTTCCCATTACAAAAAATGCGCTGTAATACGCCCCAAAAATGCTAGAGAAAAACGAGTGTATCAAATACGCTCAAGTGTCAACCCAGTGTTAAGGCTAGTAGAAGAAAGTCATACCCTAGGTGGAATGTCCATGAGATAATTAAAGCATCTATCCTTGCACAAATTTGGATCCAGAGAAAGGTCATTTGGTTCTAGAGAAGAGTAGTTGGTCAGTTTTGCATTTCAGCAACAAAAAAATTGATCTACTTGTGGAAGCCCCCCATCTACAATTAGGCACTCAAATACCTCCTTCGTGAGGCTCAATTGCCCTTGATCGAGTATTGGCTCCGGTATCTTTGCTCACTTGGTTCTACTAGGCGGAGCCTGCCCTTGTTCTCCTGGGCATCTCTTTCTCCCAGACTGTAGCACTGGCCAATCGCAGTGCAGAGCTCATAGCCTGCGAGAAAAAAAAACCTGGGAGAAGGAGACGCCCAGGAGAACAAGGGCAGGCTCTGCCTAGTAGAACCAACTGAGCGAAGATCCCAGAGCCAATACCGGGAGAACGGAGCAGCGCCCAGGGATAATAGTAAGTGCAGGGAGATCCCTGGGCGCCGCTCTCCATGTCAGCATACTTT
This sequence comes from Bufotes viridis, assembly GCA_033119425.1. Classification (NCBI taxonomy): domain Eukaryota; kingdom Metazoa; phylum Chordata; class Amphibia; order Anura; family Bufonidae; genus Bufotes; species Bufotes viridis. The sequence continues at coordinate 335,199,380 of CM065589.1, read as the reverse complement.
GTTCATATGTTTTTCCCTGATGAAAGGTCCTCTTTAAGACCCCTTTAAACGGGCTGAGAATCCCAAAGATAATTGCTAAAGAGTGTTCATAGGACCTCTCGTTAGCAATAATCTGGCGATGTAACGCTCATTCATTGGGTCATTCAATCGTTTACACGCACACAAAAATTATCATTCACTGGCAGCCGATTGTGCTTTCTAAACATGATCTGCTGCCAGCAAACGAGTCATTATGGGGAAGAGCGACGGCATTAGCACTCTCCTCCTCTGACGAGCAAGAATACTTCCTTCCCGACAATCTGCTGCTCTGTCGTCCCATGTAAGTGACCTTTGCTCCTGGTACCTTCTTGGTGATTTATATGTGCCTCTATAATCTTGTTGTCCAACCTGATCTGCACACTGCCATTCCTTATTTTCCGAGTAAAGAGCTGTAGGGACTCCAAGACTGATTTTTAACTCCCTGCAATTTGAGGACGTTCTCCGGTATGATCCCAAGACCCTTGCGCTGCCATCTATTGTAGGTGAGCCCCCCACCCCCAGAGACTGGCGTTAGTGGTTATTATCTGGGGGTCATAATTTACCCAAGGAATTCCCAACTATAAATTTCTCCTTGACTCCCACCATACTAAAGAGTCTTTCACCTTTTGTGGAATCTTTAATGTTTTCTTTAGAGTGTTAATTCTCTTGTTCCACTGTGTCAGGATGGACTTCTGTAGGGGTTGAGAATGGAATCGGAACCCACCTTACTGCAGGTATGCAGGATGTTAATGATCCCAGAAGTGTCATTGCTTTTTTTCCTCCTGAAATCCTTCACTTGGTATTGTAACCACTGTATTTTTTCTGGAGGGAGAAGACCGCTCTGCCACAGAGAGTCTATTAGTATTGTCAAGAACACCATTTTTTGGGTCGGAAGTAACATTTCCCATCTCCCAACCTAACTGAGATAACTGTGCTAGGCGGGATTCCAATTCTTTCTTCGCTCCAGGGTGTAAAGGAGTTAAAAATTTGTAGCACAATGGGGACGTGCAACCTTTTTTACGCCAAAAACTAGAGTAAAAGGCTATGATAAATGACTCCTATGTGTCTCAGCACTCAGAGACCCTCATCTAACTTTACATGGTTTGCCACTTCCTGATTGAGTTGCTGTGGTTCCTAAACACTTCCACTTTCCAATAATACCACTCCCAGTCATTTGTTTCTTTTTCATTCCAGCTTTGCTGCCTGGATGCACCTAATTTATGACAGGGCATGCGCCTTGTCATAAATTAGGTGTATCTTTGGTAGGCCATGCGCCTGCTGGAAAATCTAGTGGCATATAAGCACCCGTGCATCGCAAATACGAGGTCGTGCAACAATCTTATGCTGAAAAGAGGCATAAAACTGTTTGTAAAAGACCCCCATAGTCTACTTTACCTTTAGCTGTCTGGGTTGAAGGAATGGGTTGACTATAAAGACGCTCTCAAAATATCTTAGTATTTATGGAAAGAGTGCTTAAACCCATATAAGCAGACTTTGTAAAAATGGCTGTAACCTACATGTACAGTTTTCCTAGTCCTAACCGCAGTGAAGAAATGATATCAAGATGCTCAGGTGTTCATTCAGTCCTATTGACAGTAAATTACCAATCAGTGGGACACAGGGGTGTGATACAGCAAGGCTTTGTTAGCATAGCTTCTGTGCGGTTGCTGCCTTTGTGTACTGTGGAGTCACCTGTGCGGCTCAACAAGGTACTAGGTAGACTTCATCTAGACAGCAGTCATTATTGCAGCATTTTTTCAATGTATTTCTTTCATACCATAGCATGTATAACTCACCTTCAATTTTAGTGGGAACAGTGTTGTTGGTCTCCCTTTTTTGCTAAGGCATCAAAGTCTGAAGTTAGCTTTGTTGTTGCAATTCGCAGATCCCCCATAAGTGTCATCCACAGATCCCCCATAATAGTGTCATCCACAGATCCCCCATAAGTGTCATCTAGTGACCCCCAACACTCTGCTTAAATTATACCACTATTAATGCTCCGGAGCCCAGTGCCGCCTCCTAGCTAATTTTTTCACTTCACTTGCCGCTGAGGTAAATACAGAGAAGCGCCGTAATCTCGCACAGGCGCACTGGATACTGCGCCCGTGCAGACTACTGGCAGAAGCATCGTCGAGCAAGGTGCCCTGGAAGACGCCACATGTACACTTCGCTCGGCGATGCCTCTGCCAGTAGTCCGCACAGGCGCAGACTACTGTATTCAGTGCACCTGTGTGAGATTACGGCCCCTCTCTGCAATTAAGTCAGCAGCAAATGAAGTGAATAAATTAGCTTCCCATCACAGTGCAGCTCTGCAGGCCAGATAAAGGTCCCACGGGCCGTAGTTTGCCCATCACTGCACTAGACCTATTTACAGCAGTACCAGCTGTGATCACTCCTGCCAGCTGTACCCTGGCCATGTGGGGGGGGGGGGGGGGGGTGAATGCAACCGGTTTCAGGTGGGCCCTGGTTGTAGGACACTGAATTTTTATGGGCTAACACAAAGCTACTGGGTGTTGATAAGGTGCCACCTCTCATAAGGCCCCATACAAAGCAGGAACTAGTGGGCCATATTAACACATAGTGAATATACTTTAGAATATCTGGTATGTATTTGCAATGCTGTCCATAGGTAACACTCGGATTACCGCTAAGGATTTGCAGTCATCTTTTCAGTGCAACTAATCTGCATGCGACTACCCAGCCACAGTTTCCACATAGATCTGGTCTAGAATGGACATGTCACTTAATATTTTTTCATTTAATGTGGATTTTTAAATCTAAAAAATCTGTACAGTATACAGTACAAGGCAGAATCCCATTGAAATTAATGAGACACTGAATACACACAATTTTCATCATGGAATATGAGTCAGAATACATGAAAAAAATCTCCCATGTGAACATACCTTTGGGGTGATAAAAACATATTTGGGAATATAAAATCCAGATCTGTAATATCCAGCATGGTACCCATAATGGGGGAGATGTATAAAGCTGGTGTAAAGTAGAACTGGCTTAGTTGCTCATAGCAACAATCAGATTCCACCTTTCATTTTTCACAGCTGCTTTGAAAAATAAAAGGTGGAATATGATTGGTTACTATAGGCAACTAAGCCAGTTTTGCTTTACACCAGTTTTATAAATCTCCCCCAATGACTTGGGATTACAGATGCCCTAATTACCAAAAATAAATAAATAAAAAACACACAAACTCTAGAAGTTGGAAATAACAAGGCTGCTGTATTTATTATGGGTTTCAAATAAATACATATTTATAAATAGATTATTATTTATTATTAAAGGGCCATTCATTCCATGGCACTGTACATACGTAAAGGGGTATACATATATAATACAGACAATTGCACTTGGCATGAACAAGACGAATTACAAAATAGTACAGAAGGAGAGAGGGCCCTGCCCGCGAGGGCTTGCAATCTAGGAACAAATAAATAACTTAGGCCTCATGCACATAACAGTGAAAGAAACGTCCATTAAAAAAAGACAAACTGTCAGTTTTTAATGTCCGTTTTGTATCAGTTTTTTATGTCCGTTAAAAACGGACATGAAAAATCGATGAATTTAATTGTCAGTTATTTCTAGACCCTCCTTTCCGAGAACACCCACAGGATGTTAGGCCCCCAGCTAAAATAATGTCCCCTATAGTGTAGGAATTTAGTTTATTTTTTTTTGCTGCCCCCAGCTTTAATAATGTCCTGCATGTGGGCCCCTTGGTAAAATAGTCCCCCGTAGTGTGTGATTTTTTTTTTCCTTTTTACCGCCCCCAGCTTTAACCACCTCAGCCCCCCTAGCTTAAACACCCTTAATGACCAGGCCACTTTTTACAATTCTGCATTACGCTACTTTCACCGTTTATTGCTCCGTCATACAACTTACCACCCGAATTAATTTTACCTCCTTTTCTTCTCACTAATAGAGCTTTCATTTGGTGGTATTTCATTGCTGCTGACATTTTTACTTTTTTTGCTATTAATAAAAATTTAACGACATTTTTGCAAAAAAAATGACATTTTTCACTTTCTGTTGTAAAAAAACAAACTATATTTCTATATAAATTTTTCTATAAATTTATTGTTCTACATGTCTTTGATAAAAACAAAATCCAATAAGTGTATATTTATTGGTTTGGGTAAAAGTTATAGCGTTTACAAACTATGGTGCAAAAGTGAATTTCGGCATTTTGAAGCAACTCATGTTTCTTCAGGTGCTAGAATGTCAGGATAGTATAAATACCCCCCAAATGACACCATTTTAGAAAGAAGACACCCCAAAGTATTCGCAGAGGGGCATGATGAGTTCATGTATCATTTCATTTTTTTTCACAAGTTACCGGAAAATGACACTTTCTGAGGAAAAAAATAATAATAAAGTTTCCATTTCTGCTAACTTCTGGAAAAAAAAATAAAATCTCCCACGGACTCACTATGCCCCTCAGTGAATACCTTGGGGTGTCTACTTTCCGAAATGGGGTCATTTGTGGGGTGTGTTTACTGTTCTGGCATTTTGGGCGGGGCTAAATTGTGAGCAGCCATGTAAAAGCTAAAGATACTCGTTGGAATTTGGGCCCCTTTGCGCACCCAGGCTGCAAAAAAGTGTCACTCATGTGGCATCGCCGTACTCAGAAGTAGGGCAATGTGTTTTGGGGTGTATTTTTACATATACCCATGTTGGGTGAGAGAAATATCTCTGTAAACTGACAACTTTGTATAAAATTTTTTTTTTTTAATCAGGTATAATTTTTATTAAAACAGCATAGAATGACATAGCAAAAGTTTAGTTCGCCGGCCACGCAGGGCCAATGAAATAACACAGAATACAGTGTATACAATGAATCATAACCAGCGAGAGCGTACAAAACCTCTCCACCATTTTCACATTTTCCTGTCTGCTCAAAAAAGAAAAGATACCGAGCGTGGTGCAGATGCAAAGTAGCACGGACGCCAGTGCAGTAAACACAGCAGAATAAAGGAGAATTGCTATAAGAACAAATAACACAACACCCCCGTAACCCATCCCACCCCCCAATAACCCCAACAAGCGGCGAGACGACCCCCCCCCCGACAAAAAACCAGAAGGGACCCCGTATCATGACACTACGGCACGTCCCTACTGTACCCTTTAGGAAGAGGACAACTTTAAGAAAAATTTTTAAAAGTTGTCATTTACAGAGATATTTCTCACACCCAACATGGGTATATGTAAAAATACACCCCAAAACACATTGCCCTACTTCTCCTGAGTACGGCGATACCACATGAGTGACACTTTTTTGCAGCCTGGGTGCGCAAAGGGGCCCAAATTCCAATGAGTACCTTTAGGATTTCACAGGGCATTTTTACGCATTTAGATGCCAGACTTCTTCTCATGCTTTAGGGGCTCCTAAAATGCCAGGACAGTATAAATACCCCACGTGACCCCATTTTAGAAAGAAGACACCCCAAGGTATTCCGTGAGGGGTATGGTGAGTTCATGTAAAATTTAATTTTTTGTCACAAGTTAGTGGAATATGAGACTTTGTAAAAAATAAAAAAATAAAAAAAGAAAAAAAAAGAAAAAATATCACATTTCCGCTAACTTGTGCCAAAAAAATAAATAAATTCTGTGAACTCGCCATGCCCCTCACGGAATACCTTGGGGTGTCTTCTTTTCAAAATGGGGTCACTTGTGGGGTATTTATACTGCCCTGGCATTTTAGGGGGCCCTAAAGCGTGAGAATTCAAATGCGTAAAAATGCCCTGTGAAATTCTAAAGGTACTCATCGGAATTAGGGCCCCCTTTGCGCATCTTGGCTGCAAAAAAGTGTCACTCATGTGGTATCGCCGTACTCAGGAGAAGTGGGGCAATGTGTTTTGGGGTGTATTTTTACATATACCCATACTGTGTGTGAGAAATATCTCTGTAAATGACAACTTTTAAAAAAATGTTATACAAAGTTGTCAATTTACAGAGATATTTCTCTCACCCAACATGGGTATATGTAAAAATACACCCCAAAACTCATTGCCCTACTTCTCCGGAGTACGGTGATACCACATGGAATACCTTGGGGTGTCTTCTTTCTAAAATGGCGTCACTTGTGAGGTGTTTGTACTGCCATGGCATTTGAGGGTCTCCGCAATCATTACACGTATGGCCAGCATTAGGAGTTTCTGCGAATCTCCTTATATTGAGCATACGGGTAATGAGATTTTTTTTTTCCGTTCAGCCTCTGGGCTGAAAAAAAAAAAAATAAAAAAAATATGAACGGCACAGATTTTTTTCATTCGCATCGATCAATGTGGATGAAAAAATCTCTGCCAAAATCAGTGACTGCAGTGCGGTGGGCAGGGCGCTAGCTACCTAACAAGTAGCTAACTAACTGGCGGTGATAAGGGACCCTTATGCCCCATTCACACGTCCGCAATCCTGTTTGCGGAACGGAATTGCGGACCCATTCATTTCTATGGGGACAGACTTTGTCCCGCTCGGATCCGGAATTGCGGATCCGCACTTCCGGGTCTGCACTTCCGTTCCGCAAAAATATAGAACATGTCCTATTCTTGTCTGCAATTGCGGACAAGAAAAGGCATTTTCTATATAGTTCTGGCAATGTGCGGATTTGCAAAATGCGGAAAGCACATTGCCAGTGTCTGTGTTTTGCGGATCCGCAAAACACATATGGACATGTGAATAGAGCCTTACAGGGGGGTGATCTGGGAGTCTATATGGGGTGATCAGGGGTTAACAAGGGGTTAATAAGTGACCCGGGGGGGGGGGGGGTGTAGTGTGGTGCTTGGTGCTACTTTACATAGCTACCTGGTCCTCTGGTGGTCGATCCCAGCAAATGGGAACACCAGAGGACCAGGTAGCAGGTATATCAGACGCTGTTAACAAAACAGCGTCTGATATACATCTTTGATGCGATTTATTTCGCATCTACAGCCTGCCAGCGATTGATCATCGCTCCAAGGAGGAACATACCTGCCGCCGCCTGGACGCATCCCTGCGTTAGGCGGTCGGCAGGTGGTTAATAATGCCCCCAATGCAGGGCCCCATCTTAAATAATGTCCCCCATAGTGTGTTTTTATTTAGTTTTTTTAACGCCCCCAGCTTTATAATGTCCCCCATATTTTAAATAATGCCCCCATAGTGTCCCACAGACAAAAACATAAAACCTCTCACCTTATCCATTTGCTCATGCTGCAGCAGTCTATTCTCTCTTCACAGAACGGGACATGCTCAATGAAGAGAGATGAGACTGCCGCACCGCGAGCATGTGGATGAGGTGAGTTTTTTATTAACCCCTAAATGGCCTGTGTACCCGTTTTTAACAGCCATTTGACAGGAGTGCACTCCTGTCAATCGGCCTGTTAAAAACGGTCCCATTGATTTCAATGGGTCCGTCTGACCGTGAAAATGGCCAAAAATAGGACATGTCCTATTTTTGGACGGAAGCTATTCACTGGCCAGTAAAAGAACGGCCGTGTGAATAGCCCCATAGACTTTTATTGGTGCTAGACATGGCCGTGTGACGGCCGATACTTAGACAGCCATCACACAGTCATTATTCACTGTCGTGTGGATGAGGCCTTACATGAATAAAACCAATGGGTTAGTTCTAAAATAATGCAAGCTCACTAAACCATTTAAGAAATAATCTTAAGACCTAGTCCGCCCACCTTGAGTAGGCGAACAGCCAATCAGAAAATACCATGACAAAATCGGAGGCAGGGAGCTTCTCAGGAACTTCTCTCTTCCACTGGACCTAGACTGGGCTTCAGCTTGAACTTAAGTAGATGATTCTTCCTGCCAAATCTCTCAGCATCCATTCAGCCAGTGGTCTTTCCACACCAGTCCAAACTCTCTGAAAGCTGGTCCGGATCCGCTTTAATGACCTTGAGATCAACTCAAAGGTAAACAAAAGTACCCATTACAAGTTTAAGGAATAAGCGCCATTAAACACATAGCCAGCATTGTGATCCAATGTGGACCCCATATCTCTTATTTCTCTGGTGGCCTTGCATGGGATCACAGATGCCATAATTCACAACTAAATAAATAAAACACACAAGCACCAAAAGTTAGAAATCACTTAAGGCTGCAGTATTAATTATGGGCTACTAATAAATACATAAATATTAATAAATAGAATATAAAATTGAAAACCTTACAAGAATAAACAAAGGGCTTAATTCTAGAACAACTCAAGGCCACTAAACCATCTAAGAAATAATCAATCATTCTCCCACAACCATGACAAATCACATTTGATGTAGCCCCCCAAACACTGCAGCCTTCTCAATGTTATTCCGAAAACAGAGATTAAAAATGTCCAAAGCAACATTGGAAAGGTAAATGAACTTAGACCTATAAAAAACAGACAGATGACCCTCTAGGTCCACATCCCAACAGCAAAAATAACCACAGGATGCCCTAAATTTCATCATACTTCAATCACTCTTTTCCCGATTTTTTCAAGAAAAATCAAACCAGGAAACAACCAAATCCTCCTAGGAACAATCTCATTAACCCCTTAAGGACGAAGGGCGTACATGTACGCCCTGTGAATATCTGATCACCGCTGCGGACGTGGTGGTGATCGGAACAAGATGCCTGCTGAAATCAATCAGCAGGCATCTTGGCACAATGCCCAGGGGGGTCCTGTGACCCCCCCATGTCAGCGATCGCAGCAAACCGCAGGTCAATTCAGACCTGTGGTTTGCTGCGCTATCTGAGACCGCGGGGATCAGAGACTCAAATATGCCCCAAAGTGTAAATTTTAACCCTGCTCCCCGCCATATTAATGTCCCCCCGGGCGGTGCAGGGAGGGGGGGGATTGCGGGCAGTGCTGTGGGTGGGCGGCGCGGGAGGCGGCGGCATCGCAATTGCGATCCCCCGCCCGCCTCCTTTCAATCGATTTCCCTGGAGTCTAGTGCTGACCCCCTGCTATAAACTGCTGACATCTGTGCTGCAGATGTCAGCAGTTTAACCCCTTCTATACCACGGTCCGTACGGACCGCGGTATAGAAGGTGTTAACATGGAGGGAGCTCCCTCCCTCTCCCATCGGGGGGCTGCCGTACCTTTGCAGCCCCCCCGACGGGATAGGATAGTAGAGGGAGGGAGCTCACCTCTCTTCCCATCACCCGCTGCTCTCTTGTAGCAGCGGGTGATGGTTACCATGGCAGCAGGACGCTTTCAGAAGCGTCCTGCTTGCCATGGTACTGGAACTCTGAATGGGCTTTTGCTAAAGGCAAAAGCCTATTCAGATTTTGTAAAGTAAAAAAAATACAGTAAGTACACTATATAGTGTACTTACTGTATTATATAGACACCAGATCCACTGGATCTACAAGAACCAAGTGGGTCTGGGTCAAAAAAGTGAAAAAATACATATTACTGAATAAAAATAAAAAAAAAACAAATACACTACACATATTAGGTATCGCCGCGTCCGTAAAAATCTCCTCTACAAAAATATCACATGACCTAACCCCTCACACAAATACCGTAAAAACAAAAAAAGGTGTAAAAAAGCCATTTTTTGTCACCTTGCATCACAAAAAGTGTAATACCAAGTGATCAAAAAGGCGTATGCCTCCCAAAATAGTACCAATAAAACCGCCATCTCATCCCGCAAAAAATGAGTCTTTATATAGGACAATCGCCCAAAAAAATATGGCTCTCAGACTATGGAGACACTAAAACATATTTTTTTTTCTCTAAAATGCTATTATTGTGTTAAAGTAAAATAAATAAATAAAAAGTATACATATTATGTATCGCCGCGTCCGTAAAAACCTGCTCTATAAAAATATCACACTATCTAACCCCTCAGGTAAATACTGTTAAAAAAATAAAATAAAAACAATGTAAAAAAAAAAAACATTTTTGTCACATCACATCTCAAAAACTGTAATAGCAAGCGATCAAAAAGTTATATGCACCCAAAAATAGTGCCAAACCGTCATCTCATCCCGTAAAAAATGATACCCCATATAGGACAATCACCCCCAAAAAAAAAATAAAAAAAAAATAAAAAATAGGGCTCTCAGACTATGGAGACACTACACATGATTTGTTTTGTTTTAAAAAATGATAATATTGTGTAAAACTTAAATAAATAAATAAAAAGTATACATATTTGGTATCGGCGCGTCCGTCGCAACCTGCTCTATAAAAATAACACATGACCAAAACCCTCAGGTGAACACAAAAAAAAAAAAAAACCACGGTTACACTCACTGGTAAGCGTTTTTTCCGGACCCCACGACAGCACCCAGAGAGATGGCTCCTCCTCCAAGGACAGGAAACCTGTAGCATAAAAAGGTGGAGCCCTCTCTCCTACCTCAGTGAGTTTACAGAGCATGCGAGGGACTCCCCAATTTTTACTCATCAAATAATTTTTTTTTTTTTTTTTAATATGCTTACACCTCGTGCAACACACATAGAGCCCAACACCTTATAAGAAGAAAGGGAGGGAATAAGTGAGTGCTGTCGTGGGGTCCGGAAAAAACGCTTACCGGTGAGTGTAACCGTGGTTTTTCCCTTCCCCCACGACAGCACCCAGAGAGAGATTACAGAGAACTACTTAGGGTGGGTAACGACTTTCAACACCTTTTTACCTAACAAAAGGTCAGAAATAGAGTCCAGCTGAAGTCTATAGTGTCTATAAAAGGTTGAGGGTGAAGACCAGGTGGCAGCCCTACAAATCTGATCAACTGATACACAGGATCTCTCGGCCCAAGAGGTCGACACTGCCCTGGTAGAATGAGCTCTTATAGAAACCGGAGGAGAGGATCCTGAAAAGGTGTAGGCTGAGGAGATTAGATCCCTAATCCACCTAGCGATAGAACCTTTAGAAGCTGCATTACCTTTTCTACTGCCAGCATGCAAGACAAATAAAGATGAGGACTTTCTCCAGTCCCTTGTCTGTCCCAGATATTGAATCAGACATCTCCTGACATCCAGGCAATGCCACTTTTCCTCCTCCTCATTCTCCGGATCTGGAAAAAATACTGGGAGAACTATCTCCTGCATACGGTTAGTTCTAGATGGAACTTTTGGAACGAACTTTGGGTCAGGTCTGATTACCACTCTATCCTCTCTGATCGACATAAAGGGGGGATTAATAGAAAAAGCCTGTATCTCACTGACTCTACGGGCAGAGGTAAGAGCTATCAGAAAAAACAGTTTAAGGGTGAGAAGCTTAATGGAACAGCTTTCCATGGGTTCAAAAGGATGTATTGTCAGGGCCTTAAGTACCAAATTCAAATCCCATGGCGGAAAGTTTGGACCCTTAATTGGAGCTATCCTATCCACCGCATGAAAGAACCTGACCACCCAGGGGTCCCAGGCTAAGCTCTTCGAGAAAAAACTTGAAAGGGCCGATACCTGAACTTTAAGAGTAGATTTAGCCAAACCTATAGAGAGACCTTGCTGCAAAAACTCTAGGACCTGCCCAACTCTAACCTCCTCCGGCCAAACCTGGTTATCAAGGCCTGAAAAGGATAGGAACTTTTTCCAAATCCTAGCATAAATTACGTTGGTTGTCTTCTTCCTACTTTTCTGTAGCGTAGTGATAAGGGTCTCAGAGAACCCCATTTTAATTAGGTGTGTCCCCTCAATCTCCAGGCCGTAAGATGCAAGGTCTTTATCTGCGGGTGCCTTACTGGGCCCTGCGACAGGAGATCCGGGATATCCGGAAGGATCCAAGGATCCGAGATTGACATAATTCTGAGGAGCGAGAACCAAGCTCTCTTTGGCCAGAATGGTGCGATTACTATCGCATCCGCTCTGTCCTCCCTTATTTTCCTGAGGACTCTGGGCAGAAGCTGCAGCGGGGGAAATGCATAACTCAGTTGAAAACTCCAATGCAGGAGCAAGGAGTCCACCCCAAACGGGGATTCGTCTGGATTGAGGGAGCAAAAAGTCTGCACCTGTCTGTTCATCCTGGTTGCGAATAGATCTATATCCGGCTTGCCCCAGAGATCTACTATCTCTGAGAATATTTGTGTATTCAGGGTCCATTCTCCTTCTTTTAGCCAGTGACGACTAAAGAAATCCGCTTGCGTATTCTCTCTTCCCCTTATATGCAGAGCAGAAATGTGGATGGTCTGATCTTCTATCTCTGAAAGGATCCGTTCTGTGTCCTTCATCAGAGAGCGGGATCTCGTGCCTCCCTGATGATTTAAATATGCAACCACCGTCCTGTTGTCTGTCATTATTCTGACATGTCTGTGCTGAATGTCTTGCTGGGCTGCCCTTAAGGCCAGCAGAACCGCCCTCAGTTCCTTCCTGTTGGATGAGAACGCTCTTTGTGCTTGAGACCAGCTCCCCTGTAATACATGATCTGCATAATGTGCCCCCCAGCCCCGGCATCCGTAGGGATAACAATCGGTTCCGGATAACTCCACTGGATGCCCTGATTCAAATTTTCTATTCTCAGCCACCAATCCAGGGATCTCAGAACTCTTACAGATAGTGTCATTTTTGAGTCTAGGGACCTCTCCCCCGAGCTTGTCACTTCCAGAATCTCCCACTGAAGATTTCTGGCATGATACTGAGCCCACTGCACTGCTGGTATGCATGCTATTAGGCTCCCCAAAAGAGACATAGCTTTCCTGATGGATAGAACGGGGTACTTCTAAACTGTCAGAATCTCCAGGTGGATCTTTTGTAACTTTTCTACTGGAAGAAAAGTTCTTTGGCACAAGGAATTTAGTTCTAGCTCCAGAAACCTCTGACAGGTACTGGGCGACAGTCTCGACTTTTTCATATTTATAATCCAACCCAGGTCTTCCAGGATCTAAATCACCTGAGCCACTGCAGTCCGACATTTTTCCCGAGATTCGGCAATTATAAGGAAATCGTCCAGGTAGGGTAGAAAAACAATGTTCTGACTGCGGACAAACGAGGCCACCTCCGCCAGAATTTTGGTGAAAATTCTTGGAGCCATCGAGAGCCCGAAGGGCATAGCCTGGAACTGGAAATGTCTCGTTTCTCCGTCCCACTGCACCGCTACCCGAAGGAATCTCTGGAAAAACTGATGTACTGGCACGTGAAGATAAGCATCTTTCAAATCTATGACGGACATGAAGCAGTCTGGAAAGACTAGGTTGATTGCTGACTTTATTGTTTCCATTTTGAACTTTCTTGCTACCAGAGATCTGTTTAGATTTTTTAAATTGATAATGGTGCGAAAGGACCCATCTGGTTTCTTTACCAGAAAAAGGCTTGAATAGAAGCCTATTCCCTGTTCTCCCATTGGAACCGGAATCAACACCTCCTTGTTTATGAGCGAGCCCACTTCTGTTTTTAGATTCTTGGATGGCTTGGTGACAAAAAACCTCTGCGGGTAACAGCCCCTGAACTCTAGCTTTAACCCGTTTGCAATGATGTCGGTAACCCATCTTCCTGCTACCCTCTGCCAGGCGCCAAGAAAAAACCGAAGTCTGCCCCCTACTTGAAGCCTGGCGTCACTGTTTAGATGGTTTGTCCTTCTGGGGAGCGGAGCTTCTGAACATAAACCCCCTGTTAGCTGCCCCTCTAGATCTGGAGAACTGTTCCCTATCTCCCTGTTTTCTATTCTGGAACCTGGAAGGGTTACGAAAGGATTTTCTATAGCCTTTGAATTGTGAAAAAGGAACCTCCTGAGGGAGCTTCTTTTTCCTATCTGCCGCCTTTTCTAAAAGGGAATCCAGTTCAGGACCAAAGAGAAATTGGCCTTGACAGGGGATACTACAGAGTCTAACTTTAGAAGCCATGTCACCACCCCTCCAATTTTTCAACCACAAAGCCCTCCTGGCCGAGTTAGAAAGAGATGCCGACCTAGCCGCCAATCTAACCGCCTCAACAGAAGCATCGGACAGGAAATCAACAGCTTTTCTCAATGTGGGCAAACCAGTCAGGATCTGCTCCCTGGACGACCTATCCCTAAGCTGGCCCTCTAACCTGTCTAGCCAAACTGAAACCGACCTGGCGGTAACTGTGGCAACTATGCTGGGCCTAAAGGAAGCCGATGACGCTTCCCATATATACTTTAAACACGTATCGATTCGTTTGTCTAACGGATCCTTCAAATATCCCATGTCATCGAATGGCAGGGAGGATTTTTTAGAAATTTTAGATATGGCCACGTCCAACCTAGGGGCTTTATCCCATGAAGTAGAGGCTTCTTCCTCAAAAGGATATTTCCTCTTAAAGGTTTTCGTAATGAAGGGCTTTTTATCCGGCTTTTCCCATTCCTTCTCAATTAAATCTGAAATATTTTTGTGTAAGGGAAAACATCTCCTTTTCTTATTTCGCAGACCACCAAAAACTACGTCTGCCATAGACTTGTCCTCCTTAACATCCTCTAACTCTAAAGTGGCTCTGATAGTTTTAATAAGTTTGTCTGTGTCTCCAGCGGAAAACAAGACCTTTCTGTCCAAATCTTCGTCCGAGGAAGAAGAGACTTCAGAATCAATTTCTCCCTCCGAGTGGTCACTCTCTTCAAATGAATCAGATTCATGACACTCCGCCGACTTTTTTCCCTTTTTAATTGACTTTAAAGAGTCCTTAACTTCAGTCCTGATTAGGGTCCTAATGTCTTTTAAGAAATTAGGGGATTCTTCAGCTAACGTCTTCTCTATGCACTGCTGGCACAATCTCTTTGAATAGGAAGAGGGCAGGGCACATCTACAGATCGCACATTCCTTATTTTTCTTTTTGACTACCGCTTTTTTAGTGATCTAGAAGCAAAAAGATATACCACTTCAAATTAGTATGAAACAAAAATTTGGTTACCACCGCTTACCCCATCTGAGGTTTTTTATACCGGAGTCTGCTTCTCCTCTCCATCTTCAGGTCGCTTATCCTCCTCCATACTGTAACCTGAGGATATAGAGCTTAGCACCTAAAGAAAAGAAAAAAGGAATAGTATCCCTCCTTGGAGGGTCTCACATATTCCTAGGGCCAACCTCTGCCGGAACCTGCTGCTGCTATCTCCAGGGCTGCTCCACGAGTATAGTACCGCCAGCTATGCCCACCAGGCAGGATTTTACTGCTCTGGCGTCCCGGCTTTTAGCTCCAAACCTGACCGGAGCTTCCGGCTCTTGAGTGACGTCACTTCCGGGGCGTCACAGGTACGGGCCCGGCGCGCTTCCTGCTGTCGGCTTCTTCTTATTATTTTAGAAGCCCGCGCGCGCGCCCCCGGAAACCAACCCCTCTGGGTTGCTCCTGCCGACGCACCTCCGCGTCTCATTCCATCTCGCGGTCCACCTCCACTGCGAACAGGAACGGTCCTGCTACCCCCGTCTCCTGTAAGTACCCCCGGCATGGGTCTGGGCTGGAAACGAACCCCTGGCTCTCTAGGCTCTCCTAGGACTTCCAAACCAAGGGTCCCCTGTAAAGGAAAAAGCTACTAGGTCTCCTATCCAGGGACAGGAAACCTCACTGAGGTAGGAGAGAGGGCTCCACCTTTTTATGCTACAGGTTTCCTGTCCTTGGAGGAGGAGCCATCTCTCTGGGTGCTGTCGTGGGGGAAGGGAAAAAAAAAACACGGTGTTAAGAGCCATTTTTGTCACCTTACATCACAAAAAGTGTAATAGCAGGTGACCAAAATGTCATATGCACCCCAAGATAGTTCCAATCAAACCACCATCTCATCCCGCAAAAAATGAGCCCCTACATAAGACAGTTGCCCAAAAAATAAAAAAAATATATGGCTTTCAGAATGTGAAGACACTAAAAAATCATTTTTTTTTCAAAAATGCTGTATTATGTAAAACTGAAACAAAACCCCCCAAAAAGTAGCCATATTTGGTATTGCCGCATCTGTAGCAACCTGCTCTATAGAAATAGCACACAATCTAACCTGTCAGTTCAACGATGTAAATAACAAAAAATAAAAACGGTCCAAAAATAGCTATTTTTTTGCAAATTTTCCATTTTAATCAATTTTTCCAGTTAAAAAGCAAGGGTTAACAGCCAAACAAAACTCAATATATATTGCCCCGATTCTCTAGTTTGCAGAAACACCCCATATGTGGTCGTAAACTGCTGTATGGCTAAACGGCAGGGCGTAGAAGGAAGGGAACGCCATATGGTTTTTGGAAGGCAGATTTTGCTGGACTGGTTATTTGACACCATGTCCCATTTGAAGCCCCCCTGATGCACCCCTACAGTAGAAACTCCAAAAAATTGACCCCATTTTGGAAAGTACGGGATAAGGTGGCAGTTTTGTTTGTATTATTTTAGGGTAAATATGATTTTTGGTTGCTCTATATTACACTTTTTTTGAGGCAAGGTAACAAAAAATAGAACTTCCGAAATTTCATCTCCATTTGCCAATAACTCTTGTGGAACACCTAAAGGGTTAACAAAGTTTGTAAAATCAGTTTTGAATACCTTGAGGGGTGTAGTTTCTTAGATGGAGTCACTTTTTTGGAAATTCTACTCTAGGGGTGCATCTGGGGGCTTCAAATGGAACATGGTGTCAAAAATCCAGTCCAGCAAAATCCGCCTTCCAAAAACCATATGGCGTTCCCTTCCTTCTGTGTCCTGCCGTTTGACCATACAGCAGTTTACGCCCACATATGGGGTGTTTCTGAAAACTACAGAATTGGGGCAATAAAAATTGAGTTTTGTTTGGCTGTTAACCCTTGCTTTGTTACTGGAAAAAATGGATTCAAACGGAAAATTTTCCCCAAAAAAAAAAAAAAAAAAAATCGAAATTCTGAAATTTTATCTCCATTTGCCATTAACTCTTGTGGAAAACCTAAAGGGTTAATGACGTTTGTAAAATCAGTTTTGAATACCTTGAGGGGTGTAGTTTCTAGAATGGGGTCATTTTCGGATGGTTTCTATTATGTAAGCCTCACAAAGTGACTTCAGACCTGAACTGGTCCCTAAAAAGTGGGTTTTTGAAAATTTCTGAAAAATTTCAAGATTTGCTTCTAAACTTCTAAGCCTTGTAACGTCCCCAAAAAATAAAATGGCATTCCCAAAATGATCGATACATGAAGTAGACATATGGGGAATGTAAATCAATAACTTTTTTGGGCAGCATTACTATGTATTTTAGAAGTAGAGAAATTAAAACTTGGAAAATTGCAAATTTTTCCAAATTTTTGGTAAATTTGATATTTTTTTTTATAAATAAAAATGAAATTTTTAGACTTAATTTTACCAGTGTCATGAAGTACAATATGTGACGAAAAAACTATCTCAGAATGGCCTGAATAAGAAAAAGCGTTTTAAAGTTATCACCACAAAGTGACACTGGTCAGATTTGCAAAAAATGGCCTGGTCCTAAGGTGAAAATGAGCCCGGTCCTTAAGGGGTTAAAACATAACTGTTCACAAAAATAAACACGTCAAACTAGCCACATCCTCTTCACCTACCATAAACTAGAAAAAGTGTTCATTATCCCGATTTTGTTGCCACCAACATGCGAGATCAGAATATCAAAGACTGGCCAATATCCTATCTTACTCTCTTATCCATAACTTCTTAAACGACCACACTGAACCACTTCAAACCCCGGATACCCAACCAGAAAACCTCCATGTAGTCAACAAATGTCACTGAATAACATCAATCAGCAGCCCTCTTCTGGGCCCTGAAGACAAAAGAAAATGATCCAATAATCCACACACATCTCTTCCTGGAACCTAGAACAAATTTCCCATATGTCTACTTTATGTTTAGATAATTTTGTGAATGCCATTTTATTTTTTGGGGACGTTAGAAGGCTTAGAAGTTTAGAAGCAAATCTTAAAATTTTTCTGAAAATTTCCAAAACCCACTTTTTAAGGACCAGTTCAGCTGTTTAGGTGTTCCACAAGAATTAAAGGAAAATGTATATGAAATTTCAGAATTTCACTTTTTTGGCAGATTTTCCATTTTAATCAATTTTTTCCAGTAACAAAGCAAGAATTAACAGCCAAACAAAACTCAATATTTATTAGCCTGATTCTGTAGTTTACAGAAACACCCTATTTGTAATAGTAAACTGCTGTATGGGCACACGGCAGGGCGCAGAAGGAAAGGAACACAATATGGTTTTTGGAGAGCAGATTTCACATGGATAATTTTAAGTTGCCATGTCACATTTGAAGACCACCTGATGCACCCCTAGAGGAGAAATTCTTAAAAAAAAAAAAAATGACCCCTATTTTGGAAACTATGGGATAAGGTGGCAGTTTTGTTGGTACTATTTTACATATGATTTTTGGTTGCTCTATATTACACTTTTTGTGAGGCAAGGTAACAAAAAAAATTGCTGTTTTGGAACAGTTTTTATTTTTTGTCATTTACAATGTTCATCTGACAGGTTAGATTATGTGCTATTTTTATAGAGCAGGTTGTGACGGACGTGACAATACCAAATATGACTCCTTTTATTGGTTGTTTCAGTTTTACATAATAAAGAATTTTGGAAAAAAATTATTTTTTAGTGTCTCCATATTCTGAAAGCCATGTTTTTTTATTTTTTGGGCGACTGTCTTATGTAGGGGCTCATTTTTTTCGGTATGAGATGACCATTTGATTGGTATTATTTTAAGGTGCAAATTACTTTTTGATCACTTGGTATTACACTTTTTGTAATGTAAGGTGACAAAAAAAAAATGGCTATTTTGACACATTTTTTTTTTGTTTTTTACAGTGTTCACCTGAGGGGTTAGGTCATGTGGTATTTTTATACAGCAGGTTCTTACGGACGTAGCAATACATAACATGTATACTTTTAAAAAAAATTGTTTTACAAAATAATATTTTTGAAACAAAAAAAATAAATCATGTTTTAGTGTCTCCATAGTCTGAGAGCCATATTTATTTTTTATTTTTTGGGCGATTGTCTTAGGTAGGGCATCATTTTTGCAGGATGAGATGACGGTTTGATTGGCTCTATTTATGGGTGCATACAGTGTTCACCTGAGGGGTTAGGTCATGTGGTATTTTCATAGAGCAGGTTGTTACAGACACAGCGATACCCAATAAAAGCATTTTTGAAACAAAATAAATCATGTTTTAGGGTCTCCATAGTCTGAGAGCCATAGTTTTTTTTTTTTGGGGCGATTGACTTAGTTAGGGGCTCATATTTTGCAGGATGAAGTGACAGTTTGGTACTATATTGGAGAGCATACACCTTTCTGATCGCTTGGTGTTGCACTTTTAGTGATGTAAGGTGACGAAAACATTTTTTTTTTTAGCACAGTTTTTATTTTTTTGACGGTGTTCACCTGAGGGGTTAGCTCACGTGATATTTTTTTTTAGAGCTGGTTGTTACTGACACGGCGATAACAAATATATGTCTGTTTTTCTATTTTGTTCACAAATTTTAATTTTCTTTTTCTTTTGTTTTTGTCCCACTCTGGGACTTCAACTTCTGGGGGTCTGATCCCCTTTACAATGCATTACAATACTTCTGTAATGTAATGCATTGGCTGTAAGTGTATTACAGTGTGTAATACTCATACAGCTTCCTGTCTCACACAGAAGGCAGCCATGATGCCTAAGGAAGGAATCGGGCTGCCTTCCCTGCCATCATGTCCCCGTTACAGCAGTGTGGGAACCCGATGGCCACCCCGCATGTGCGCAGCAGTGCAAGGGTTAATGCGCCGGCATCGGTGTTTTCACCAATGCCGGCGTATGCAGCAGGGAACCGGCTCTCAGTGACTGCCGAGTCCGTGCCGCTGATCGGGCGGGCGCAGCTCCTGCACCCACCTGATCAGCATGCGTACATGTTCGTCACTGGTCCTTAAGTCACGGCCAGATATGATGTACATGTACGTCACAGGTCCTTAACCCCTTTGGGACACATGACGTACCGGTACGTCATGAGTTGTTCCGATCACTGCTGCTCAGCTGGCAGTGATCGGAACAAGGTACCTGCTGAAATCATTCAGCAGGTACCTTGTTACAATGCCCAGGGGGGTCCTGTGACCCCCATATGAGCGATCGCTGCAAACCGCAGGTCAATTCAGACCTGCGGTTTGCAGCGCTCATTGCGATCTCTGATCCCGCGGTCTATGACCGCGGGGATCAGAGAGTTAATGTCCCCAAATAGTTTTTAACCCCCTGCAGCCCCCAATCATACTGTGGCTGCGGGGGTGCAGGGGGTGGTTGCGGGCGGCGCGAGGTGCGGCGGGCGGGATCGCGATGCGATCCCCGCCCGCCTCCCTGTAATCTATCCCTGGTGTCTAGTGGTTCTATCAGAGTGTCAGCACATTGCTGACACTCTGATAGAAACGGCTGGCATCTGTGCTGCAGATGCCAGCCGTTTAACCCTTCCGTACCGCGGTCCGTACGGACCGCGGTATGGAAGGGTTAACCGGAGGGAGCGCTCCCTCCCTCTCCCATCGGGGGCTGCTGTGCCTTGCAGCCCCCAACAGGATGGGATCGAAGAGGAGGGTGCTCCCTCCTCCTATCCATCACCCCCTGCCCAGTTATGGCAGGGGGTGATGGTTGCCATGGAGACAGGACGCTTCAGAAGCGTCCCTGCTCTCCATGGTGCTGAAAGTCTGAATAGACCTGCTAAAGGTCTATTCAGACTTTCTAAAGTACAAAATACAGTACAGTGCACTATATAGTGTACTGTACTGTATTATACAGACACCAGATCCACTGGATCTTTCAGAACCAAGTGGGTCTGGGTCAAAAAAATGTAAAAAGTGAAAAAAAGTAAAAATGAAACAAACACATAACACTGAATAAAAACTAAAAAAAATAAAATACACTACACATATTAGGTATCGCGGCGTCCGTAAAAACCTGCTCTATAAAAATATCACATGACTGAACTCCTCAGGTGAACGCCATAAAAAAAAAAAAAAAATGGTGTAAATAAGCCATTTTTTGGCACATTACATCACTAAAAGTGTAATACAAAGCGATCAAAAAAGGTGTTTGCCTCCCAAAATAGTACCAATCAAACCGCCATCTCATCCCGCAAAAAACGAGCCCCTACCTAAAACAATTGGCCAAAAAATAAAAAAACTATGCCTCTCAGACTAAAACATGATTTTTTTTGTTTCAAAAATGCTTTTTAGTGTTAAATGTAAAAAAAAAAAGACATATTTGGTATCTACACGTCCGTAAGAATCTGCTCTATAAAAATATCACATGACCTAACCCCTCAAGTAAACACTGTAAAAAAAAAATAACAAAAACTCCTGTCCTTGGAGGAGGAGCCATCTCTCTGGGTGCTGTCGTGGGGGAAGGGAAAAAAAAAACACGGTGTTAAGAGCCATTTTTGTCACCTTACATCACAAAAAGTGTAATAGCAAGCGATCAAAAAGTCATATGACCCCCCAAATAGTGCCAATCTAACCGTCACACCCTCCCGCAAAAATGATACCCAACCTGAGACAATTGCCTAAAAACTGAAAAATATATGGCTCTCAGACTATGGAGATACTAAAACATGTTTTTTTTTCATTCAAAAAGGATATTATTGTGTAAAACCAAAATAAATAAAAAAAAGGTATACATATTATGTATCGCCGCGTCCGTAAGGACCTGCTCTATAAAAATATAACATGACCTAACCCCTCAGATGAACGCCGTAAACATAAAAAATAAAAACGTTGTCAAACAAGCCATTTTTTTGTCACCTTACATCACAAAAAGTGTAATAGTAGCTGATCAAAAAGTCATATGCACCCCAAGATGGTGCCAATCAAACCGCCATCTCATCCCGCAAAAAATGAGCCCCTACATAGGACAATCGGCCAAAAAAAAAATATATATGGCTCTCAAACTATGGAGACACTAAAACATGATTTTTTTGTTTTAAAAATTATATTATTGTGTAAAACTTATATAAATAAATAAAAAGTATACATATTATGTATCGCCGCGACCGTCACAACCTGATCTATATAAATAACACATGACCTAACCCCTCAGCTGAACACAGCAAAAAAAAAAAATACGGTGTCAAGAGCCATTTTTGTCACCTTACATCACAAAAGTGTCATAGCAAGCGACCAAAATGTCATATGCACCCCAAGATGGTGCCAATCAAACCGCCATCTCATCCCGCAAAAATGAGCCCCTACATAACACAGTCGCCCAAAAAATAAAATAAAACTATGGCTTTCAGAATGTGGAGACACTAAAAAAATTATTTTCAAAAAGGCTTTATTATGTAAAACTGAAACAAAAACCCCAAAAAGTAGTCATATTTGGTATTGTCGCGTCCGTAACAACCTGCTCTATAGAAATAGCACACAATCTAACCTGTCAGTTCAACTATGTAAATAACAAAAATAAAAACAGTCCCAAAACAGCTATTTTTTGCAAATTTTCCATTTTAATCCATTTTTGCAGTAACAAAGCAAGGGTTAACAGCCAAGCAAAACTCAATATTTATTGCCCTGATTCTCTTGTTTGCAAAAACACCCCATATGTGGTCGTAAACTACTGTATGGCCAAACGGCAGGGCACAGAAGGAAGGGAACGCCATATGGTTTTTGGAAGGCAGATTTTGCTGGACTGGTTTTTTGACACTATGTCCCATTTGAAGCCCCCCTGATGCACCCCTACAGTAGAAACTCCAAAAAAGTGACCCCATTTTGGAAACTACGGGATAAGGTGTCAGTTTTGTTGGTACTATTCTAGGGTAAACATGATTTTTGGTTGCTCTATATTACACTTTTTTTGAGACAAGGTAACAAAAAATAGAAATTCGGAAATTTCATCTCCATTTGCCAATAACTCTTGTGGAACACCTATAGGGTTAAAAAAAGTTTGTAAAACTGGTTTTGAATACCTTAAGGGGCTTAGTTTCTTAGATGGAGTCACTTTTATGGAGTTTCTACTCTAGGGGTGCATCGGGGGGCTTCAAATGGGACATGGTGTCAAAAATCCAGTCCAGCAAAATCTGCCTTCCAAAAACCATATGGCGCTCCTTTCCTTCTGCGCCCTGCAGTTTGGCCATACAGCAGTTTACGACCACATATAGGGTGTTTCTGAAAACTACAGAATCGGGGCAATAAAAATTGAGTTTTGTTTGGCTGTTAACCCTTGCTTTGTTACTGGAAAAAATGGATTCAAACGGAAAAATTTTCAAAAAATCGAAATTCTGAAATTTTATCTTTATTTGCCATTAACTCTTGTGGAAAACCTAAAGGGTTAATGACGTTTGTAAAATCAGTTTTGAATACCTTGAGGGTGTAGTTTCTAGAATGGGGTAATTTTTGGGTGGTTTCTATTATGTAAGCCTCACAAAGTGACTTCAGACCTGAACTGGTCCCTAAAAGTGGGTTTTTGAAAATTTCTGAAAAATTTCAAGATTTGCTTCTAAACTTCTAAGCCTTGTAACGTCCCCAAAAATGAAATAGCATTCCCAAAATGATCGATACATGAAGTAGACATATGGGAATGTAAATCAATAACTTTTTTTGGCAGTATTACTATGTATTATAGAAGTAGAGTAATTGAAACTTGGAAAATTACAAATTTTTCAAAATTTTTGGTAAATTTGGTATTTTTTTATAAATAAAAATGAAATTTTTCGACTTCATTTTACCACTGTCATGAAGTACAATATGTGACGAAAAAACAATCTCAGAATGGACTGGATAAGAAAAAGCGTTTTAAAGTTATCACCACATAAAGTGACAATGGTCAGATTTTGAAAAAATGGCCTGGTCCTTAAGGTGAAATAGGGCCGTGTCCTTAAGGGGTTAAGGGCTTAAAAAGACTTGACTCCCATCTACCAATTCTATGAATGACAACATCCTCTGAAAAGATTCCTAGATTAGGTCCAAAAGATGATCCAAACAGGAGAATCCTTCCACTGACATAGCAGCACAGACTGGATAGTGTGAGACTGTGCAGGTACACATCCCCAACTTGTTACCACCCCTCTGTACCCTTACTGCAGACTGCTAGCAATTCATTCATAACTTCTAGTAGAATTAATAGAGGAATGGCACAACATTGAGCCATAAAAATAGATGCTCCAGAATTATTATTACATAGGGAATGCATGAAGCTATTAAAAACAGACATGTCAGGAGAGTTGAAAGGTCCTCCTCTTTAAGGTCCCTTTATACAGGACAATTCAGCAGGCGATTTTGTTCTGGGCAAGCATCTGCTGATCAGTGAAGGAGAGTGCTGCAATTACATGCAGAGATCTCCTCCATAGTATAGAGTGGAGTGATCACTAAAGCCATAGATTGACCTTATAATGACATGTCTCTCAGAAGGGCACGCAGAAGGCAACAAAGAAAATAAATCAACCTACATAATTCACCCCTCCAAATTTTCTCTTTAAGGCTGGGGACACACCTAGGCGTTTCTGAATCGCGCGTATGACGCGCGTTTTTGTAACTAAGAAACGCGCGTCATAAGTGCGATTCAGTGATTCTCCCCTATGGCAACATTGTCCATAGGCGCGTTAAAACGCCCAAAAGAAGCTCATGTACTTGTTTGGGCGTTGGGCGTTTTACAGCGCGTTCAAAAGCGTGGGGTGGGGTGCCAGAGTCTAGAAGCAATAAGCGCTTGCATCAACAGAGATGGAAGAGCTCATTACTGGAGCGCCGAGTCTTATCACTCACTGACAGCTCAGCTCCTCCCCTCCTTCAGGCTGGCGGTGCACAGAATGGTAAAGCAGGGAGACTTCCCTGCATCACCATTAAGCCTGCAGACACAGATTGTGCTGCCGGCAAGTGTGGGCGGAGCCTGCAGCCCGGTAATCTGCCAGGGCTTTTCCCCACACAGGGCTACAGAGCGATCCGTGTCTACAGGGGGAGAGAGGACTGGTGAGTAGATACTGTGTGTTTTTTTTTTTTTTTAACACAGAGGGGGCACAATGGGCATTGCTAATGTGAAGGGGGCACAATGGGCATTTCTACTATGGTGGGGGCACAATGGGCATTGCTAATGTGAAGGGGCACAATGGGCATTGCTAATGTGAAGGGGGCACAATGGGCATTGCTAATGTGAAGGGGGCACAATGGGCATTTCTACTATGGTGGGGGCACAATGGGCATTTCTACTATGGTGGGGGCAAAATGGGCATTTCTACTATGGTGGGGGCACAGAGGGCATTTCTACTCTGGAGGGGGCACAGAGGGCATTTCTACTCTGGAGGGGGCACAGAGGGCATTTCTACTCTGGAGGGGGCACAGAGGGCATTTCTACTCTGGAGGGGCACAGAGGGCATTACTACTCTGGAGGGGGCACAGAGGGCATTACTACTCTGGAGGGGCACAGAGGGCATTACTACTCTGGAGGGGGCACAGAGGGCATTACTACTCTGGAGGGGGCACAGAGGGCATTACTACTCTGGAGGGGGCACAGAGGGCATTACTACTCTGGAGGGGGCACAGAGGGCATTACTACTCTGGAGGGGGCACAGAGGGCATTACTACTCTGGAGGGGGCACAGAGGGCATTACTACTCTGGAGGGGGCACAGAGGGCATTACTACTCTGGAGGGGGCACAGAGGGCATTACTACTCTGGAGGGGGCACAGAGGGCATTACTACTCTGGAGGGGGCACAGAGGGCATTACTACTCTGGAGGGGGCACAGAGGGCATTACTACTCTGGAGGGGGCACAGAGGGCATTACTACTCTGGAGGGGGCACAGAGGGCATTACTACTCTGGAGGGGGCACAGAGGACATTAGAGTTGTTTCGATACCAAAATTTTGATTCGGTATCGATACCATAAAAAAGTATTGGGATACTCGATACCACGCGAAAAAAAGATAAAAGCCCAAAAAATGCCGCGTGCATTACACATTTTATGGAACCGCCGGTTCATAATACAACAGTCCTAACCTATTTTTTGGGGGGACAAGGCGACTGAAAGAAAATGGCGAATCGTGCATTTTTTCTATTTTTTTTTCTTTTACGGCGTTCACCGCATAAAAGAGGATTTTTTAATAGTTTGGACTTTTGAGACGCGGTGATATGTGATGTAATATTTTATTTATTTATCGTTTATATATTTTATATGTAAAATTGGGAAATGGGGTGATTTTTTTTTCTTTTACAGTTTATTTATTAACTTAGGGGCTAGAACCTGGGATCATTTTCATCCTATTTACCCTGATACAGCTCTATCAGGGTGAATAGGATCTCACACTCTCCCTGCTGCCCTGCTGCCCTGTGCACAACACAGCACCAGGGAGCTGACTATGGCAGTCAGGACTTCAGTAGCGTCCTAGTTGCCATGGTAACCGATCGGAGCCCCAGCATTACACTGCTTGGGCTGATCACTGCCACCAACGAGGAGGAGGTGAGGGGACCCTGTGGCCACTGTCACTAATGATATTAATACTGGGGGGGAGGGAGCACACTGGCCACTAATGTTTTAATACTGGGGAGGGGGGGCGGTCGCACTGGCCACCAACGACTAGTAACGTTTCATATACAAATACAGGCAGAAGAAACACACTGCAGGCACCTGCCTGTGACAGAGCGCTGCGATCCGCGGCAGTTAACCCCTCAGGTACGGCACCTGAGGGGTTAATTGCCTCTGATCGCAGCGCTCTGTCACAAGCAGGTGCCGGCACTGTGTTTCTTCTGCCTGTATTTGTATATGAAACGTTACTAGTCGTTGGTGGCCAGTGACCGCGCCTCCTCCTCCTCCCGTCTCCCTCTATTGGTGGCAGCGGCAGCACAGGGGGAGGGAGAGACTGCCTTCCCCCGTGCTGCCGAGGAGAACATGGCCACGTTCTCTGATACTGGGCTGTGCAGTAGCGCAGCCCAGTATCGATAAAAGTCAAATCCCGGTATCGTATCGATACCGGGCTAAAAGTATGGAATGGGTATCGAAAGTTCGATACCCGAAGCAACTCTAGAGGGCATTACTACTCTGGAGGGGGCACAGAGGGCATTACTATTAACCACTTCAGCCCCCCTAGCTTAAACACCCTTAATGACCAGGCCACTTTTTACAATTCTGCACTACTTTAACGGTTTATTGCTCCGTCATACAACTTACCACCCAAATGAATTTTACCTTCTTTTCTTCTCACTATTAGAGCTTTCATTTGGTGGTATTTCATTGCTGCTGACATTTTTACTTTTTTTTGCTATTAATCAAAAATGACCGAAATTTTTGCAAAAAAATGACATTTTTCACTTTCTGTTGTAATTTTTTTTTTTTTTAAAAAACTACATTTCTATATACATTTTTCTCTAAATGTATTGTTCTACATGTCATTGATAAAAAAAAAGTCCAATAAGTGTATATTTATTGGTTTGGGTAAAAGTTATAGCGTTTACAAACTATGGTGCAAAAAAGTGACTTTCCGCATTTTGAAGCAGCTCTGACTTTCTGAGCACCTGTCATGTTTCTTCAGGTGCTAGAATGTCAGGATAGTATAAATACTCCCCAAATGACACCATTTTAGAAAGAAGACACCCCAAAGTATTCGCGGAGGGGCTTGGTGAGTTCATGTATCATTTCATTTTTTTTCACAAGTTAGCGGAAAATGACACTTTCTGAGGAAAAAAATAAAAATAATAAAGTTTCCATTTCTGCTAACTTCTGGCAAAAAAAAAAAAAAAAAAAAATCTCCCACGGACTCACTATGCCCCTCAGTGAATACCTTGGGGTGTCTACTTTCGGAAATGGGGTCATTTGTGGGGTGTGTTTACTGTTCAGGCATTTTGGGCGGGGCTAAATTGTGAGCATCCCTGTAAAACCTAAAAGGTACTCGTTGGAATTTGGGCCCCTTTGCGCACCCAGGCTGCAAAAAAGTGGTACACATGTGGTATCGCCGTACTCAGGAGAAGTAGGGCAATGTGTTCTGGGGTGTATTTTTACATATACCCATGTTGGGTGAGAGAAATATCTCTGTAAACTGACAACTTTGTATAAAAACATTTAAAAAGTTGTCGCTTACAGAGATATTTCTCTCACCCAACATGGGTATATGTAAAAATACACCCCAAAAAACATTGCCCTACTTCTCCTGAGTATGGCGATACCACGTGTGCCACTTTTTTGCAGCCAAGATGCGCAAAGGGGCTCTAAAACCAATGAGTACCTTCAGGATTTCACAGGACATTTTTACGCATTTGGATTCTCACGCTTTAGGATCCCTAAAATGCCAGGACAGTATAAATACCCCACAAGGGACCCCATTGTGGAAAGAAGACACCCCAAGGTATTCCGTGAGGGGCATGGCAAGTTCACAGACATTTTTTTTTTTGGGCACAAGTTAGCGGAAATTGATATATTTAAGTCTCAAATTTCTACTGACTAGTGACAAAAAATAAAATTTTACATGAACTCACCATACCCCTCACGGAATACCTTGGGGTGTCTTCCCTCTAAAATGGGGTCACATGTGAGGTGTTTGTACTGCTCTGGCATTTGAAGGTCTCCGCAATCATTACACGTATGGCCAGCATTAGGAGTTTCTGCTATTCTCCTTATATGGAACATACGGGTAATGAGATTTTTTTTCCGTTCAGCCTCTGGGCTGAAAAAAATAAATAAATAAATGAACGGCACAGATTTTTTCACTCGCATCGATCAATGTGGATGAAAAAATCTCTGCCAAAAAATGTGCAAAAAAAAAAAAAAAGTAGTAAGGCCCCATTCACACGTCCACAAAAATGTCCGCATGTATTCCGCAATTCTGCGGAATAGATGCGGACCCATTCAGTGTGAATAGGGCCGGCGGTTATGCGGAGAGCACACTATGTGCTCGCCGCATCAGCATTTGCGGAGCTGCAGCTCCGCAAAAGATAGAGCATGTCGTATTCTTGTCCGCAATTGCGGACAAGAAAAAGCATTTTCTATATAGTTCTGGCAATGTGCGGATCCGCAGAATGCGGAAAGCACATTGCCGGTGTCCGCAAAACACATATGGACGTCTGAATGAGCCTTACAGGGGGGTGATTAGTGACAGGGGGTGATCAGGGGGGTGACATGGGGTGATCAGGGGCTAATCAGTGACGGGGGGGTTTCTGTGTGGTGATTGGTGCACTTACAAAAGATTCCTTTGGTGGTCCCAAGCAAAAGGGACCACCAAAGGAACGAACAGCAAGCATATCAGACGCTGTTAACAAAACAGCGTCTGATATGTGATTTTTTTTTAACTTCTACAGCCTGCCAGCACACGATCAGCGCTGGCAGGCTGTAGTTTAACTTCTCCCCGACGCGATCCTGTGAACGCGCGCACGCTCGTGTGTTCACAGGAAATCTCGCGTCTCGCGAGATGACGCCCCGGCGCGTCCAGGAGGAACAAACCGACCGCCGCCAGGACACAATCCTGCGTTCGGCAACAGGTTAAGGGGGCACACATAGAGCATTACTACTGAGAAAGGGGCACAGATAGGGCATAACTACTGTGAAGGGGACACAATGAGGGGATAAGTACTTTAAGGGGGCACAATATGGGCATAACTACTGACTGTACAATGCGGGCAATACTACTGTGAGGGGGTACTTTTTTTAAATAGTATTGGGGGGGGGGGGGGGTTCCAGAGAAAGGACCTGGCCTGGGTGCCAAACAACCTACCCACACCACTGGCTTCAAACAAACCTCCCAGACACCAATGCTCTTCTTCACATTTAATCTAGCTGATAAAGGGTTAACAGAAGCGACTGACAGCTCAGACGGCCCACTAGCCTCACCAGACCAGACACTTGCACCAGATAGGTATTCTGAAGAACGGCCGACAAGGCAGACCTGGAGGATTACATCAACAGAAGACACACATGGAAACACCCTCGGCACTTGACTGAGGCAGCTGACCTGGAGACCTTCACCTGCAGGATGACCTCCTCCAGCCATGACTGGGAGAAACAAGGCGGGTCCCCATCCTGCAGCTCATTCACAGGGCCCTCAGCACGTACCAAATCTCTATAGTTTGCCAAAAGTCTATAGCGGAAGTCACGTGGCGCGCTGCGCAAGCACACTTCCACGAATCATCCCTGCAGCCTCCATTGAACTACTTCGCCTACCGCGCGTGCGCACAATTAAGGGTATAGAGACGTCTTAAAGTGACAGTCATCTCCAGTAAAATACAGCATCTACATTAATTTGTACCCTCGCGGGCTCGCTTCGCTCGGCATGTAGTAAAACTAACTCTATACCGCCATTGATAGTAAAGAAGGGAATGGATGGTAAAGAAAGAGACTCTTTCTTTCAAATTAATGTACATTAATGAGCGCTTGGGGGGGGGCGGCGAGGTATTTTAATGGAGGTGACTGTCACTTTAAAAAGGCGCGATACCCTTAAGTGTGCGCACGCGCGGTGCGCGAACTACTGCAATGGAGGCTGCAGAAATGACTCGCGGAAGTACGCTTGTGCGCTTGCGCAGCGCGCCACGTGACTTCCGCTATAGAGTTTCGGCAATCTATAGAGATCTGGCAGCGTCATATTCACTCTGGGAGATCCCTCCTGAAGGGGAGGGTGAGACTCCATCCAGAAGCCCAGGAGCCAGCCTTCACCTGTCTCAGCAATTCCTCCATCTCTCACCCAGACTGTGCTCAGCAGTAGCTGATTCTTCTCGCCCAGTCACCAGTGGTCACTCAAAGGTAAATTAAGAGATCTAAGGAATAAGTGGTGATCCGATGTGGACCCCGTATCTAATTGCTCTGGTGGGCTTACATTCGAGGTTCAATTATTGTAGTCAGTAGATGATAATACAGCACAGCAATATGACTACCTATATATGTAAGGGTTTGGACAAAGAAGACATATAGTACACCTGATGCTGCATAGAAGTGGTCTACGGTCATCATAAATGTGATTCCAGTGGAGAATTGTGCCAGGGGCCCCAATTTGTGTCACTTCAGCAAACAGCAGTTATTATGCAAAGTTAATAGAAGGCACTTACTAACGTATTGTTATTATCCATATTGCCTCTTTTGCTGGCTGGATCAATTTTCCATCACATTATACACTTCTTGTTTCCATGGTTATGACCACACTCCAATCCATCAGTGGTGGTCATGCTTGCATTCTATAGTTAAAACGGCAGCCTCTCTCGTGGCCGGGACTGAGTGATGGCACATGGGCCAGTGCTTTTTCCTATATTGTGCAAGTATTGCCACTGCTGCTGGATTGTAGAATGGTTGTAACCATGGGAACGAGCAGTGTATAATGTGATGGAAAAATGCATCAAGCTAGCAAAGGAGGCAATATGAACAATCACAATACACTAGTAAGTGCCTTGTATTAACTTTCTCTACATAATAAATGCTATTTAGTGAAGAGAGACAATCCGTTTAAAGGCCTTACATTGGGCAGATGTGTAAAATGTTGTTTTTATTTTCTTGATTCGAGGCTCTGTTCCCAAGTTATGATACTTTTTCTTAACCTCTTACCGACCGCCTAACGCAGGATTGCGTCCTGCGGGCGGTCGGTTTGTTCCTCCTTGACGCGCGGGGGCGTCATGTCGCCAGACTTCCTGTGAATCGCGTCGGGGAGAACTTTAACTACAGCCTGCCAGCGCTGATCATGCGCTGGCAGGCTGTAGAAGTTAAAAAAAATGGTATATCAGACGCTGTTTTGTTAACAGCGTCTGATATGCTTGCTGTTCGTTCCTTTGGTGCTCCCTTTTGCTTGGGACCAACAAAGGAAACTTTTGTAAGTGCACCAATCACCACACAAACCCCCCCATCCATTCCCCCGTCACTGATTAACCCCTGATTAACCCCTGATCACCCCATGTCACCCCCCTCTCACTAATCACCCCCCTGTAAGGCTCATTCAGACGTCCGTATGTGTTTTGCGGATCTGCGGATCCGCAAAAACACGGACACCGGCAATGTGCTTTCCGCATTTTGCGGATCGGCACATTGCCAGAACTATATAAAAATTGCCTTTTCTTGTCCGCAATTGCGGACAAGAATAGGACATGCTCTAGTTTTTGCGGAGCTGCGGCCAGATGTTTGGGGGCCGAAACTCGGAAGTTTGCGGCCGCAGCCCTGCAAATGCTCTCCGCATCACCGCCGGCCCCATTCACACTGAATGGGTCCGCATCTATTCCGCAGAACAAGTTAGTGGAATATGAGACTTAGTAAAAAAAAAAATATATATATATCAATTTCCGCTAACTTGTGCCAAAACTTTTTTTTTCTGTGAACTCGCCATACCCTTAAGGAATACCTTGGGGTGTCTTATTTCCAAAATAGGGTCACATGTGGGGTATTTATACTGCCCTGGCATTTTAGGGGCCCTAAAGCCTGAGAATCCAAGTGCGTAAAAATGCCCTGTGAAATCCTAAAGGTTCTCATTGGAATTTGGGCCCCTTTGTGCATTTTGGCTGCAAAAAAGTGGCACACATGTGGTATTGCCGTACTCAGGAGAAGTAGGGCAATGTGTTTTGGGGTGTATTTTTATATATACCCATACTTTGTGAGAAATATCGCTGTAAATGACAACTTTTTAATTTATTTTATACAAAGTTGTCAGTTTACAGAGATATTTCTCTCACCCAGCATGGGTATATGTAAAAATACACCTCAAAACACATTGCCCTAC
This sequence comes from Bufotes viridis, assembly GCA_033119425.1. Classification (NCBI taxonomy): domain Eukaryota; kingdom Metazoa; phylum Chordata; class Amphibia; order Anura; family Bufonidae; genus Bufotes; species Bufotes viridis. The sequence continues at coordinate 335,166,911 of CM065589.1, read as the reverse complement.
TTCGACTGAGTACGGCGATACCACATGAGTGACACTTTTTTGCAGCCTAGGTGCGCAAAGGGGCCCAAATTCCAACGAGTACCTTTTAGGTTTTACAGGATTGCTCACAATTTAGCCCCCCCCAAAATGCCAGAACAGTACAAACACCCCACAAATGACCCCATTTTGGAAAGAAGACACCCCAAGGTATTCGCTGAGGGGCATAGTGAGTCCATAAAAAATTGAACTTTTTGTCAAAAGTTAGCAGAAAGGGAGACTTTGTGAGAAAAAAACAATAAAAAATCAATTTCCGCTAACTTGTGCCAAAAAAAAAAATCTTCTATGAACTCGCCATGCCCCTCACGGAATACATTGGGGTGTCTTCTTTCCAAAATGGGGTCACATGTGGGGTATTTATACTACCCTGGCATTTTAGGGGCCCTAAAGCGTGAGAAGAAAAATGCGTAAAAATGCCCTCCTAAAAGGTACTCGTTGGAATTTGGGCCCTTTTGCACATCTTGGCTGCAAAAAAGTGTCACACATGTGGTATCGCCATACTCAGGAGAAGTAGGGCAATGTGTTTTGGGGTTTATTTTTACATATACCCATGCTGTGTGAGAGAAATATCTCTGTAAATTGACAACTTTGTATACATTTTTTTAAAAAGTTGTCATTTACAGAGATATTTCTCTCACCCAGCATGGGTATATATAAAAATACACCCCAAAAAACATATCCCTACTTCTCCTGAGTACGGTGATACCACATGAGTGACACTTTTTTGCAGCTAAGATGCGCAAAGGGGCCCTAAAACCAATGAGTACCTTTAGGATTTCACAGGGCATTTTTACGCATTTTGGATTCTCACGCTTTAGGGCCCCTAAAATGCCAGGGCAGTATAAATACCCCACATGTGACCCCATTTTGGAAAGAAGACACCCCAAGGTAATCCGTGAGGGGCATGGCGAGTTCACCGAAATTTTTTTTTTGGCACAAGTTGGCGGAAATTGATGATTTTTTTTTTTACTTTGTTTTTTTACAAAGTCTCATATTTCACTAACTTGTGACAAAAAATAAAATTTTACATGAACTCACCATACCCCTCACGGAATACCTTGGGGTGTCTTCTTTCTAAAATGGGGTCACATGTGGGGTATTTATACTGCCCTGGCATTTTAGGGGCCCCTAAAGCGTGAGAAGAAGTCTGGAATCTAAATGTGTAAAAATGCCCTGTGAAATCCTAAAGGTACTCATTGGAATTTGGGTCCCTTTGCGCATCTTGGCTGCAAAAAAGTATCACTCATGTGGTATCGCCGTACTCGGGAGAAGTAGGGCAATGTGTTTTGCGGTGTATTTTTACATATACCCATGCTGAGTGTGAGAAATATCTCTGTAAATGACAACTTTTTAATTTATTTTATACAAAGTTGTCAGTTTACAGAGATATTTCTCTCACACAGCATGGGTATATGTAAAAATACACCTCAAAACACATTGCCCTACTTCTCCTGAGTACGGCGATACGACATGAGTGACACTTTTGCAGCCTGAGTGCGCAAAGGGGCCCAAATTCCAACAAGTACCTTTAGCTTTTACATGGCTGCTCACAATTTAGCCCGTCCAAAATGCCAGAACAGTACAACACACCCCACAAATGACCCCATTTTGGAAAGAAGACACCCCAAGGTATTCGCTGAGGGCATAGTGAGTCCATGAAAAATTGATTTACTTTTGTCAAAAGTTAGCAGAAAGGGAGACTTTGTGAGAAAAAAACAATAAAAATCAATTTCCGCTAACTTGTGCCAAAAAAAAATCTTCTATGAACTCGCCATGCCCCTCACGGAATACTTTGGGGTGTCTTCTTTCCAAAATGGGGTCACATGTGGGTATTTATACTGCCCTGGCATTTTAGGGGCCCTAAAGCGTGAGAAGAAAAATGCGTAAAAATGCCCTCCTAAAAGGTACTCATTGGAATTTGGGCCCTTTGCACATCTTGGCTGCAAAAAGTGTCACACATGTGGTATCGCCGTACTCAGGAGAAGTAGGGCAATGTGTTTTGGGGTGTATTTTTACATATACCCATGCTGTGTGAGAGAAATATCTCTGTAAATTGACAACTTTGTATACATTTTTTTAAAAGTTGTCATTTACAGAGATATTTCTCTCACCCAGCATGGTATATATAAAAATACACCCCAAAAACATATCCCTACTTCTCCTGAGTACGGTGATACCACATGAGTGACACTTTTTGCAGCTAAGATGCGCAAAGGGGCCCTAAAACCAATGAGTACCTTTAGGATTTCACAGGGCATTTTTACGCATTTTGGATTCTCACGCTTTAGGGCCCCTAAAATGCCAGGGCAGTATAAATACCCCACATGTGACCCCATTTTGGAAAGAAGACACCCCAAGGTATTCCGTGAGGGGCATGGCGAGTTCACAGAATTTATTTTTGGCACAAGTTAGCGGAAATTGATATTTATTTTTACTTTGTTTTTTACAAAGTCTCATATTTCACTAACTTGTGACAAAAATAAAATTTTACATGAACTCACCATACCCCTCACGGAATACCTTGGGGTGTCTTCTTTCTAAAATGGGGTCACATGTGGGGTATTTATACTGCCCTGGCATTTTAGGGGCCCCTAAAGCGTGAGAAGAAGTCTGGAATCTAAATGCGTAAAAATGCCCTGTGAAATCCTAAAGGTACTCATTGGAATTTGGGCCCCTTTGCATCTTGGCTGCAAAAAGTGTCACTCATGTGGTATCGCCGTACTCAGGAGAAGTAGGGCAATGTGTTTTAGGGTGTATTTTTACATATACCCATGCTGAGTGTGAGAAATATCTCTGTAAATGACAACTTTTAAATTATTTTATACAAAGTTGTCAGTTTACAGAGATATTTCTCTCACCAGCATGGGTATATGTAAAAATACACCCAAAACACATTGCCCTACTTCTCCTGAGTACGGCGATACGACATGAGTGACACTTTTTGCAGCCTGGGTGCGCAAGGGGCCCAAATTCCAACAAGTACCTTTAGCTTTTACATGGCTGCTCACAATTTAGCCCCGCCCAAAATGCCAGAACAGTAAACACACCCCACAAATGACCCCATTTCGGAAAGTAGACACCCCAAGGTATTCACTGAGGGCATAGTGAGTCCGTGGGAGATTTTATTTATTTTTGCCAGAAGTTAGCAGAAATGGAAACTTTATTATTTTTATTTTTTCCTCAGAAAGTGTCATTTTCCGCTAACTTGTGAAAAAAATGAAATGATACATGAACTCACCATGCCCCTCCGCGAATACTTTGGGGTGTCTTCTTTCTAAAATGGTGTCATTTGGGGGTTATTTATACTATCCTGACATTCTAGCACCTGAAGAAACATGACAGGTGCTCAGAAAGTCAGAGCTGCTTCAAAATGCCAAAATTCACTTTTTTGCACCATAGTTTGTAAATGCTATAACTTTTACCCAAACCAATAAATATACACTTATTGGATTTTTTTTATCAAAGACATGTAGAACAATAAATTTTGTGAAAAATTTATATAGAAATGTAGTTTGTGAAAAATGTAATCTTTTGCAAAAATTTTGGTCATTTTTGATTTAATAGCAAAAAAAAGTAAAAATGTCAGCAGCAATGAAATACCACCAAATGAAAGCTCTAATAGTGAGAAGAAAAGGAGGTAAAATTCATTTGGGTGGTAAGTTGTATGACGGAGCAATAAACCGTTAAAGTAGTGCAGAATTGTAAAAAGTGGCCTGGTCATTAAGGGTGTTTAAGCTAGGGGGCTGAAGTGGTTAATATGCAAATTAGCCTTTGGGTGCAATAAGAGCATCACCGTTGCTCTTGTTGCACTCAAGCTCACTCCTTTCTGTGACCATCCCTCACTTGCTGCTTTGATTGACAGGGCCAGGCAGTGGAAAAGCAGTGAGAAAGGGGCTGGCCACAGAAAGGAGTGGAGCTTGGGTGCAACAAGAACAATAAGGAAGCCTTCATTGCACTAAAGGTTTCATTTGTATATTAAGAAAAAACTCTGGAACGGTGCCTCAGATCAACAAAAGAAACAGGGCCAGATTTATCATTAGCTAAAGTCGCTTTAATACAGTAAAAAGTGCGCATTTTTTTGCAAATCTGTAAAATTGTGAATTTCTTTGCGACTTTTTTCAAGGTCTGCACTAAGCTCTCCAGTTTTGTAAAAGTGGGTGTGTTTTCTTATGTAAATGAATCTCTAGACAGATTTACTATTGCGACCATTTAAAAAGGCAAAAAAACGCAATTTCACTCCAGGGGTGCTTATCTTATGCAACTTTTTAATAGATCAAGCTGACTTTTTTGTAAAGACGTGTGACCTTTGTAAAGCCGCTTACTGAAGGATAAACTGCTACCGTCAAACCACATTAATCACAGTATTAACCTGCTTTGGACCACCGCACGCAGGATTGCGTGATCTCGGCGGCCTAGTTACTCCTTGTTGAGGCGAGATTTTGCGATCTATGCGCCTGAACAGACGCACAGAAGATAAGGGCAGGCTCAGAAGAAGTTCGTCACCAGCCTGCCAGCCAATGATTGGCGCTGGCAGGCTGGTGTCTTTCAAAAAACGAATCACAAGCTATATAATGCATTATATTTATAAATATAATGCATTAACTGAGCTTCTGTGCTGGGTCCTTTTCATCGGTTGGACCCAGCATAGAGCACATGTCACAGTGAGTACACCAATCACCAAATATTTAGCCCCAGATCACCCCCTATCACCTCAATTAACCCCTTGATCACCCCATATCAATCACCTGTCAATCACTAGTGAAAGGAAAAAAAGTGATCAGTGTAAACTGTCACTTTTTTTTCCACCAGTATCGACTGCTAGGTTTAGGTTAGTTTTAGTAGGTAGTTAGCTTCCGTTAGCGCCCAGCCCACCGCATCGCAGTCACTGATTAGCGTAGTGCTAATCAGCATTTGTACTTTTATAGTATCTGTAAGTGATCAGAACTGATCACAGTCAGATCTATAATAGTATTAGTGTCACCTTAGTTCGCCCTCACCCAAAACGCAGTGTTTGCCTGATCGAGTCGCCCACACGTGCGTTCACCCACGCCCACCCCGCCACAGTGACAAAAATTATTTTTTATCACTTCACAATCAGTTTTGATCTTTTTATCAATCACAGCGACTTCCTGTACTTCGCTAGCCTCCCATTTGTAAGACAGGCTTGCTCTTTTTCTTAGGTAGTCTCAGGGAATACCCCTAAATTTAGTCGCCCAAATGTCAAACAAGGGGTATTCCTCTGAAGAGGCCTACAGGATTCTGACCCAGTCGGATGAGGAATGGGAACCCTCATCTGACGAATCTAGCGGGATACGAACCTGTAGAGAGCAGTGGCTGTCTGACCCAAAGTTCGGACGAGGAGGTTGAGGTCCCTGATACCACCAGGCGTACTCCGGCCCCATGTCGCTAGACCACAGGTTGCGCAGGATCCGCTTCTAAGGGCAGCAGAGTCGGGCTAGCGCTGTCGGATTATGTGGTGAGGCATACACCAGCAGCGCAGCCCTTCCTGGACCTAGTACCAGCACTGCCGTAGAACCAGGGCTGTGGAGTCGGTAGATAAATTGTCCGACTCCGACTCCTCAGATTTTGAAACTTCCGACTCCGACTCCTCGACTCCGACTCCTCTGTATTTAATATGCAAATACTGAAGCTGTTCCACCAAGTTCTTCTAATCTCCTCTAGCACAGAGAGGTAGTTGAGCAGAAGCTGCTGCCTTCTCCTTTGTGTGCTGATCTTCTGCTGAAGATAGAGCAGTGGGAGGATCCAGGAAGGGGCAGGGGAAGGGGCATTTATTTTAAAACATGATTTTCCTAGTAGAATCCCATAGTCATGTTTAAAATTTAAGCTAACAATCTGAGTTTACATGTTTTATAGCCTTAGCTGAATGACAGCAGTTTTTCAAATGGTTTACAGCTTCAGTCTTGAACTATTGACTATCCATTCCCTTCACTTATACAAGTGTCTCCAGTCCTTAATCAGTTATCAGTGAGAGGCTAGGATAACCATGGGTTCTCTGTAACAGCAGACCACAAGACGATGGAAAGTGGAAGTATTGCCGCTCCTTAAAGGGACACTGACAGACTGACAGATATATATATACTGGTATTCATCAGAGAATTAGGAATAAAACTATACTAATGTTACCCCAGTTAAGCTGTACTTGTGTTTAA
>CM065589.1:335143068-335160205 GCA_033119425.1 Bufotes viridis | reverse complement strand
AGGCGCCCGGTAAAATGTATTAGGGACTCGTCTACGCAGATGTTTTGTGCAGGGGTATACAAATCTGCAAATTTCAGGTTGAAATGGTCTATGAGGGGGCGAATTTTGTGGAGCCGGTCAAAAGCTGGGTGGCCTCTGGGACGGGAGGTGGTGTTGTCACTAAAGTGCAGGAAACGCAGGATGGTCTCAAAACGTGTCCTGGACATGGCAGCAGAGTACATGGGCATGTGATGAATTGTGTTCGTGGACCAATATGACCGCAATTCATGTTTTTTTGTAATGCCCATGTTGAGGAGAAGGCCCAGAAAAGTTCTAAATTCGGAAACTTGGACTGGTTTCCACCGGAAAGGCTGGGCATAGAAGCTTCCCGGGTTGTCGGCGATAAATTGAGTGGCATACCGATTTTTTTCTGCCACGATTAAGTCATAGAGCTCCGCAGTGAAGAACAGCTCAAAAAACCCCAGCGCCATTCCTATCTGAGCTGTCTCCACCCGAACTCCTGACTGGGCGGTGAAAGGGGGAACTACTGGAGCGGCTGAAGTTGGGGGCTGCCAATTAGGAATTGCCCGCACCTCAGGGACTCTAGGGGCTCTACGGGCCTGTCTTTGCGGTGGCTGCGACGGGGAAACTACTGCACGTGCCACCGTACCAGCTTCTACTGCCCTTCTGGAGCTCACCACTTCACCATGTTGTACGGCAGTGCTGGTACTAGGTCCAGGACGGGCTGCGCTGCTGGTGTATGCCTCACCACGTAATCCGTCAGCGCCAGCCCCACTCTGCTGCCCTTGAAGCAGATCCTGCGCAACCTGCGGTCTAGCAACACGGGGCCGGGTACGCCTGGTGGTATCAGGGACCTCAACCTCCTCGTCCGAACTTTGGGTCAGACTGCCACTGCTCTCTACAGGTTCGTATTCTGACCCGCTAGATTCGTCAGATGAGGGTTCCCATTCCTCATCCGACTGGGTCAGAATCCTGTAGGCCTCTTCAGAGGATACCCCTTGTTTGACATTTGGGCGTCTAAATTTAGGGGGTATTCCCTGAGACTACCCAAAAAAATAAAAGCAAGCCTGTCTTACAAATGGGAGTGTAGCGAAGTACAGAAGCCGCTGCGATTGATAAAAAATATCAAAACTGATTTTTTTTATCGCCGCAGCGCTTGTGAAGTGATTGTGCAGTGATACAAAAAAAAATAATTTTTTGTCACTGCGGCGGGGCGGGCGTGGGTGAACGCAGGTGTGGGCGACCGATCAGGTCTGATCGGGCAAACACTGCGTTTGGGGTGGAGGGCGAACTAAAGTGACACTAGTACTATTATATATCTGACCGTGATCAGTTCTGATCACTTACAGATACTATAAAAGTACAAACAGCGAATCAGTGACTGCGGTGCGGTGGGTTTGGCGCTAACGCTAACTACCTACCAAAGGGGCCTAAACTAAGCTAAACCTAACAGTCAATCCTAGTGAAAAAAAAAAAGTGACAGTTCACAAAAGTGACACTGATCACTTTTTTCCCTTTCACTATGTATTGACAGGTGATCAAGGGGTTAATTAGGGTGATGGGGGGGTGATCAGGGCCTGATATGTAGTGATTTGTGCACTTACTTGGGATCTGTGCTTTGTGATGGGTCCAACCGATGAAAAGGACCCAGCACATGGCACAGATCCCTTATAAAAACACATATTTGTAAATATAACTTATATCGCCTATTTCCATAGGCGATTTTGAAAATCACCAGCCTGCCAGCGCTGATCATTGGCTGGCGACTCACTTCTGAGCCCGGCGGTGCGTTCCATTTGCGTTCCACCGGGCTCAAACGCGCGTCATCTCGCGAGATGACGCGCCCGCGCGTCAAGGAGGAATGAACCGACCGGCCGCAGGACGCAATCCTGCGTGAGGCGGTCGGCAACTGGTTAAAGTATAACTGTCAAATTTTTTATTTTTTTTACTATTGTATTTTGGTGATTAATATCACCCTTTTAAATAACCCCTAAAAGTCCCCAGTATTGGCTATTGTTATCCGAGATTAAAATCAGGTTGCTATGCTCCTTCCACCAGATGAGGACAGTGCACTGGGAACTGATAGTGAGTCAACATTGTAAGGGAATGTATAAAAAGCCAGGTTCTTCCTGACAGGAGATAACAGTGCTGGGCTGTGTGTGTGAACTTCTCCACATGCCTGTGCTTGGCAGCCACAGGGAGAGCTGCTCAGTGTATAAATGAAAGCCTTATCTGATAAGAGGAGAGCTTGTAGGAGGACTATAGGCTTCAGCCAGACCTGGAAATTTTACTGAAAGACCCCCCCTATACAGAGCTGGTCTTCACTAACTTCACTGCAGGTGTCCTATGGATTAGCCTCAGGGTTGAGGGCGGCCATTTTAACAGAATAGTGAAATTGCAGTTTTATGCAGACTGGTTGTTAAGGGCTGAATCTTATTAACCAGTCCCGGACCGCCATACGCAGGATTGCGTCCTGCGGGCGGCCGGGATCTTCTGTTTGGACGCATCGGGGCGTCCTCTCACGATGCGCGAGATTTCGGGCACAAGCGCCCGCGCAGATCGCGCATGGCAGTCAATTCACAAGAACTTGGTCATCAGCCTGCCAGCCAATCAGCAGCACTGGCGGGCTGATGACATTCAAAAAAACGAATCAGGAGCCATTTAACCCATCATATTAGTAAATATGATGGATTAAATGGCTTCTGTGCTCTCTCCTGGGTCCTTTTCGTCGGTTGGACCCAGGAGAGAGCACACCTTACTGTGAGTACACACAAGCACCACACATTAGCCCCCTGATCAGCCCCCCATCACCCAAATTAACCCCTTGATCACCCCTTTCAGCACCTGTCAATCATCCAGTGAAAGGGAAAAAGTGATCAGTGTAAACTGTCACTTTTTTTTTTCACTAAGATTGACTGTTAGGTTTAGCTTAGTTTAGTCCCCTTTGGTAGGTAGTTAGCCTTAGCGCCAAGCCCACCGCAGTCACTGGTTCGCTGATTAGCGTAGCGCTAATCAGCGTTTGTACTTTTATAGTATCTGTAAGTGATCAGAACTGATCACGGTCAGATATATAATAGTACTAGTGTCACTTTAGTTCGCCCTCCACCCCAAACGCAGTGTTTGCCCGATCAGGCCTGATCGGTCGCCCACACGTGCGTTCACCCACGCCCACCCCGCCGCAGTGACAAAAAAGTTTTTTTTGTAATCACTGCACAATCCCTTCACAAGCGCTGCGGCGATAAAAAAAATCAGTTTTGATATTTTTTATCAATCGCAGCGGCTTCTGTACTTCGCTACCCTCTCAATTGTAAGACAGGCTTGCTTTTTTCTTGGTAGTCTCAGGAATACCCCATAAATTTAGACGGCCAAATGTCAAACAAGGGGTATTCCTCTGAAGAGGCCTACAGGATTCTGACCCAGTCGGATGAGGAGTGGGAACCCTCATCTGACGAATCCAGCGGGTCAGAATACCAACCTGTAGAAAGCAGTGGCAGTCTGACCCAAAGTTCTGACGAGGAGGTGGAGGTCCCTGATAGAACCAGGCGTACCCGGCCCCGTGTCGCTAGACCACAGGTTGCGCAGGATCCGCTTCAAGGGCAGCAGAGTGGGGCTGGCGCTGCCGGATTACGTGGTGAGGCATACACCAGCAGCGCAGCCCGCCCTGGACCTTCTACCAGCACTGCCGTAGAACATGGTGAAGTGGCGAGCACCAGAAGGGCAGTAGAAGCTGGTACGGTGGCACGTGCAATAGTTTCCCGTCGCAGCCACCGCAAAGACAACAGGCCCGTAGAGCCCCTAGAGTCCCTGAGGTGCTGGCAAACCCTGATTGGCAGCCCCCATCTTCAGCCGCACCAGTAGTTCCCCCTTTCACCGCCCAGTCAGGAGTTCGGTGGAAACAGCTCAGATAGGATCGGGCGCTGGGGTTTTTTGAGCTGTTTTTCACTGCGGAGCTCTTTGACTTAGTCGTGGCAGAAACAAACAGATATGCCACTCAATTTATCGCCGACAACCCGGAAGCTCTTATGCCCAGCCTTTCCGGTGGAAACCAGTCCAAGTTTCCGAACTTAGAACTTTTCTGGGCCTTCTCCTCAGCATGGGCATAACCAAAAAACATGAATTGCGGTCATATTGGTCCACGAACCCAATTCATCACATGCCCATGTACTCTGCTGCCATGTCCAGGACACGCTTTGAGACCATCCTGCGTTTCCTGCACTTTAGTGACAACACCACCTCCCGTCCCAGAGGCCACCCAGCTTTTGACCGGCTCCATAAAATTTGGCCCCTCATAGACCATTTCAACCAGAAATTTGCAGATTTGTACACCCCTGCTCAAAACATCTGCGTAGACGAGTCCCTTGTACATTTTACCGGGCGCCTTGGCTTCAAGCAGTACATCCCGAGCAAGCGCGCCCGGTATGGGGTCAAATTGTATAAGCTCTGTGAAAGGGCCACAGGCTATACGCACAAATTTCGGATCTATGAGGGAAAAGATCAGACCCTGGAGCTGAGTGGGTATTTTTATACAAAGTTGTCATTTACAGAGATATTTTTCACACCCAGTATGGGTATATGTAAAAATACACCCCAAAAAACATTGCCCTACTTCTCCAGAGTACGGTGATACCACATGTGTGGCACTTTTTTGCATCCAAGATGCGCACAGGGGCCCTAAATCCAATGAGTACCTTTAGGATTTCACAGGACATTTTTTACGCGTTTGGATTCCAAACTGCTTCTGACGTTTAGGGGCCCCTCAAATGCCAGGGCAGTATAAATACCCCACAAGTGACCCCATTTCGGAAAGAAGACACCCCAAGGTATTCCGTGAGGGGTATGGTGAGTTCATGTAAAATTTTATTTTTTGGCACAAGTTAGTGGAATATGAGACTTTGTAAAAAAAAAAAAAATCAATTTCCGCTAACTTGTGACAAAAATAAAAACTTCCATGAACTCACTATGCCCTCAGTGAATACCTTAGGTGTATACTTTCAGAAATGGGGTCATTTATGGGGTATTTCTACTGTCTGGGCATTGTAGTACGTCAGGAAACAGGACAGGTGCTCAGAAAGTCAAAGTGCGGAAATTCACTTTTTTGCACCATAGTTTGTAAACGCTATAACTTTTACCCAAACCAATAAATATACACTTATTGCATTTTTTTTTTATCAAAGACATGTAGAACAATAAATTTTGAGAAAAATTTATAGAGAAATAGAGAAATGTAGAGTCCCTGAGGTGCTGGCAAACCCTGATTGGCAGCCCCCATCTTCAGCCGCACCAGTAGTTCCCCCTTTCACCGCCCAGTCAGGAGTTCGGGTGGAAACAGCTCAGATAGGATCGGCGCTGGGGTTTTTTGAGCTGTTTTTCACTGCGGAGCTCTTTGACTTAGTCGTGGCAGAAACAAACAGATATGCCACTCAATTTATCGCCGACAACCCGGGAAGCTCTTATGCCCAGCCTTTCCGGTGGAAACCAGTCCAAGTTTCCGAACTTAGAACTTTTCTGGGCCTTCTCCTCAGCATGGGCATAACCAAAAAACATGAATTGCGGTCATATTGGTCCACGAACCCAATTCATCACATGCCCATGTACTCTGCTGCCATGTCCAGGACACGCTTGAGACCATCCTGCGTTTCCTGCACTTTAGTGACAACACCACCTCCCGTCCCAGAGGCCACCCAGCTTTTGACCGGCTCCATAAAATTTGGCCCCTCATAGACCATTTCAACCAGAAATTTGCAGATTTGTACACCCCTGCTCAAAACATCTGCGTAGACGAGTCCCTTGTACATTTTACCGGGCGCCTTGGCTTCAAGCAGTACACCCCGAGCAAGCGCGCCCGGTATGGGGTCAAATTGTATAAGCTCTGTGAAAGGGCCACAGGCTATACGCACAAATTTCGGATCTATGAGGGAAAAGATCAGACCCTGGAGCCGGTCGGTTGCCCTGACTACCTGGGGAGCAGTTGGAAGATAGTCTGGGACTTGGTGTCACACTTATTCGGCAAGGGGTACCATCTTTACGTGGACAACTTTTACACAAGTATGGCCCTCTTCAAGCATTTGTTCCTAGAACAGATTGGCTGCTGCGGCACCGCGCGACCTAGTCGCCGGGGCTACCCCCAACGGCTTCTTACCACCCGACTTGCAAGGGGGCAGAGGGCTGCACTGTGTAACAACGAACTGCTCGCGGTGAAATGGAGAGACAAGCGTGACGTTTACATGCTCTCCTCCATTCACGCAGACACGACAGTACGAATTCAACGGGCAACCAGTGTTGTTGAAAAGCCCCTCTCAGTCCACGACTATAACCTCCACATGGGAGGGGTGGACTTCAACGACCAGATGTTGGCCCCTTATTTGGTTTCCCGAAAGACCAGACGCTGGTATAAAAAAGTGTCTGTTTATCTGATTCAATTGGCTCTATATAATAGTTACGTTCTCTACAGTAAGGCTGGGAGAACTGGATCTTTCCTAAAATTCCAGGAAGAGATCGTCGAGAACCTCCTGTACCCAGGAGGTTCCGTGGCCCCATCCACCAGTGTAGTTAGCCGTCTACACGAGCGGCACTTCCCTAGCGTTGCAGCCGGGTACCTCAAACCAACCGCCACCCCGAAAAAATGTCGTGTCTGTAGCAGGAGTGGAATAAGGCGTGACACCTGTTATTTCTGTCCTGACTGTCCTGACCACCCTGCCCTATGCCTTGGAGAGTGTTTCCGGAAGTACCACACTCAGGTACACTTAGGGACCTAGGGACAGCACTACACAGGTAGTTTTTTTCCACTCAGGCTCTAGGGTCTCTCAGGACACTAGGTTTTGAGAGACCCTAACACATAGGGATGGTGCTGGTGTGCTACTGCAGAAGTGTGAAACGGTAGAAACGTCTCCTTTCACTTGGGATAACGCGTATAATGTACTTCGCACCATCTCTGTGTGATTTACACTTTACACATTGTCCCATGGGAAAGGAGAGGTTTCTGCTAGGAAAATAAAGAGTGAAATGGTAAAAAAAAATAAAAAATTAAACAGGTAGCAAGAAAAAAAAATCTTGAGTTAGTTCAGGTTTTTATGTTCATGTTTTATAAAAGTTTTAAAATGTTCTGGTTTTATAAAGTTTGCAACGTTCAAGTCATATGCCTGCTGCCTTTTTTTTTTTCCCCATAACCACCCTTTATTTTCCAGGTATACCAACAGACCAACCGACGAAAACGCCGCAGCACTGATGTGAATTCTGAGAGAAGCATTGCGCTGCTGTCAGAAGACACGTGAAGTCCGTGTATGCGGCGCTGCAAGACGAGATTTCTCCTCTGCAGGACAGATACGTTTGCCCAGGCATATGAGCTGAGGAGAGGTGTTGGAGTTCATATACTTTGGCAAACACTTTGTATCAAAAAATCTGGCAAAGATGTCTTCCTCCACACCGATGGATTAATCGATGTGAATGGAGAAATCACGTTTGCCAGGACATAGGAGCTGAGTGGGTATTTTTATACAAAGTTGTCATTTACAGAGATATTTTTCACACCCAGTATGGGTATATGTAAAAATACACCCCAAAACACATTGCCCTACTTCTCCAGAGTACGGCGATACCACATGTGTGGCACTTTTTTGCATCCAAGATGCGCACAGGGGCCCTAAATCCAATGAGTACCTTTAGGATTTCACAGGACATTATTACGCGTTTGGATTCCAAACTGCTTCTGACGTTTAGGGGCCCCTCAAATGCCAGGGCAGTATAAATACCCCACAAGTGACCCCATTTCGGAAAGAAGACACCCCAAGGTATTCCGTGAGGGGTATGGTGAGTTCATGTAAAATTTTATTTTTTGGCACAAGTTAGTGGAATATGAGACTTTGTAAAAAAAAAAAAAAAAATCAATTTCCGCTAACTTGTGACAAAAAATAAAAACTTCCATGAACTCACTATGCCCCTCAGTGAATACCTTAGGGTGTATACTTTCAGAAATGGGGTCATTTATGGGGTATTTCTACTGTCTGGGCATTGTAGTACGTCAGGAAACAGGACAGGTGCTCAGAAAGTCAAAGTGCGGAAATTCACTTTTTTGCACCATAGTTTGTAAACGCTATAACTTTTACCCAAACCAATAAATATACACTTATTGCATTTTTTTATCAAAGACATGTAGAACAATAAATTTTGAGAAAAATTTATAGAGAAATGTAGTTTTATTCGATAAATTTTCCAACAGAAAGTGAAAATGTCATTTTTTTGCAAAAATTTCGTTAAATTTGTATTAATGGCAAAAAAGTAAAAATGTCAGCAAGAATGAAATAGCACCAAATGAAAGCTCTATTAGTGAGAAGAAAAGGAGGTAAAATTCATTTGGGTGGTAAGTTGTATGACGGAGCAATAAACGGTGAAAGTAGTGTAGTGCGGAATTGTAAAAGTGGCCTGAGTCTTTAAGGGTGTTTAAGGTAGGGGCTGAAGTGGTTAAATATGGGGTAAGTACTATTACTTACCCCATATTTAACCACTTCAGCCCCCCTACCTTAAACACCCTTAACTGCTACAGGACCGCCGCACGCAGGATTGCGTCCTGGCGGCGGCCCTGTAGCTCTGATCGGACGCATCTAGGCGTCATCTCGCGAGACGCGAGGACGCGCCCGCACATGCGCAATGCGCGCCCGCACATGCGCAATGCGCGCCCGCACATGCGCAATGCGCGCCCGCACATGCGCAATGCGCGCCCGCACATGCGCAATGCGCGCCATCGGCGAGCTCGCATGTAGTTATACTACAGCCTGCCAGCGCCGATCGTGCGCTGGCAGGCTGTATATGGCAGAAAAAAAATTGCAGATCAGACGTTGTTCTGTGAACAGCGTCTGATCTGCTTGCTGCCCGCTTCTCTGGTGGTCCCTTTGCTTGGGACCACCAGAGAAAAAATATCAAAGTGCACCAATCACCACACAACCCCCTCCCCCCCCCACCCCCCCTGTCACTGATTAACCCCTGATCTCCCATGTCACCCCCTTGATCACCCCCTGTCACCCCCCCTGTCACTGATCACCCCCTGTAAGGCTCATTCAGATGTCCGCATGTGTTTTGCGGATCCACGGATCCGCAAATCCGCGGATCCGCAAAACACGGACACCAGCAATGTGCTTTCCGCATTTTGCGGATCCGCACATTGCCAGAACTATATAGAAAATGCTCTTTTCTTGTCCGCAATTGCGGACAAGAATAGGACATGTTCTATACTTTTGCGGATCTCTAATTACGGATCCGCAATTACGGATCCGAGCGGGACAAAGTCTGTCCCCATAGAATTGAATGTATCCACACTCCTGTTCCGCAAAATTTTGTGGAACAGAATTGCGGACGCTTGAATGAGGCCTTAGGGTCCCTTAGCGATCGCAGCTTTTTAGCTTTTCCTCTTTATTTTTGCACATTTTTTAGAGATTTTTTCATCCACATTGATCAATGTGAATGGAAAAATCTGTGACGTTCATTTTTTTCTTTCAGCGCAGAGGCTGAACGGAAAAAAAAATTCTCATTACCCGTATGGTCAATATAAGGAGAATCGCAGAAACTCCTAATGCTGGCCATACGTGTAATGATTGCGGAGACCCCTAAAATGCCAGGGCAGTACAAAAACCTCACAAGTGACCCCATTTTAGAAAGAAGACACCCCAAGGTATTCCGTGAGGGGTATGGTGAGTTCATGTAAAATTTTATTTTTTGTTACAAGTTAGTGGAATGTGAGACTGTAAAAAAAAAAAAAAAAAAAAAAATACCATTTCCGCTAACTTGTGCCAAATTTTTTTTTTCTGTAAACTCGCCATGCCCCTCACGGAATACCTAGGGGTGTCTTCTTTCCACAATGGGGTCACATGTGGGGTATTTATACTGCCCTGGCATTTTAGGGGTCCTAAAGCGTGAGAATCCAAATGCGTAAAAATGTCCTGTGAAATCCTAAAGGTACTCATTGGTTTTAGGGCCCCTTTGCGCATCTTGGCTGCAAAAAAGTGCACACATGTGGTATCGCCGTACTCAGGAGAAGTAGGGCAATGTGTTTTGGGGTGTATTTTTATATATACCCATACTTTGTGTGAGAAATATCGCTGTCAACTACAACTTTTTAATATTTTTTATTCAAAGTTGTCAATTTACAGAGATATTTCTCTCACCCAGCATGGGTATATGTAAAAATACACCCTAAAACACATCGCCCTACTTCTCCTGAGTACGGCGATACCACATGAGTGACACTTTTTTGCAGCCAAGATGCGCAAAGGGGCCCAAATTCCAATTAGTACCTTTTAGGATGGCATTTTTACGCATTTTTCTTCTCACGCTTTAGGGCCCCTAAAATGCCAGGGCAGTATAAATACCCCACATGTGACCCCATTTTGGAAAGAAGACACCTCAAGGTATTCGCTGAGGGGCATAATGAGTCCATGAAAATTAAACTTTTTGTCAAAAGTTAGCGGAAAGGGAGACTTTGTGAGAAAAACAATAAAAAATCAATTTCCACTAACTTGTGCCAAAAAAATCTTCTATGAACTCGCCATGCCCCTCACGGATTACCTTGGGGTGTCTTCTTCCAAAATGGGGTCACATGTGGGTATTTATACTGCTCTGGCATTTTAGGGCTCTAAAGCGTGAGAAGAAAAATGCGTAAAAATGCCATCCTAAAAGGTACTCATTGAATTTGGGCCCTTTGCGCATCTTGGCTGCAAAAGTGTCACACATGTGGTATCGCCATGACTCAGGAGAAGTAGGGCAATGTGTTTGGGGTGTATTTTACATATACCCATGCTGGGTGAGAGAAATATCTCTGTAAATTGACAACTTTGAATAAAAAAAATGTAAAAAGTTGTCGTTTTCAGCGATATTTCTCACACACAGTATGGGTATATAAAAAAAATACACCCCAAACTTATTGCCCTACTTCTCCCGGGTACGGCGATACCACATGTGTGACAATTTTTTGCAGCCAAGATGCGCAAAGGGGCCCTAAAACCAATGAGTACCTTTAGGATTTCACAGGCCATTTTTACGCATTTGGATTCTCACGCTTTAGGGGCCCCTAAAATGCCAGGGCAGTAGAAATACCCCACAAGTGACCCCATTTTGGAAAGAAGACACCCCAAGGTATTCTGTGAGGGGCATGACGAGTTCACAGAATTTTTATTTTTTGGCACAAGTTAGCGGAAATTGATATTTTTTTTTTTGTTTTTTTACAAAGTCTCATATTCCACTAACTTGTGACAAAAAATAAAATTTTACATGAACTCACCATACCCTCACGGAATACCTTGGGGTGTCTTCTTCCAAAATGGGGTCACATGTGGGGTATTTATACTGTCCTGGCATTTTAGGGCCCCTAAAGCGTGAGAAGAAGTCTGGAATCCAAATGTGTAAAAATGCCCTGTGAAATCCTAAAGGTACTCATTGGTTTTAGGCCCTTTGCGCACCCAGGCTGCAAAAGTGGCACACATGGGATCGCAGATTCAGGAGAGTAGGACAATGTAGCTTTGGGGTGTATTTTTATATATACCCATACTTTGTGTGAGAAATATCTCTGTAAACGACAACTTTTAAAAAATTTTATACAAAGTTGACAATTTACAGAGATATTTCTCTCACCCAACATGGATATATGTAAAAATACACCCCAAAACACATTGCCCTACTTCTCCTGAGTACGGCGATACCACATAAGTGACACTTTTTGCAGCCTAGATGCGCAAAGGGGTCCAAATTCCAACGAGTACCTTTAGCTTTTACATGGCGGCTCACAATTTAGCCCCGCCCAAAATGCCAGAACAGTAAACACACCCCACAAATGACCCCATTTCGGAAAGTAGACACCCCAAGGTATTCACTGAGGGGCATAGTGAGTCCGTCTGAGATTTTTTTTTTTGCCAGAAGTTAGCAGAAATTGAAACTTTTTTTTTTTCTCAGAAAGTGTCATTTTCCGCTAACTTGTGAAAAAAAATGAAATGATACATGAACTCACCAAGCCCCTCCGTGAATACTTTGGGGTGTCTTCTTTCTAAAATGGTGTCATTTGGGGGGTATTTATACTTTTCTGACATTCTAGCACCTGAAGAAACATGACAGGCGCTCAGAAAGTCAGAGCTGCTTCAAAATGCCGAAAATCACTTTTTGCACCATAGTTTGTAAACGCTATAACTTTTACCCAAACCAATAAATATACACTTATTGGACTTTTTTTTAATCAAAGACATGTAGAACAATAAATTTAGAGAAAAATTTATATAGAAATGTAGTTTTTTTTGAAAAATTTTACAACAGAAAGTGAAAAATGTCATTTTTTTGCAAAAATTTCGGTAATTTTTGATTAATAGCAAAAAAAGTAAAAATGTCAGCAGCAATGAAATACCACCAAATGAAAGCTCTATTAGTGAGAAGAAAAGGAGGTAAAATTCATTTGGGTGGTAAGTTGCATGACGGAGCAATAAACGGGTAAAGTAGTGTAGTGCAGAATTGTAAAAAGTGGCCTGGTCATTAAGGGTGTTTAAGCTAGGGGGGCTGAAGTGGTTAAAGACCAGGCCACTTTTGTGGCCCGATACCATTTTTTTAAGACAGAGTACGAGTACCGATACTTTTATTTAAGTACTCGCCGATACCAATTACCGATACCTCGTATAAACAGCCCCGCAGTTACTGATAGCAATGAAAAAAATTAAAGCTGGAACGGCTTTTCTTTTCCTTTGTACAAGTGTTAATAAATTAATAAATGGTAATATAATAGTGTTTTCAAACCAATGTGCCTCCAGGGGGATCTGTTATGGGGGGGACCTGTGGACGACGTCACCGTTATGGGGGGGACCTGTGGACGACGTCACCGTTATGGGGGGGACCTGTGGACGACGTCACCGTTATGGGGGACCTGTGGACGACGTCACCGTTATGGGGGACCTGTGGACGACGTCACCGTTATGGGGGACCTGTGGACGACGTCACCGTTATGGGGGGACCTGTGGACGACGTCACCGTTATGGGGGACCTGTGGACGACGTCACCGTTATGGGGGGACCTGTGGACCGACGTCACCGTTATGGGGGACCTGTGGACGACGCCACCGTTATGGGGGACCTGTGGACGACGTCACCGTTATGGGGGACCTGTGGACGACGTCACCGTTATGGGGGACCTGTGGACGACGCCACCGTTATGGGGGGACCTGTGGACGACGTCACCGTTATGGGGGACCTGTGGACGACGTCACCGTTATGGGGGGACCTGTGGACGACGTCACCGTTATGGGGGGACCTGTGGACGACGTCACCGTTATGGGGGACCTGTGGACGACGTCACCGTTATGGGGGGACCTGTGGACGACGTCACCGTTATGGGGGGACCTGTGGACGACGTCACCGTTATGGGGGACCCGTGGACGACGCCACCGTTATGGGGGACCTGTGGACGACGTCACCGCTATGGGGGACCTGTGGACGACGTCACCGTTATGGGGGACCTGTGGACGACGTCACCGTTATGGGGGACCTGTGGACGACGTCACCGTTATGGGGGGACCTGTGGACGACGTCACCGTTATGGGGGACCTGTGGACGACGTCACCGTTATGGGGGACCTGTGGACGACGTCACCGTTATGGGGGACCTGTGGACGACGTCACCGTTATGGGGGACCTGTGGACGACGTCACCGTTATGGGGGGACCTGTGGACGACGTCACCGTTATGGGGGACCTGTGGACGACGTCACCGCTATGGGGGACCTGTGGACGACGTCACCGTTATGGGGGACCTGTGGACGACGTCACCGTTATGGGGGACCTGTGGACGACGTCACCGTTATGGGGGACCTGTGGACGACGTCACCGTTATGGGGGACCTGTGGACGACGCCACCGTTATGGGGGACCTGTGGACGACGTCACCGTTATGGGGGGACCTGTGGACGACGTCACCGTTATGGGGGACCTGTGGACGACGTCACCGTTATGGGGGACCTGTGGACGACGTCACCGTTATGGGGGACCTGTGGACGACGTCACCGTTATGGGGGGACCTGTGGACGACGTCACCGTTATGGGGGACCTGTGGACGACGTCACCGTTATGGGGGACCTGTGGACGACGTCACCGTTATGGGGGGACCTGTGGACGACGTCACCGTTATGGGGGACCTGTGGACGACGTCACCGTTATGGGGGGACCTGTGGACGACGTCACCGTTATGGGGGACCTGTGGACGACGTCACCGTTATGGGGGACCTGAGGACGACGTCACCGTTATGGGGGACCTGAGGACCTCACCGTTATGGGGGGACCTGTGGACCTCACCGTTATGGGGGACCTGTGGACCTCACCGTTATGGGGGGACCTGTGGACCTCACCGTTATGGGGGGACCTGTGGACGTCACCGTTATGAGGGGACCTGTGGACGTCACCGTTATGGGGAGGACCTGTGGGCGTCACCGTTATGGGGGACCTGTGGACGCCACCGTTATGGGGGACCTGTGGACGCCACCGTTATGGGTGAGGACCTGTGGACGTCACCGCTATGGGGGGACCTGTGGACGTCACCGTTATGGGGGACCTGTGGACGTCACCGTTATGGGGGGACCTGTGGACGTCACCGTTATGGGGGACCTGTGGACGCCACCGTTATGGGGGGACCTGTGGACGCCACCGTTATGGGGGACCTGTGGACGCCACCGTTATGGGGGGGACCTGTGGACGTCACCGTTATGGGGGGGACCTGTGGACGTCACCGTTATGGGGGGGACCTGTGGACGTCACCGTTATGGGGGGGACCTGTGCGGGGCAGGAGCATGGAGGGACTGCGCATTAATAGTTAGTAATCACGGGCACAGTAAGTTAGGGTTAATGAAACAGAATATAGCCGCTGCCGAAACGGAACTTGCGGTATCGGCGGCATTTTTACGAGTACAAGTACTCGTGAAAATGCCGGTATCGGTCCCGATACCGATACTAGTATCGGTATCGGGACATCCCTAGTAAGTAAGTCTAATAGTTATTGATTCAGGAATATTATCATATTAGTAACTACATATATGAAAACTGAAATTAGGGTCTAAATGTGACAGTTATCCTTTAAGGGTGTTTAAGCTAGGGGGGCTGAGGTGGTTAAAGGGAATCTTTCACCCCAAAATTGCAATAACTAAAACTTACACCATTGTGTCCAATACAGCCCCCGCATTAAAATGCATGTTACCACATTGTTGCCCGTTCCATAGGTCGTCTAGAAAACACTTTTATTCCATATGCAAATCAGTGTGTGAAGGTGCCCAGGGGCGGCGTTCAAACGGCTGGTGCCCAGGCCGCACACTGATTTTTATTGTCACCCATTCGACCCGCCCTTTGTCTGGATCTTCACCTCCTTCGCCCATAGCCAAATCCCGCGCCTGCGCAGATGAACGGGAGTTCCGCGCCTGCGCACTGATTTAGCCATTGCTGGCAGAAGCATCGGAGTATCCAGTGCGCAGATGCCGGCCCATACGTCACATTACAGCAAGCACCGCATCAGAGGGCTGTCCCGGACTTCAAGAAGAGGTGTGTCGGAGCTGGATAACATCTGATTAGAGTCATAATATATTGTTATAGTTCAAAAGTACGTGTCCCCTAATTTTATATATAAAAAAAAAAGCCCCGACAGTTCTTTACTTCTGCGCGGACCTCCCGTTCGCCGGCTCAGGCGCGGATTTGGCCACGGACGAAGGAGGTTAAGATCCAGCCAAAGGGCGGGCCGAATGGGTGAAAGGGAGTGGTTGCTTATGAAAATCAGCGCAGGGCCTGGGCACCGGCCGCTTGAACGCCGCCCTGGGCACCTTCACACACTGATTTGCATATGGAATAAAAGTGGTTTTTAGACGACCTATGGAACGGAGAACAATATGGTAAGATGCATTTTAATGTATTGGGCACAATGGTGTAAGTGTTAGATATTGCAATTTTGGGGTGAAAGACTCCTTTAAACCAATGACAGACGTTCTATTCTGATTGTGAAAATTGATGCACTACAGTCAGACTTCAGCCTCCTCCAGGCTGATGTACAAACCTTACGGAAACGCACTACAGGCGCAGAGTCCCACATCTCTGACTTGGAGGATACAGTGGCTCCATTTAAGGCCCGGCTGCAGGCACTGGATGACTTTTCTACAGCCCAGCAGAGGAAGATGGATGACATGGAAAACCATTTGCGGAGATACAATGTTCACCTAGTGGGTCTGCCTGAGGGAGTGTAAGGGTCCGACTCCTTTTCATACCTGAAGGATCTCCTTAAAACCACTTTTGGAGTTGTTTCTTCTCCCTCTCTTGTGTGTGGAACGTGCACATAGAATTCCTGATAAAACCCCGCTACCTGGACCCCGTACCTTTATAGCTAAACTGCTAAATTATAGATTGGTATAAGCTCTTGGAACTCAATCGTTGCAGTAATTTGGTCGTTCAGGAGAAGCGTCAGAGATTCACACTGCCATTTCTTTGAAAAACCTGAGGATGTTATCTCTTGGCTGGAGCACACTTGATGCTATGCTAAAATGACCTAACTTTGGCCCTGTAGGGAGTTGTCCCTCTTGGAGTCCCCAGTGGTTAACCCAAGCTGAGATACAGGGTTATGTTGAGAGGGAGGCGGATTCTGATTGGAAAGTGAACGTTGGGACGGCATCTCCATCTGTAGTGTAGGAGGCTTTCAAAGCCTTCAGTAGGGGTTCCTATACTTCGAGGATCTCGGAGTTTCGGAAATCTCTACAGGCGATAGAGCTAAGGAGGCTCTATATGTAGCTCACCCCTCAGAGGAGCACCACTCCTCATTGGAGCTGATTCAGTGGGAGTATACACTATTGCTGACAGAATTTACTAATAGAAAACTTCTAGCTAGCCAACTGCATTTTTGATCAGGAAGACAAAAATAGCCACCTCCTGGCTTTTCTGTCACGAGAGGAAAATATCCTCCCTCCTATTATCTCGATACGGACCCCTACTGGTTCCTTGGTGGACCATCTCTCTCAAATCAATACTGTGTTCTTTGACTTTTACCGGAAGCTGTACTCCTCTGTCCTGACCTGCTTTGAAGAGGATCTGCTCCGCTTTTTGCTCTCAATTCTTTTCCCTTGATTTTTGACACTCAAACTTTTGGCCCTCTATAACATAGT
>CM065589.1:335121959-335142568 GCA_033119425.1 Bufotes viridis | reverse complement strand
ATTGAAAAGCCCCTCTCGGTCCACGAACTATAATTTGCTCATGGGAGGGGTGGACTTCAATGACCAGATGTTGGCCCCATATTTGCTTTCCCGAAAGACCAGACGCTGGTATAAGAAGGTGTCTGTATATCTGTATATCTAATTCAATTGGCTATGTACAATAGTTTTGTTCTCTACAGTAAGGCTGGGAGAACAGGATCCTTCCTCAAACCCCAGTGTAGTGAGCCGTCTACACGAGCAACACTTCCCCATTGTCGTTGCTGGTACCACCCTGCCCTATGCCTAGGGGAGTGTTTCCAGAAGTACCACACTCAGGTACACTAGGTACTAGGTTTTGAGAGACCCTAACACACAGGGGTGCTAGTGTGCTACTGCAGCTATGTGAAACGGTAGAAACGTCTCCTTTCACTTGGGATAAAGTGCATAATGTACTTCGCACTATCTCTGTGCGATTTACACTTTACACATTGTCCTATGAGAAAGGAGAGGTTTCTACAAGGAAAATAGAGTGAAAAGAAAAAAATAATAATAATTAAACAGGTAACAAGAAAAAGAAATCTTGAGTTAGTTTAGGTTTTAAAAGTTTTATGATGTTCAAGTTTATAAAGTTCGTAACGTTCAAATTTATGAGCCTGCTGCTTGTTGTTTTTTTTTTTTTTTTTTTTTTTTTTTTACTAGCCACCCTTTATTTTCCAGCTGGACCAACCGATGAAAACGCCGCAGCACTGATGTGCATTCTGAGAGAAGCATTGCGCTGCTGTCAGAAGACACGTGAAGTCGGTGAATGCGGCGCTGCAAGACGAGATTTCTCCTCAGCAGTAAGGGTACGTTTGCCCAGGCATATGAGCTGAGGAGAGGTGTTGGAGTTCATATGCTTTGGCAAACACTTTTTGTATCAAAAATCTGGCAAAGATGTCTTCCTCCACAACGATCGATTGATTGATGTGATTGGAGAAATCACGTTTGCCAGGACATAGGAGCTGAAGTGGGTATGGATGTTTAGGCGGAGCCCCTATTTCCTGGCAATCGCCAGGCCCCTTTTTTTCTTTTTCTTCTTGCATATTTTTTGGCAGAGATTTTTCCATCCACATCGATCGATGCAAACGAAGAAATCTGTGGCGTTCATTTTTTTTCTTTCAGCCCAGAGGCTGAACGAAAAAAAAAAATCTCATTACCGTATGCTCAATATAAGGAGAATAGCAGAAACTCCTAATGCTGGCCATACATGTAATGATTGCGGAGACCCTCAAATGCCATGGCAGTACAAACACCTCACATGTGACACCATTTTGGAAAGAAGACACCCCAAGGTATTCGCTGACAGGCATATTGAGTCCATGAAAGATTGAACTTTTTGTCACAAGTTAGCGGAAAGGGAGACTTTGTGAGAAAAAACAAAAAAAAATCAAATTCCGCTAACTTGTGCAAAAAAAAAAACTTCTATGAACTTGCCATGCCCCTCACAGAATACCTTGGGGTGTCGTCTTTCTAAAATGGGGTCACTTGTGGGGTATTTATACTGTCCTGGCATTTTAGGGGCCCCTAAAGCGTGAGAAGAAGTCTGGAATCCAAATACGTAAAAATGCCCTGTTAAATCCTAAAGGTACTCCTTGAAATTAGGGCCCCTTTGCGCATCTTGGCTGCAAAAAAGTGTCATTCATGTGGTATCTCCGTACTCGGGTGAAGTAGGGTAATGTGTTTTGGGGTGTATTTTTACCTCCCAGGATATGAGCTGAGCGCTGCGATTCGCCAGTGCTCCAGCCTGGGAGAAGGAGACGCCCAGGGCAAAAGAGATGTCTCCGCCCAAGGCAAAATTAGCAGCAGCACGTGCGCCGGTATCTGATTAGATGGTGCTCCTGTGGATCATCTAAGATTTGGCTATTTTTTTTATAACCTAACCCTGACTTGTGCTTCTCAACAACATTGTCCCTTACTTGTTTGGAGAGTTCCTTGGTCTTCATGGCAGTGTTTGGTGTGTATAAAAAAAGGTGTGTATATGTAATGACAGATCATGTGACAATTAGATTGCACACAGGTGGACATCATTTCACTAATTATGTGACTTCTGAAGGTAATTGGTTGTACCAGAGCTTTTTATGGGCTTCCTAACAAAGCGGGTGAATATTGGCACATGCCAATTTTCTGTTTTCTATTTCTAAACAATAGTTTTATTTATATATTTTTCTCATTTCACTTCATGAACTTAGACTATTGTGTTCTGATCCATCACATACAATTCAGATTAACAAAACATTGAATTTAAGGCTGTAATGTAACAAAACGCGAAAAAAGTCAAGGTGGGTGAATACTTTTGCAAGGCACTGTAGGTCTATATGACCCACAATCCGTTAATATTGATCCCGAAGCCTGGGAAAGATATATCAGAGCCGCCCTCTTACTGCATGGAAGAACTCGTGCTTGAAAAACTATGTTATAGAGGGCCAAAAGTTTGAGTGTCAAAAAATCAAGGGAAAAGAATTGAGAGCAAAAAACGGAGCAGATCCTCTTCAAAGCAGGTCAGGACAGAGGAGTACAGCTTCCGGTAAAAGTCAAAGAACACAGTATTGATTTGAGAGAGATGGTCCACCAAGGAACCAGTAGGGGTCCGTATCGAGATAATAGGAGGGAGGATATTTTCCTCTCGTGACAGAAAAGCCAGGAGGTGGCTATTTTTGTCTTCCTGATCAAAAAATGCAGTTGGCTAGCTAGAAGTTTTCTATTAGTAAATTCTGTCAGCAATAGTGTATACTCCCACTGAATCAGCTCCAATGAGGAGTGGTGCTCCTCTGAGGGGTGAGCTACATATAGAGCCTCCTTAGCTCTATCGCCTGTAGAGATTTCCGAAACTCCGAGATCCTCGAAGTATAGGAACCCCTACTGAAGGCTTTGAAAGCCTCCTACACTACAGATGGAGATGCCGTCCCAACGCTCACTTTCCAATCAGAATCCGCCTCCCTCTCAACATAACCCTGTATCTCAGCTTGGGTTAACCACTGGGGACTCCAAGAGGGACAACTCCTACAGGGCCAAAGTTAGGTCATTTTAGCATAGCATCAAGTGTGCTCCAGCCAAGAGATAACATCCTCAGGTTTTTCAAAGAAATGGCAGTGTGAATCTCTGACGCTTCTCCTGAACGACCAAATTACTGCAACGATTGAGTTCCAAGAGCTTATACCAATCTATAATTTAGCAGTTTAGCTATAAAGGTACGGGGTCCAGGTAGCGGGGTTTTATCAGGAATTCTATGTGCACGTTCCACACACAAGAGAGGGGAGAAGAAACAACTCCAAAAGTGGTTTTAAGGAGATCCTTCAGGTATGAAAAGGAGTCGGACCCTTACACTCCCTCAGGCAGACCCACTAGGTGAACATTGTATCTCCGCAAATGGTTTTCCATGTCATCCATCTTCCTCTGCTGGGCTGTAGAAAAGTCATCCAGTGCCTGCAGCCGGGCCTTAAATGGAGCCACTGTATCCTCCAAGTCAGAGATGTGGGACTCTGCGCCTGTAGTGCGTTTCCGTAAGGTTTGTACATCAGCCTGGAGGAGGCTGAAGTCTGACTGTAGTGCATGAATATTGGCACATGCCAATTTTCTGTTTTCTATTTCTAAACAATAGTTTTATTTATATATTTTCTCATTTCACTTCATGAACTTAGACTATTGTGTTCTGATCCATCACATACAATTCAGATTAACAAAACATTGAATTTAAGGCTGTAATGTAACAAAACGCGAAAAAGTCAAGGTGGGTGAATACTTTTGCAAGGCACTGTAGGTCTATATGACCCACAATCTGCTAATATTGATCCCGAAGCCTGGGAAAGATATATCAGAGCCGCCCTCTTACTGCATGGAAGAACTCGTGCTTGAAAAACTATGTTATAGAGGGCCAAAAGTTTGAGTGTCAAAAATCAAGGGAAAAGAATTGAGAGCAAAAACGGAGCAGATCCTCTTCAAAGCAGGTCAGGACAGAGGAGTACAGCTTCGGTAAAAGTCAAAGAACACAGTATTGATTTGAGAGAGATGGTCCACCAAGGAACCAGTAGGGGTCCGTATCGAGATAATAGGAGGGAGGATATTTTCCTCTCGTGACAGAAAAGCCAGGAGGTGGCTATTTTTGTCTTCCTGATCAAAAAATGCAGTTGGCTAGCTAGAAGTTTTCTATTAGTAAATTCTGTCAGCAATAGTGTATACTCCCACTGAATCAGCTCCAATGAGGAGTGGTGCTCCTCTGAGGGGTGAGCTACATATAGAGCCTCCTTAGCTCTATCGCCTGTAGAGATTTCCGAAACTCCGAGATCCTCGAAGTATAGGAACCCCTACTGAAGGCTTTGAAAGCCTCCTACACTACAGATGGAGATGCCGTCCCAACGTTCACTTTCCAATCAGAATCCGCCTCCCTCTCAACATAACCCTGTATCTCAGCTTGGGTTAACCACTGGGGACTCCAAGAGGGACAACTCCCTACAGGGCCAAAGTTAGGTCATTTTAGCATAGCATCAAGTGTGCTCCAGCCAAGAGATAACATCCTCAGGTTTTTCAAAGAAATGGCAGTGTGAATCTCTGACGCTTCTCCTGAACGACCAAATTACTGCAACGATTGAGTTCCAAGAGCTTATACCAATCTATAATTTAGCAGTTTAGCTATAAAGGTACGGGGTCCAGGTAGCGGGGTTTTATCAGGAATTCTATGTGCACGTTCCACACACAAGAGAGGGGAGAAGAAACAACTCCAAAAGTGGTTTTAAGGAGATCCTTCAGGTATGAAAAGGAGTCGGACCCTTACACTCCCTCAGGCAGACCCACTAGGTGAACATTGTATCTCCGCAAATGGTTTTCCATGTCATCCATCTTCCTCTGCTGGGCTGTAGAAAAGTCATCCAGTGCCTGCAGCCGGGCCTTAAATGGAGCCACTGTATCCTCCAAGTCAGAGATGTGGGACTCTGCGCCTGTAGTGCGTTTCCGTAAGGTTTGTACATCAGCCTGGAGGAGGCTGAAGTCTGACTGTAGTGCATCAATTTTCACAATCAGAATAGAACGTCTGTCATTGGTTTAAAGGGAGTCTTTCACCCCAAAATTGCAATATCTAACACTTACACCATTGTGCCCAATACATTAAAATGCATCTTACCATATTGTTCTCCGTTCCATAGGTCGTCTAAAAACCACTTTTATTCCATATGCAAATCAGTGTGTGAAGGTGCCCAGGGGCGGCGTTCAAACGGCCGGTGCCCAGGCCCTGCGCTGATTTTCATAAGCAACCACTCCCCTTTCACCCATTCGGCCCGCCCTTTGGCTGGATCTTAACCTCCTTCGTCCGTAGCCAAATCCCGCGCCTGAGCCGGCGAACGGGAGGTCCGCGCAGAAGTAAAGAACTGTCGGGGCTTTTTTTTTTATATATAAAATTAGGGGACACGTACTTTTGAACTATAACAATATATTATGACTCTAATCAGATGTTATCCAGCTCCGACACACCTCTTCTTGAAGTCCGGGACAGCCCTCTGATGCGGTGCTTGCTGTAATGTGACGTATGGGCCGGCATCTGCGCACTGGATACTCCGATGCTTCTGCCAGCAATGGCTAAATCAGTGCGCAGGCGCGGAACTCCCGTTCATCTGCGCAGGCGCGGATTTGGCTATGGGCGAAGGAGGTGAAGATCCAGACAAAGGGCGGGTCGAATGGGTGACAATAAAAATCAGTGTGCGGCCTGGGCACCAGCCGTTTGAACGCCGCCCCTGGGCACCTTCACACACTGATTTGCATATGGAATAAAAGTGTTTTCTAGACGACCTATGGAACGGGCAACAATGTGGTAACATGCATTTTAATGCGGGGCTGTATTGGACACAATGGTGTAAGTTTTAGTTATTGCAATTTTGGGGTGAAAGATTCCCTTTAACCACCTCAGCCCCCTAGCTTAAACACCCTTAAAGGATAACTGTCACATTTAGACCCTAATTTCAGTTTTCATATATGTAGTTACTAATATGATAATATTCCTGAATCAATAACTATTAGACTTACTTACTAGGGATGTCCCGATACCGATACTAGTATCGGTATCGGGATCGATATCGGCATTTTCACGAGTACTTGTACTCGTAAAAATGCCGCCCGATACCCGCAAGTTCCGTTCGACAGCGGCTATATTCCTGTTTCATTAACCCTAACTTACTGTGCCCGTGATTACTAACTATTAATGCGCAGTCCCTCCATGCTCCTGCCCCGCATAGGTCCCCCCATAACGGTGGCGTCCACAGGTCCCCCCATAACGGTGACGTCCACAGGTCCCCCCATAACGGTGACGTCCACAGGTCCCCCATAACGGTGGCGTCCACAGGTCCCCCCATAACGGTGGCGTCCACAGGTCCCCCCCATAACGGTGGCGTCCACAGGTCCCCCCATAACGGTGGCGTCCACAGGTCCCCCATAACGGTGGCGCCCACAGGTCCCCCCATAACGGTGACGTCCACAGGTCCCCTCATAACGGTGGCGTCCACAGGTCCCCACCCATAACGGTGGCGTCCACAGGTCCCCCATAACGGTGGCGTCCACAGGTCCCCCATAACGGTGACGCCCACAGGTCCTCCCATAACGGTGGCGTCCACAGGTCCCCCCATAACGGTGACGTCCACAGGTCCCCCCATAACGGTGAGGTCCACAGGTCCCCCCATAACGGTGAGGTCCACAGGTCCCCCATAACGGTGAGGTCCACAGGTCCCCCCATAACGGTGACGTCGTCCACAGGTCCCCCATAACGGTGACGTCGTCCATCAGGTCCCCCCCATAGCGGTGGCGTCGTCCACAGGTCCCCCCATAACGGTGACGTCGTCCACAGGTCCCCCCATAACGGTGACGTCGTCCACAGGTCCCCCCATAACGGTGACGTCGTCCACAGGTCCCCCATAACGGTGACGTCGTCCACAGGTCCCCCATAACGGTGACGTCGTCCACAGGTCCCCCATAACGGTGACGTCGTCCACAGGTCCCCCCATAACGGTGACGTCGTCCACAGGTCCCCCCCATAACGGTGACGTCGTCCACAGGTCCCCCCATAACGGTGACGTCGTCCACAGGTCCCCCCATAACGGTGGCGCTCGTCCACAGGTCCCCCCATAACGGTGACGTCGTCCACAGGTCCCCCATAACGGTGACGTCGGCCCACAGGTCCCCCATAACGGTGACGTCGTCCACAGGTCCCCCATAACGGTGACGTCGTCCACAGGTCCCCCCATAACGGTGACGTCGTCCACAGGTCCCCCATAACGGTGACGTCGTCCACAGGTCCCCCCATAACGGTGACGTCGTCCACAGGTCCCCCCATAACGGTGACGTCGTCCACAGGTCCCCCATAACGGTGACGTCGTCCACAGGTCCCCTATAACGGTGACGTCGTCCACAGGTCCCCCATAACGGTGACGTCGTCCACAGGTCCCCCCATAACGGTGACGTCGTCCACAGGTCCCCCATAACGGTGACGTCGTCCACAGGTCCCCCATACGGTGACGTCGACGGTCCCCATAACGGTGACGTCGTCCACAGGTCCCCCATAGCGGTGACGTCGTCCACAGGTCCCCCCCATAACGGTGACGTCGTCCACAGGTCCCCCCATAACGGTGACGCTGCGTCCACAGGTCCCCCCATAACGGTGACGTCGTCCACAGGTCCCCCATAACGGTGACGTCGCCCACAGGTCCCCCATAACGGTGGCCAGTCGTCCCACAGGTCCCCATAACGGTGGCGTGCGTCCACAGGTCCCCCATAACAGATCCCCTGGAGCACATTGGTTTGAAAACACTATTATATTACCATTTATTAATTTATTAACACTTGTACAAAGGAAAAGAAAAGCCGTTCCAGCTTTAATTTTTCATTGCTATCAGTAACTGCGGGGCTGTTTATACGAGTATCGGTAATTGGTATCGGCGGTACTTAAATAAAAGTATCGGTACTCGTACTCTGTCTTAAAAAATGGTATCGGGCCACAAAAGTGGCCTGGTCTTCTAACCACTTCAGCCCCTAGCTTAAACACCCTTAATGACCAGGCCACTTTTTACAATTCTGCACTACACTACTTTACCGTTTATTGCTCCGTCATGCAACTTACCACCCAAATGAATTTTACCTCCTTTTCTTCTCACTAATAGAGCTTTCATTTGGTGGTATTTCATTGCTGCTGACATTTTTACTTTTTGCTATTAATCAAAAATTACCGAAATTTTTGCAAAAAAATGACATTTTCACTTTCTGTTGTAAAATTTTTCAAAAAAACTACATTTCTATATAAATTTTTCTCTAAATTTATTGTTCTACATGTCTTTGATTAAAAAAAGTCCAATAAGTGTATATTTATTGGTTTGGGTAAAAGTTATAGCGTTTACAAACTATGGTGCAAAAAGTGATTTTCGGCATTTTGAAGCAGCTCTGACTTTCTGAGCGCCTGTCATGTTTCTTCAGGTGCTAGAATGTCAGAAAAGTATAAATACCCCCAAATGACACCATTTTAGAAAGAAGACACCCAAAGTATTCACGGAGGGGCTTGGTGAGATTCATGTATCATTTCATTTTTTTCACAAGTTAGCGGAAAATGACACTTTCTGAGAAAAAAAAAAAAGTTTCAATTTCTGCTAACTTCTGGCAAAAAAAAAAATCTCAGACGGACTCACTATGCCCCTCAGTGAATACCTTGGGGTGTCTACTTTCCGAAATGGGGTCATTTGTGGGGTGTGTTTACTGTTCTGGCATTTTGGGCGGGGCTAAATTGTGAGCCGCCATGTAAAGCTAAAGGTACTCGTTGGAATTTGGGCCCCTTTGCGCACTCAGGCTGCAAAAAGTGTCACTATGTGGTATCGCCAGTACTCAGGAGAAGTAGGGCAATGTGTTTTGGGGTGTATTTTTACATATATCCATGTTGGGTGAGAGAAATATCTCTGTAAATTGTCAACTTTGTATAAAATTTTTTAAAAGTTGTCGTTTACAGAGATATTTCTCACACAAAGTATGGTATATATAAAATACACCCCAAAACACATTGTCCTACTTCTCCTGAGTACGGCGATACCCATGTGTGCCACTTTTGCAGCCTGGGTGCACAAGGCTAAAACCAATGAGTACCTTTAGAATTTCACAGGGCATTTTTACACATTTGG
This sequence comes from Bufotes viridis, assembly GCA_033119425.1. Classification (NCBI taxonomy): domain Eukaryota; kingdom Metazoa; phylum Chordata; class Amphibia; order Anura; family Bufonidae; genus Bufotes; species Bufotes viridis. The sequence goes on along the minus strand of CM065589.1, from coordinate 335,133,416 downwards.
ATTCCAGACTTCTTCTCACGCTTTAGGGGCCCTAAAATGCCAGGACAGTATAAATACCCCACATGTGACCCCATTTTGGAAGAAGACACCCCAGGTATTCCGTGAGGGGTATGGTGAGTTCATGTAAAATTTTATTTTTGTCACAAGTTAGTGGAATATGAGACTTTGTAAAAAACAAAAAAAAAAAATATCAATTTCCGCTAACTTGTGCCAAAAATAAAAATTCTGTGAACTCGTCATGCCCCTCACAGAATACCTTGGGGTGTCTTCTTTCCAAAATGGGGTCACTTGTGGGTATTTCTACTGCCCTGGCATTTTAGGGCCCCTAAAGCGTGAGAATCCAAATGCGTAAAATGGCCTGTGAAATCCTAAAGGTACTCATTGGTTTTAGGGCCTCTTGCGCATCTTGGCTGCAAAAATTGTCACACATGTGGTATCGCCGTACCGGGAGAAGTAGGGCAATAAGTTTTGGGGTGTATTTTTATATATACCCATACTGTGTGTGAGAAATATCGCTGAAAACGACAACTTTTTACATTTTTATTCAAAGTTGTCAATTTACAGAGATATTTCTCTCACCCAGCATGGGTATATGTAAAAATACACCCCAAAACACATTGCCCTACTTCTCCTAGTCATGGCGATACCACATGTGTGACACTTTTGCAGCCAAGATGCGCAAAGGGCCCAAATTCAATGAGTACCTTTAGGATGAGCATTTTTACGCATTTTTCTTCTCGCGCTTTAGAGCCCCTAAAATGCCAGAGCAGTATAAATACCCCACATGTGACCCCATTTTGGAAGAAGACACCCCAAGGTAATCCGTGAGGGGCATGGCGAGTTCATAGAAGATTTTTTTGGCTACAAGTTAGTGGAAATTGATTTTTTATTGTTTTTCTCACAAAGTCTCCCTTTCCGCTAACTTTTGACAAAAGTTTAATTTTCATGGACTCATTATGCCCCTCAGCGAGTACCTTGAGGTGTCTTCTTTCCAAAATGGGTCACATGTGAGGTATTTATACTGCCCTGGCATTTAGGGGCCTAAGCGTGAGAAGAAAATGCGTAAATGCTCATCCTAAAGGTACTAATTGGATTTGGGCCCCTTTGCGCATCTTGGCTGCAAAAAGTGTCACTCATGTGGTATCGCTGTACTCAGGAGAAGTAGGGCGATGTGTTTTAGGGTGTATTTTTACATATACCCATGCTGGGTGAGGAAATATCTCTGTAAATTGACAACTTTGAATAAAATTTATTAAAAGTTGTAGTTGACAGCGATATTTCTCACACAAAGTAATGGGTATATATAAAAATACACCCCAAGCTACTGTCCTACTTCTCCTGATACGGCGATACCACATGTGTCTTTTGCAGCCAAGATGCGCAAAAGGCCCTAAACCAATGAGTACCTTTAGGATTTCATAGGACATTTGTACGCATTTTGTTCTCACGCTTTAGGGGCCCCTAAAATGCCAGGACAGTATAAATACCCCACATGTGACCCCATTGTGGAAAGAAGACACCCCTAGGTATTCCGTGAGGGGCATGGTGAGTTTACAGAAAATTAAATTTGGCACAAGTTAGCGGAAATGGTATTTTTTTATTCATTTTTTTACAGTCTCACATTCCACTAACTTGTAACAAAAAATAAAATTTTGCATGAACTCACCATACCCCTCACGGAATACCTTGGAGTGTCTTCTTTCCAAAATGGGGTCACTTGTGAGGTATTTGTACTGCCCTGGCATTTTAGGGGCCCCTAAGGCATGAGAATCAAATGCGTAAAAATGGCCTGTGAAATCCTAAGGTACTCATTGGTTTAGGGCCCCCTTGGCATCTTGGCTGCAAAGAATTGTCACACATGTGTATCGCCGTGCCCGGGATGAGGTAGCACATCAGTTTTGGGGTGTATTTTTATATATGCCCATACTGTGATGTGAAATATCGCTGAGAAAACGACAGCTTTTTACATTTTTGTTCCAAAGTTGTCAATTTACAGAGATATTTCTCTCACCCAGCAATGGGTATATGTAGCAACATACACGCCACAACCTAGCCTCTCTGAAGTACTGGCGATACCCATGTGTGACACTGCAGCCAAGACTCGTTCAAGAGGCACCAAGTTCCAATGAGTGCCTTTTAGGAGAGGAGCATTTTTGCGCATTTTTCACAACCTACTCACGCTTTAGAGCCCCTAAAATGCCAGAGCAGTATAATACCCCCAAATGACACCATTTTAGAAGAAGACACCCCAAAGTATTCACGGAGGGGCTTGGTGAGTTCATGTATCATTTCATTTTTTTCACAAGTTAGCGGAAAATGACACTTTCTGAGAAAAAAAAAAAAAGTTTCAATTTCTGCTAACTTCTGGCAAAAAAATAAAATCTCAGACGGACTCACTATGCCCCTCAGTGAATACCTTGGGGTGTCTACTTTCCGAAATGGGGTCATTTGTGGGGTGTGTTTACTGTTCTGGCATTTTGGGCGGGGCTAAATTGTGAGCCGCCATGTAAAAGCTAAAAGGTACTCGTTGGAATTTGGACCCCTTTGCGCACCCAGGCTGCAAAAAGTGTCACTTATGTGGTATCGCCGTACTCAGGAGAAGTAGGGCAATGTGTTTTGGGGTGTATTTTTACATATATCCATGTTGGGTGAGAGAAATATCTCTGTAAATTGTCAACTTTGTATAAAAATTTTTAAAAGTTGTGGTTTACAGAGATATTTCTCACACAAAATATGGTATATATAAAAATACACCCCAAACTACATCTACTCCTAATCTGTGCTACCCATGTGTCTCACTTTTGCAGCCTGGAGTGCAAAGGCCTAAACCAATGAGTACCTTTAGAATTTCATGGGGCATTTTTACACATTTGGATTCCAGACTTCTTCTCACGCTTTAGGGGCCCCTAAAATGCCAGGACAGTATAAATACCCCACATGTGACCCCATTTTGGAAAGAAGCACCCCAAGGTATTCCGTGAGGGGTATGGTGAGTTCATGTAAAATTTTATTTTTGTCACAAGTTAGTGGAATATGAGACTTTGTAAAAAACAAAAAAAAAAATATCAATTTCCGCTAACTTGTGCCAAAAAATAAAAATTCTGTGAACTCGTCATGCCCCTCACAGAATACCTTAGGGTGTCTTCTTTCCAAAATGGGGTCACTTGTGGGGTATTTATACTGCCCTGGCATTTTAGGGGCCCCTAAAGCGTGAGAATCCAAATGCGTAAAAATGGCCTGTGAAATCCTAAAGGTACTCATTGGTTTAGGGCCCCTTTGCGCATCTTGGCTGCAAAAAGTGTCACACATGTGGTATCGCCGTACCCAGGAGAAGTAGGGCAATAAGTTTTGGGGTGTATTTTTATATATACCCATACTGTGTGTGAGAAATATCGCTGAAAGCGACAACTTTTTACATTTTTTATTCAAAGTTGTCCAATTTACAGAGATATTTCTCTCACCCAGCTATGGGTATATGTAAAAATACACCCCAAGCTATGCCCTACTTCTCCTAATGCAGCGATACCCATGGTGTCACTTTTGCAGCCAAGATGCGCAAAAGCAAGTTCAATGAGTACCTTGTAGGAGAGCATTTTTACGCATTTTTCTTCTCACGCTTTAGAGCCCCTAAAATGCCAGAGCAGTATAAATACCCCACATGTGACCCCATTTTGGAAGAAGACACCCCAAGGTAATCCGTGAGGGGCATGGCGAGTTCATAGAAGATTTTTTTGGCACAAGTTAGTGGAAGTTGATTTTTATTGTTTTTCTCACAAAGTCTCCCTTTCCGCTAACTTTTGACAAAAAGTTTAATTTTCATGGACTCATTATGCCCCTCAGCGAATACCTTAGGGTGTCTTCTTTCCAAATGGGGTCACATGTGGGGTATTTATACTGCCCTGGCATTTAGGGGCCCTAAGCGTGAGAAGAAAAATGCGTAAAATGCCATCCTAAAGGTACTAGTTGGAATTTGGGCCCCTTTAGCATCTTGGCTGCAAAAAGTGTCACTCATGTGGTATCGCCGTACTCAGGAGAAGTAGGGCGATGTGTTTTAGGAGTGTATTTTTACATATACCCATGCTGGAGTGAGAAAATATCTCTGTAAATTGACAACTTTGAATAAAAAAATTAAAAAGTTGTAGTTTACAGCGATATTTCTCACACAAGTAATGGGTATATATAAAAATACACTTACTGTACCCTACTTCTCCTGAGTACTGGCGATACCATGATATTGCTGCAGCCAAATACTAAGACTACAATGAGTACCTTTAGGATTTCACAGGACATTTTACGCATTTTGGATTCTCACGCTTTAGGACCCCTAAAATGCCAGGGCAGTATAAATACCCCACATGTGACCCCATTGTGGAAAGAAGACACCCCTAGGTATTCCGTGAGGGCATGGCGAGTTTACAGAAAAAAATTTGGCACAAGTTAGCGGAAATGGTATTTTTTTTTTTTTTACAGTCTCACATTCCACTAACTTGTGACAAAAAATAAAATTTTACATGAACTCACCATACCCCTCACGGAATACCTTGGGGTGTCTTCTTTCTAAAATGGGGTCACTTGTGAGGTTTTTGTACTGCCCTGGCATTTTAGGGTCTCCGTAATCATTACACGTATGGCCAGAATTAGGAGTTTTGCGATTCTCCTTATATTGACCATACGGGTAATGAGAACTCTTTCCGTTCAGCCTCTGCGCTGAAAGAAAAAAATGAACGTCACGAATTTTCCATTCACATTGATCAATGTGGATGAAAAAATCTCTAAAAAATATTGCAAAAAAAAAGAGGAAAAGCTATAAAGCTGCGATCGCTAAGGGACCTAAGGCCTCATTCAAGCGTCCACAATTCTGTTCCGCAAAGTTTTGCGGAACAGGAGTATGGATACATTCAATTCTATGGGGACAGACTTTGTCCCGCTCGGATCCGTAATTGCGGATCCGTAGTTGAAGATCATAAAAGTATAGAACATGTCCTATTCTTGTCACAATTGCGGACAAGAAAAGGCATTTTCTATATAGTTCTGGCAATGTGCGGATCCGCCAAAATGCGAAAGCACATTGCTGGTGTCCGTGTTTTGCGGATCCAGCGGATTCTGCGGATCCGTGGATCCGCAAAACACATGCGGACATCTGAATGAGCCTTACAGGGGTGATCAGTGACAGGGGGTGACAGGGGGTGATCAAGGGGGTGACATGGGAGATCAGGGGTTAATCAGTGACAGGGGGTGGTGGGGTGGGGAGGTTGTGTGGTGATTGGTGCACTTTGATATTTTTTCTCTGGTGGTCCCAAGCAAAGGGACCACCAGAGAAGCGAGCAGCAAGCAGATCAGGCGCTGTTCACAGAACAACGTCTGATCTGCGATTTTTCTGCCATATACAGCCTGCCAGCGCACGATCGGCGCTGGCAGGCTGCGTAGTATAACTACATGCGAGCTCGCCGATGGCGCGCATTGGCATGTGCGGGCGCATTGCGCATGTGCGGGCGCGCATTGCGCATGTGCGGCGCGCGTGCGCATGTGCGGGCGCGCATTGCGCATGTGCGGGCGCGTCCTCGCGTCTCGCGAGATGAGCGCCTAGATGCGTCCGATCAGAGCTACAGGGCCGCCGCCAGGGCGCAATCCTGCGTGCGGCGGTCCATGTAGCAGTAAAGTGTTTAAGGTAGGGGGCTGAGTGGTTAATATGGCGTATGTAATGTACTTGCCCATATTTAGCTACTTAACCCCACATGCCTGCAAGACTCAGGCCACTCTTTACAATTCGCACTACACTACTTTCACCGTTTATTGCTCCGTCATGCAACTTACCACCCAAATGAATTTTACCTCCTTTTTCTTCTCACTAATAGAGCTTTCATTTGGTGCTATTTCATTCTTGCTGACATTTTACTTTTTTGCCATTAATACAAATTTAACGAAATTTTTGCAAAAAAATGACATTTTCACTTTCTGTTGGAAAATTTATCAAATAAAACTACATTTCTCTATAAATTTTTCTCTAAATTTATTGTTCTACATGTCTTTGATAAAAAAATGCAATAAGTGTATATTTATTGGTTTGGGTAAAAGTTATAGCGTTTACAAACTATGGTGCAAAAAGTGAATTTCCGCACTTTGACTTTCTGAGCACCTGTCCTGTTTCCTGACGTACTACAATGCCCAGACAGTAGAAATACCCCATAAATGACCCCATTTCCGAAAGTAGACACCCTGAGGTATTCGTCTGCAAGGCATAGTGAGTTCATGGAAGTTTTATTTGTGGTCACAAGTTCGCGGAAATATTTTTTTTCTTTCCACAGGGTTCATATTCCGCAAACTTGTGACAAAAAATAAAAACTTCCATGAACTCACCATGCCCATCAGCGAGAATACTGCTTAGGGTGTCTGCTTTCTCGAAATGGGGTCACTTGATGAAGGTATTTTTACTGCCCTGGCATTTTAGGGGCCCCTAGCCGTCAAGAAGTAGTTTGGAATCCAAATGCGTAAAAATGTCCTGTGAAATCCTAAAAAGGTACTCATTGGTTTGGGGCCCCTGCGCGCATCTTGGATGCCAAAAAGGAGTGCCACACATGTGGTATCGCGCCGCACTCGGGAGAAGTAGGGCAATGTGTTTTGGGAGTGTATTTTTACATATACCCATACTGGGTGTGAAAAATATCTCTGTAAATGAATTTTAAAACTTTTATAAAACATGAACATAAAAACCTGAACCAACTTCAAGATCTTGCTACCTGTTTTAATTTTTATTTTGTCTTACCATTTCGCTCTTGTATTTCTAGCAGAAACCTCTCCTTTCCCATGGGACAATGTGTAAAAAGTGTAAATCACACGAGATGGTCGGGAAGTGCATTATACGCGTTATCCCAAGTGAAAGGAGGCGTTTCTACGTTTCACACTTCTGCAGTAGCACACCAGCACCGTCACCATATGTGGTGGGGTCTCTCAAAACCTAGTTGTCCTGAGAGCCCTAGAGCTATGAGTGGAAAAAAAAACTACCTGTGTGAGTGCTGTCCTAGGTCCCTAAGTGTGCCTGAGTGTGGTGGCACCGGAAGCTTACTCTCCAAGGCATAGGGCAGGGTGGTCAGGACAGTCAGGACAGAAATAACGAGGTGTCACGCCTTATTCCACTCCTGCTACAGACACGACATTTTTTTCGGGGTGGCGGTTGGTTTGAGGTACCCGGCACATCGCTAGGGAAGTGCCGCTCGTGTAGACGGCTAACTACCACTGGTGGATGGGGCCACGGAACCTCCTGGGTACAGGAGGTTCTCGGCGATCTCTTCCTGGAATTTTAGGAAAGATCCAGTTCTCCCAGCCTTACTGTAGAGAACGTAACTATTATATAGAGCCAATTGAATCAGATAAACAGACACTTTTTTATACCAGCGTCTGGTCTTTCGGGAAACCAAATAAGGGGCCAACATCTGGTCGTTGAAGTCCACCCCTCCCATGTGGAGGTTATAGTCGTGGACTGAGAGGGGCTTTCAACGACACTGGTTGCCCGTTGAATTTGTACTGTCGTGTCTGCGTGAATGGAGGAGAGCATGTAAGCGTCACGCTTGTCTCTCCATTTCACGCGAGCAGTTCGTCGATTACACAGTGCAGCCCTCTGCCCCCTTGCAGAGTCGGGTGGTAAGAAGCCGTTGGGGTAGCCCGGCGACTAGGTCGTGCGGTGCCGCAGCAGCCAATCTGTTCTAGGAACAAATGCTTGAAGGGCCACACTTGTGTAAAAGTTGTCCACGTAAAGATGGTACCCCTTGCCGAATAAGGGTGACACCAAGTCCCAGACTATCTTCCACTGCTCCCCAGGTAGTCAGGGCAACCGACCGGCTCCAGGGTCTGATCTTTTCCCTCATAGATCCGAAATTTGTGCGTATAGCCTGTGGCCCTTTCACAGAGCTTATACAATTTGACCCCATACCGGGCGCGCTTGCTCGGGATGTACTGCTTGAAGCCAAGGCGCCCGGTAAAATGTACAAGGGACTCGTCTACGCAGATGTTTTGAGCAGGGGTGTACAAATCTGCAAATTTCTGGTTGAAATGGTCTATGAGGGCCGAGATTTTATGGAGCCGGTCAAAAGCTGGGTGGCCTCTGGGACGGGAGGTGGTGTTGTCACTAAAAGTGCAGGAAAGCGCAGGATGGTCTCAAAGCGTGTCCTGGACATGGCAGCAGAGTACATGGGCATGTGATGAATTGGGTTCGTGGACCAATATGACCGCAATTCATGTTTTTGGTTATGCCCATGCTGAGGAGAAGGCCCAGAAAAGTTCTAAGTTCGGAAACTTGGACTGGTTTCCACCGGAAAGGCTGGGCATAAGAGCTTCCCGGGTTGTCGGCGATAAATTGAGTGGCATATCTGTTTGTTTCTGCCACGACTAAGTCAAAGAGCTCCGTCAGTGAAAAACAGCTCAAAAAACCCCAGCGCCGATCCTATCTGAGCTGTTTCCACCCGAACTCCTGACTGGGCGGTGAAAGGGGAACTACTGGTGCGGCTGAAGATGGGGGCTGCCAATCAGGGTTTGCCAGCACCTCAGGGACTCTAGGGGCTCTACGGGCCTGTTGTCTTTGCGGTGGCTGCGGCAGGGAAACTATTGCACGTGCCACCGTACCAGCTTCTACTGCCCTTCTGGTGCTCGCCACTTCACCATGTTCTACGGCAGTGCTGGTAGAAAGGTCCAGGGCGGGCTGCGCTGCTGGTGTATGCCTCACCACGTAATCCGGCAGCGCCAGCCCACTCTGCTGCCCTTAGAGCGGATCCTGCGCAACCTGTGGTCTAGCGACACGGGGCCGGAGTGCGCCTGGTTCTATCAGGGACCTCCACCTCCTCGTCAGAACTTTGGGTCAGACTGCCACTGCTTTCTACAGGTTGGTATTCTGACCCGCTGGATTAGTCAGATGAGGGTTCCCACTCCTCATCCGACTGGGTCAGAATCCTGTAGGCCTCTTCAGAGGAATACCCCTTGTTTGACATTTGGCCGTCTAAATTTAGGGGGTATTCCCTGAGACTACAAGAAAAAAGCAAGCCTGTCTTACAATTGAGAGGGTAGCGAAGTACAGAAGCCGCTGCGATTGATAAAAATATCAAAACTGATTTTTATCGCCGCAGCGCTTGTGAAGGATTGTGCAGTGATTACAAAAAAAATTTTTTTGTCACTGCGGCGAGGTGGCGTGGGTGAGCGCACGTGTGGGCGACCGATCCAGGCCTGATCGGGCAAACACTGCGTTTGGGGTGGAGGCGAACTAAAGTGACACTAGTACTATTATATATCTGACCGTGATCAGTTCTGATCACTTACAGATACTATAAAAGTACAAACGCTGATTAGCGCTACGCTAATCAGCGAACCAGTGACTGCGATGCGGTGGGCTTGGCGCTAACGCTAACTACCTACCAAAGGGGACTAAACTAAGCTAAACCTAACAGTCAATCTTAGTGAAAAAAAAAAAGTGACAGTTTACACTGATCACTTTTTCCCTTTCACTGGATGATTGACAGGTGCTGAAAGGGGTGATCAAGGGGTTAATTTGGGTGATGGGGGGCTGATCAGGGGGCTAATGTGTGGTGCTTGTGTGTACTCACAGTAAGGTGTGCTCTCTCCTGGGTCCAACCGGCGAAAAGGACCCAGGAGAGAGCACAAGCTCATTTAATCCATCATATTTACTAATATGATGGGTTAAATGGCTCCTGATTCGTTTTTGAATGTCATCAGCCCGCCAGCGCTGCCGATTGGCTGGCAGGCTGATGACCAAGTTCTTGTGAATTCACTGCCATGCGCGATCTGCGCATGCGGGCGCTTGTGCCCGAAATCTCGCGCATCGCGAGAGGACGCCCGATGCGTCCAAACAGAAGATCCCGGCCGCCCGCAGGGCGCAATCCTGCGTATGGCGGTCGGGGACTGGTTAATAAGATTCAGCCCTATAACAACCAGTCTGCATAAAACTGCAATTTCACTATTCTGTTAAAATGGCCGCCCTCAACCCTGAGGCTAATCCATAGGACACCTGCAGTGAAGTTAGTGAAGACCAGCTCTGTATAGGGGGTCTTTCAGTAAGAATTTCCAGGTCTGGCTGAAGCCTATAGTCCTCCTACAAGCTCTCCTCTTATCAGATAAGGCTTTCATTTATACACTGAGCAGCTCTCCTGTGGCTGCCAAGCACAGAGCATGTGGAGAAGTTCACACACACAGCCCAGCACTGTTATCTCCTGTCAGGAAGAACCTGGCTTTTATACATTCCCTTACAATGTTGACTCACTATCAGTTCCCAGTGCACTGTCCTCATCTGGTGGAAGGAGCATAGCAACCTGATTTTAATCTCGGATAACAATAGCCAATACTGGGGACTTTTAGGGGTTATTTAAAGGGTGATATTAATCACCAAAATACAATAGTAAAAAAAATAAAAAATTTGACAGTTATACTTTAACCAGTTGCCGACCGCCTCACGCGGGATTGCGTCCTGCGGCCGGTCGGTTCATTCCTCCTTGTGCGCGGGCGCGTCATCTCGCGAGATGACGCGCGTTTGAGCCCGGTGGAACGCAAATGGAGCGCACCGCCGGGCTCAGAAGTGAGTCGCCAGCCAATGATCAGCGCTGGCAGGCTGGTGATTTTCAAAATCGCCTATGGAAATAGGCGATATAAGTTATATTTACAAATATGTGTTTTTATAAAGGGATCTGTGCCATGTGCTGGGTCCTTTTCATCGGTTGGACCCATCACAAAGCACAGATCCCAATAAGCTGCACAAATCACTACATATCAGGCCCTGATCACCCCCATCACCCTAATTAACCCACTTGATCACCTGTCAATACATAGTGAAAGGGAAAAAAGTGATCAGTGTCACTTTTGTGAACTGTCACTTTTTTTTTCACTAGGATTGACTGTTAGGTTTAGCTTAGTTTAGGCCCCTTTGGTAGGTAGTTAGCGTTAGCGCCAAACCCACCGCACCGCAGTCACTGATTCGCTGTTTGTACTTTTATAGTATCTGTAAGTGATCAGAACTGATCACGGTCAGATATATAATAGTACTAGTGTCACTTTAGTTCGCCCTCCACCCCCAAGCGCAGTGTTTGCCCGATCAGACCTGATCGGTCGCCCCACCTGCGTTCACCCACGCCCGCCCCGCCGCAGTGACAAAAAATTATTTTTTGTATCACTGCACAATCACTTCATAAGCGCTGCGGCCAATAAAAAAATCAGTTTTGATATTTTTATCAATCGCAGCGGCTTCTGTACTCACGCTACACTCCCATTTTGTAAGACAGGCTTGCTTTTATTTTTTGGGTAGTCTCAGGGAATACCCCTAAATTTAGACGCCCAAATGTCAAACAAGGGGTATCCTCTGAAGAGAGCCTACAGGATTCTGACCCAGTCGGATGAGGAATGGGAACCCTCATCTGGCGAATCTAGCGGGTCAGAATACGAGACCTGTAGAGAGCAGTGGCAGTC
>CM065589.1:335103853-335121459 GCA_033119425.1 Bufotes viridis | reverse complement strand
GGAACTACTTACTATCTGCGAACAAGATCTGCCGCAAGCTCTAAGCCAAGCGCGCCATTGCAGAGTCAAACGCGCCCATAGGGTAGGCCCTAATATGCGGGATACCGCCGGACAATCTAACCGGCCACGACAGGTCATCATGCGCTTCCTGGACTACAAGGACAAGGAGGCAATACTGCGGGCATTCAAAATCCGCAAAGAACCGCTAATTATCCGTGGCTCTAAAGTGCTTTTGTTTGGGGACTACTCCGTGGAAGTCACCAGGAGAAGGAAAGCTTTCTCCCCAATATGCTCCCACCTATATCACAACTAAGTGAAATTTGCCTTACTCTACCCGGCCTCCCTTAAAGTCCTCCACCAGGATTGCACGTCCTCCATATACACCAGCCCAGGAGAGGCATCTACCCTACTTGCTGAAGGATCCGGATCGAGTTCAATGGGAGAGCCTTTCAGACACCGGGACGTGCGGAACAAAGAGAGCCTGCTTCACTTCCCTGTAGGAGTTAACCTGTCGCCAAGCCACAGAGTACCGGCCGCACACCGCATAACGAACCGCTGATCATTGAGGGATGATCCACTGGAAGATCGTATCTGTCCTCAGAGACTCACGGGGGACCTACGTAAGCCTCGGGACTCCTCTAATTTACCAGGGTTGACGTGTTGCAGGCAATGTTAGATACCTGGTTGTTTTTACTCTTGCCTCGTCTTTTAATAGTTATGTTTACTTTACTTTTGAATTTATATGCAGTAATATGTGTATTAATATGACTACTATTAGCTAGATTGCAAAATGCATTGCCTCACACGTGCTGCTGGGGGGACGGGGCGGGCTTGGCGACCAGGGGGCCCCAGCAATTTCCCGCCTTAGCCTACCACCGCTGAGAACCTGTCATGGCGGGGCTGGGGCCGGCGGTTGTCGACCCCGCACCGGGATTTCCCGGGGATTGGGAAAGGATAAATATGGCACCTAAGTGCCTTTTCAGATGTTCAAAGTTATAGGGTGTACCAGGGGACCGTCCACTGTCTATATTTTATGTTTGTGTCTTATAAGGAAAAAAGTGAAGTCGCAGGAAAGGCTTCAGGGATCCGAGATATTTCAAGGCGGATCTCTGACTTTATCTAGAGTCGTTATGTTGGCCATGGTTGTAGTCATACTGTTATCCATGGTTTTAGTTCAAATTACAGGGGATTCTCAGGGACTAGGGTGGGGAGGGGATGAAGGCCTCGGAGTGTGTACACTGTCATATGTCCTGACTACTCTTTATGAGATCCTATCAACATATGGATGCGTATAGTATCCTGGAATGTTAAAGGGCTGCGCTCACCGCAAAAACGCACAAAAATCCTGAGACATCTGAAAGGGATGAAGGCTGACATTGCCCTTCTACAAGAAACTCGCCTAATGCAAGACGATTTTAAGAGGATGGAAAAGTTGTGGGTGGGATGGGTGCTAGGTTCCTCCTCGGCCCAGAGGAAAGCGGGAGTGCTAATCTTAATCCATAAAAACCTGGCCCAGTATTGCATTTCTCTGGGGATGATGAGGGTAGGTGGTGTCATGCACAATTAAATACCCCAGCGGGTGAGGTCAGCCTTTATAACGTTTATGGCCCTAACGGGGAGAACAAATCTTTCTCTGCCGATATAGGTTCAAAGATAGCCCAAGATACAGCCCAAATTAAAATTGTAGGGGGAGACTTTAATGCAGTTTGTGATGTATCGGAGGATAGAAAAAATGCAGGACCTAAAACTCTAAGTAGGAGATGGGGTTTTAAACGTGTTTCTGGCTAATACGGGCATGATTGACATCTGGAAACTGACTCACCCAGCAGACAGAGAATTTACCTTTTTCTCACACACACACACCTCGTGGTCAAGAATTGACTATTTTTTCATATCCCAGCATATTCAATATAGAATAACTGATCCGCAGATACATGATCTGATTATATCGGGTTACGCGCCTATTTCAATAAATCTATTGGAAAAGCACCCCAAAGGAACAGACTTCCTGTGGCACTTCCCATCCTTTCTGTATGCAGACGAACAGTTTAAAGATATCCTATGGGGGTGGTATCTAGAATTTCAACAAGACAATATATCCCACTTAGATGCTCATCTACTGTACTGGAACACGGCCAAAGTGGTATTAAGAGGCAGGATTGTCGCTTATGTTCGCGGCCTAAAAAGTAAATAGCACAACATATACTAGAGATGAGCCAATCTTTCCGTGTGGCGTACACGAAATTTGTTACCTTCCCAGCACAAACTAGCATGGCAGGCAGCAAAACTGGACTATGAACTTAAGGTGGGACTGGCTGGGGAGGGTGATGGACAGGATGAAAATTACAGGGCCTTTCCGGCACTTTATTTTAGCTATATACTCCTCCCCAACGGTGAGGGTGGCGATACCGGGCTTCCTATCAAGTCCATTCCGATTATTTAAAGGTACCCGGCAGGTACCCTCTATAGCCCCTTCTCTTTAATCTAGCCCTAGAGCCACTGATACGTCTGCTGGAGGAGGGAGAAATGTTCCTCGGCATCAAGATAGGTAGACAACACTCACAAATGTATCCTACTCCCCCTAGGGCAATCGCCTTTTAGGGGTACATTACACCCCTCCTGCTCCCAATTGTCAATCTCAAACACACACGTCACTTACCTGGGGATAAAAATTGGAAGGACGACGAACACTCTTTACTCCCTAAACTATACTCCACTAATTCACTCCATAATTAAAGATCTTAAAAGATGGAGCAACCTCCCGAGTGGCCATTACTAAACTTACTCCACACTAGGAGAAACGTTTTACCTAGGTCATTGAAGCACTCAGTTATTCTCAGGGACACTCAGGTAGCATGGAAGGAGGTACGTAAACTGGTAAAAAGGCCATACTTAGTATCCAGGGTTATGGAGCTCTGGCGTCACCCAGAATTTCCTTAGGGATCAAGCAATAAACTATTTACTCTGTGGAAAACTCTGGGAGTGACAACCTTTGTGGATCTTCTAAACATCCAGGAGAACAGGTATTCCACCTTCCCTGAACTCAGGGCCAAATATGGCATCCCCATTACCCATTCACTGCCATACCAACAAGTTCTCTATTTCTGCAAACAGAGGCTGGTGGATGTATCGGGGGAATGTAGGAGCTCCTCAGTGATCTTTTCCCTAAATAGCAGGGAGCAGAAACACTTCTTGTCTCATCTGTACCATACTATCAGGGAAACTGGGGACAAAAAGATAGAGGCGTGCCTCTTCAAAACTTGGGGGAGGAAATTGGGTACCCAGATTCCCTTGGAGTCGATGCTGGTGGGATGGAATAGAGTATGCAGAGCCGTACCATGTGAAAAATGGCGAGAGTCACATTTCCGTCTAATTCACTGAGCCATATATGCATTCTCATTTGTTAGTGGGAAGTGGGACATGAACCATCAATCAGCTTGCCCGAAGTGTGGATTGGAAGGTGCAGACCTAACGCATTGTGTATGGTCATGTAAAGTCACGCAGGATTTTGGGGATGATTTCGAATGGATAACAGCCACTTGGGGAATCCGGCTACAGCTCACCCCAGAGGCCTTCCTAGTCCACATTTTTGACAGCACATCTCCAGTACCATTGGTTGTTGATGTTCTGCTCCTAGTGGCCTTAAGAGGTTTGTTGACAAATTGGTTAATGAAAACAGTGCCATCAAAGCTCAGATGTTGCATGTAATGTACCTAGACAGGTTGGACACTGAACAAAGCAAGGAAAAAAGACAAAGACCTTCTTTCGCAAGTGGAAAATCTATATTGTAAAGCATCTTAAACAACCAGAAATTAATAATCTCATAAAAAAATTTCAATATACTGAGTGGTATGCCAGAGAGGATTCTCAGGGTAAACTTGGGAAGTTGAAAGTGGTAGCAGGCCTATAGTTAGGGTCCATTCACACGTCCGCAATTCCGTTCCGCATTTTGCGAACGGAATTGCGGACCCATTAGTTTCAATGGGGACAGACGATGTCCCGGCCGGGTCCGCAATTGTGGATCCGCGACTTCCGGGTCCGCAATTGCGCTCCCGAAAAAATAGAACATGTCCTATTCTTGTCCGCAATTGCGGACAAGAAAAGGCATTTTCTATGAGTGCCGGCGATGTGCGGTCCGCAAATTGCGGAACGCACATCGCCGATAATCCGTGTTTTGCGGATCCGTGGATCCGCAAAACACACACGGACGTGTGAATGGACCCTTATAGTGTACTGGGAAACAGGTGGATAGACAGGATTGAACATAGACACTTTTCTCCTACTTCCTATCAGAAGTGTAGGACGGCGGTGCACAAAATTCCGAGGTTCTGAGTTTGTGTGGTTTTGGGGACATGGGGAAAAGGGCACTAGTTCTGACCGTCTTGTGGAAATGTCATTTTGGGGAAAAAATGAAAAATGTAATGCATTGCACTGTACTCTGTATATCATGCTTAATTGTGACAACTAATGTGCATTGTATGGTATCTAGATGCATTCAATAAAAATATAAAAAAAAAAAAAAAATAGAACATGCACGGCCAGATGGACTCAATGGGACAGTTTTTACTGGCGGCTTAGATAGAGGTGTATCCGTCTAACGGCTGTAAAAAACTGATACGCTTGTTTAATATGGTCTTTTATGGGCTAAAAATATCTTCCCTCATCTTATCCACTTGCACGTGCAGAGACAGTCGCTCCTCTCTTGATTCTGAAGGACCTGCGCTAAACCTGATGATGTAACTACGTTTTCATGCTGGGGGCCACTATGGGGAAGTAGGGAAAAGGGGCGTAACGATCGCGATCACAGTGGGTGCGACCAGGGGGAGGGGCCAGCTGTACTCATATGTAATGGGAGCGCTCTGACGGGGCCCGGCATGAAGTACAGTGACAATGCCGGGCCCATTCAGAGCTCTTTTCAAACATGTGTAATATGCCCCCGGGCGCAGACAAGGGGGAGCGACAGTACACCCGGCAGTTCTTGTCACTGCCGGGCTGTTTGTGTCCAGAGTAAAGCAGGGAGTCCTCTGCTCCCTGCTTCACTGTTCTTCTGAGCTCCAGCTCTCCCCTGCAGGCTGCACATCGTGCTGCTGGCTGTGGGAGGAGCGCTGAAAGGGGGCACATATCTAGGCATAACTACAGTGAGGGGGCACATATCTGGGCATAACTACAGTGAGGGGGCACAAAGTGGGCATAACTATTCTGACAGGAACAAAGGTGGGCATAACTGCTGTGAGGAGCCACAAGGTGGGCATTAGTACTGTGTGGTAGCACTTAGGTGAAATGTCCTAGATTATCCTGCTATACATTGGCATGGCTCAGTCTTATAGGCCAGCACAGCGCCCCCTGCTGGTGATTTCACAGGGGCTGTCACCATCCCTTCCTTATGTGATTATTCTTTTTTCTCACCACAGGGACCTTGTTCTGGATCCAGCGGACATCACGCCGACGCCAGCGACACCCTGGATGAGATAGGACCAGACTTTATTAGTTAGGACTGGGTGAGTGTAGCCATGCATTGGGCTTAGTGTAAAGAAATTCTGATACCTCTGTAAAAATGGGGAGGGGGGGGGGGGTTAGATTAGCACTGGATATGCCAACGTTATGTAGAGGCTGACGCCTCTTCATAGGTTTAGTGGCTCCACTGCCAGCTATAGGGTTTAAAATACCGGTCTTAATAAAGGACCTCCTATGTATACAGCAGGGATGCAAACAGATGCAAAACTGCCATTAAAAACAAAGACTAACAGAAAATGGATGCACAAATGGTAGAAAGATGGCCATGGAAAACTGATAGTGTGTCTGCTTTTAACGGCCATTTTTTTCACGTTTGTGTACATGTAGCCTTTGTCTACTGTAGCTCCTTGAAGTGGGGTTTCCCAGTAAGGAATGAGGAATGTCCAGAAGACATTACATAATATCAATGTCCCATAGTTGGACCGAGAAGCGTGTTAAATTATTGCTGATTATAAATTTTTTATTAATAACACATTTTTTGTTAAATATTGTATAACTATTACTGTGCAGTTTACATTCAGCACTTAGGCTACATTCACACAACACACTTTTTAAAAAATCACTTTTGCATCCATTTTCTGGCCACCTGTACATTTTTGATGGCCGTTTTGCATTTGTTTTTCGTGGCCATTAAAATTGCATTGACTTTTTTTTTTTTTTATCCCAAACCCTGCAGTATCCACAATGTCCCCCATAGTTTCCCCCAGCAGTAATAATGTCTCCCATATTGGCCCCCAGCGGTAATAATGTCCCCATTAGTGGCCCCCAGCAGTAATAATGTTGTGTGAATGTAGCCTTAGGGTCCTCACCTTTAGAAATTTAGTACAATTCCTGAACTTTGGCTTACCAGTGTTCCACCCCATTGGGATCCAGAGCAAGACTGTTGTATCCAATCATTGATCATGTGCTGTGCTTTTTATGACAATGTAGCAAGATATTCTTGAGGAGTCACAACCCCTTTAGTTATTTATGATAATGGCCCATAGTGTTCAAAGTGACCAGTATTTTGAGTCATTACGGTATTTGTTGAAACCAGAATTGCAACCTACAGAGAGGAACTGTAATGGAAACATTTGTGCCTCTTCTCTATTGTATTGTGGACCTGCTCCTGATTTTGGCTTACAAATACTGATCATATGAAAGTGTCCAAAATGTGCAATTTTCTTCCTCATTTGTTCTATTATTAAATGTAGAGTATGTTTGACAGATATGGAGTAATGTAAACTAAAGGTCATTTCATAAACTTGAGTAAAACTGCAGTTCTGCAGATTAACGGGCTGCCATTTATTTAATAGTTTCACCGAAACCAGCCTAAGAGGTTTGGTGGCTTTTGGGCAGCTGATTCTGCTCTCAGGATTTCCCCAAGTCAGGCTGTGGAGTCTACAGACAGGAAGCTGAAGCAACAAGCGCCTGACCAGAGTTTCCTTTTGAGATAGCATGAAGGAGATGATTAATGGAAATCAGCATTAATCTACAATCAGTTATATTACCGTATGTCCCTGTAAGATCTAGTTGTATGTTGATAAAATGGTTAAAGAGATCTTCCATACTGTGACCAGACTTAAAGGTGTATTGGGGAAGATAGTGACTCAGATTGGGTCGGTACAGACAGATGTGAGTCTGATCAGAGATGATTTAGTATAATTGAGTAAGCGTATGCAAGTGATAGAGAATAGAACTATCAGTGATGGAAGATTTAGTACATAAAATGGAGAAGGAGGTAATATCGTTAAAGCAGATAAAGGAAAACATGGAAAAAAAAAGACAGATCTTGAAGATAGATCAAGGAGAACAAATTTAAGATGTGTGGGAATACCAGAGGGTATAGAGGGATCTAAATTTGGAGAATTTAAGGAAAAATGGTTCCTTGATAATTGTTATCCAGGTACCCTATCTAGTATTTTTGCAGTAGGAGAGAGCCCATAGGATCTCCAGTAAAAAGAGTATACCAGGGACTCATTCAAGACAAATTTTGGTTAAGCTCCTTCTCTCCAAAGATTGGGATGCTATTTTGTTAGAATCTAGAACTTCTGATATATTGCAGATTGAGGGAAAGAAGATACATTTCTATCTGTAAAGAATAAATCAAGGCAACTAGACTTGCTGTAGATTTCTTGAAAACGTTTCACTCGTTCTTCCAACGAGCTTCCTCAATTCTGAGATACATTTCTATCTGGATTATTCAGTGGCTACCAATTCATAGGTTACATCGCACACCGTTAATGCTGAAAAGAATGGGTTTAAGAGCGACAGATGAATGGCCGAGATGTAGGGAAGAATGGGCAGGCTTAGTACATTTAGTTTGAAGATGTTCCAAACTGTTTAGGTATTGGTTAGTTATAGCAGGGATTATTGAAAAAGTTTTAGAGTACGGATATATGGGGATCCTGTGATATGTATTTTGGGGGTACAATACATCTGAGATTACGGAAAGTAGTTAAGCAAGCACTATGTCTACTACTTTTCCAGTTAACATTGCTTATCTTAAAAAAATGGAACCAAAAGATCCACCCCTAGTAAGTGAATGGAAGAAATCTGTTAATGAAATGATAAAAATGGAAAGGATAATTAGGAAAAATAGGGGAAAAAAGATTGTTTTATAGAAATATAGAATCAACGGTTTAAGGTTATATATATATATAAAAAAATATTTTACTCCTCTCTCTCCTATATGGGACTGACAGGGTTTTGGGGTGGAGTGGGTGGTTGGTGAGGGGAAAAGATAAAATGTTATTTGTTATGGTAATGATTATTAATTGTATATGTTGTATTTGATAATGTATAAATAAAAAAAAAAACGAGTTGTAGAAAATGTATGGTGGAACAATACATGGATCCCTCCCATTGCCTGTAGGTAAAAATGCTTTACCAGGGGACAGTGATTGCCTGCTCTATTGTTGCTAAAATAATCCTGGAAATTTTGTTTTGTACCAGGTTATGGTGGACTGGCACCATAGCAAGAGCCTGTTTGATGGTGGCATAATAAGTGATCCTGAATGGCCTGAGGCTTTTGTCTGCTATGACAGGGTTTAACATCCCACCAATTTTGTTGGTAGAGAAGGTAAGCCACTGGGAGTAGAGGCATGATAAATCAAGGCCTATGACTTTGGGCATTGTGTCTGTGGGTGCTATGATCATTATTTTGATACACTATGGCTTTTTAGAACTGGTTTTATGTGTGCATTATAGTTAGTATTAGATATTATATATCAGTATGACTAGCACTATTTTATATGTACTAAGATTGCTACAATAGGTTAACATAAATGGGAGCGGAAGGGTTGTGGCATACTGGAAAGGGGGTGTGGCTTTGAAGGAAAAGGATGTGGCCTAATGTGCATAGATTTTCACCAATATTGCACCACAATTCTGGCTTTTCTTTTTCAAAGTAAGCCAACCAATATTTGTTATAGAGCTAGACAAAGATGTCTATCATTGCAAAACATTTATCCTCCAGCCTGAGCTCGTGATAAATCTGGTGCAGGTCTATACAGCCTGGCTCCGGGTGCCAAATTTCTGGGGGTGCCAGACAGCAGGCACTAAAATGAGGGTAATGAAAGCCTATGGCTCCCATCCCTCTGTTCTGCCTCATAAGCTTCAGGCCAGGCCTGAGGCCTATGAGGCAGTAGAGCAGAGCAGGAGATCCCGATTACATCACCGTGACATCCTGCACCGGGTCTCGCGAGGTGACGTGATGACGCGGCACAGGAGGGCACAGTGATGTGATCCTGACCGAGCAAAGGCTACAAGAGGCGATGAAGAGAGGTGAATATTTTTTTATTTATGTAAGTACTGGGGGCTATACTGGGGGCACTATGGAGGTGGGGGGCAGAAGAGAAAGGATACAAAGGAGGCAGTTATATTTAGAAAGAATGGGGAACCAAATGGCTTCTGGTAAGTTCTATAAAGCAGACTCAGTTTTATACTGACTTTTTGGTTCCAGGAGAAGTACTAGTGGGCTCAGCATGCATGTTGGTATTTGCATCCCTTGATCTGATGAACGCTGTATGGCACCAGACGGGGTTACAAGCAGAGTGTATCTGGCATGCATGCTGCACCTGCACTCCCTGGATTTTGTGTGGCTGATATGGCCCATAAAAGGTAAGAATTAATGTTAGGGACCACTCATAGAGGCAACCGTGAAGTGGTGGATGGCTTACATAATTTGGCCAAAATATAAACTAATGCCTCATCTAACATCCAGCATAGTGGCAGGACGGAGCTCTAGCTGCAGTGTGCCATTGCACCTTTGTTTTTACGCTTGTATGTGTATTTCACCATAGCAACGTGCACCTGCGTATTGGGTTGTGCTGACTGCAATCCCCATTTTATTCTTTTATCTAGTGACACTACAGGGGACATTATAATAAAGGGTACATACTGAGGGTCATTATAAGTACATGGGGGCACTGCAGCAGGTCGTTATAAATACTTGTACCACTATATGAGGCATTATAACTACTACAGACACTATGGGGGCTTTATTAGTACTGCAGGCTCTTATAGGAGTACGTTTTAGAGGGGCCTTGTTACTGCTGGGGGCACTATTAGATGCTTTATTTCTACTAGGGGCCCTATAGGGGCATTATTATTGAGCACATATTAATGGGGATGCTATTGGAGGTACTGTAGGGTAGTGTGTCTCAACTCCAGTCCTCAGGGCCCACCAACCAGTCATGATTTCAAAATATTCCATAGAATGAATCCCCTACTCAATACTAAGGAAATCCCTGCTGTAGGGAACACTATTACCATGGAGGACAGTTTGGGAGAATGTGTTTATAGGGGACTATGTGTCTGGCTCTACCACAGTATTGGGGGTAGCATCAGGATGACAGTGTTGAGGCACCAGGAGGGTGAGGATGATAGTAAAGAGAGGAATCTAAACTTGAATTTGAAACTGCAGAGATGAGACGTGGCTGAAAGAAGGTTTCATGGCGGTCTTATCTCTGAATGAATACGCTGAGGAAAGTCTACATCACAAGAGATCACAAGAGATGGCACCAGTGTCTTTTTTTCATCAGAAATAGCAGTGGAATAGTCCAGTCTGCTCTTTATTCCATCAAGAGGTATCCCCCAAAAAGTATACTGCATGCTATGCTTGTTGTAAATAGGGGCCTTTAGTCTATGTGTGCCAGTGTATGGCCACATGGTGGCACACATCAGTGGTAGCCGTTGGAGGCATAACTCAGGACATCGTGGCTATTTTTTTCCTTAACCAGTGCCACAACTGTCCATGGGTTGTGTGTGACTCCAATGAAATGCGGACAGGCACTGGTCTGGGAGAAAGTTGTCATGTTTTTCTAATTCTGGATTTATTAAGATCGGCAAATTATACAACGGTCTTAATCCTTCTTGCTGCCGCTGGCTGTGTGACATACTTTAAACTATGCCAGCTCCCTTGCTGGTGTAGTTTAAGGCCATTTTCCACGCAATAAACTGGCATGGAAAATGATAAATGAGACGCTTTGCAGTAGCTGATGCCAGACTCTTGTTTGCTGAAAATGTAATCGGCCACGCCGGAAAATGTCCTTGCCAAAAATGCATAGTTATAGCATGATTGACTGAATTTGTCTATTCATTTACCATTGTGCTCACGTTTTTTTAGTTTACTCTGGCATGTTGCTAGTGAGATCATTCGTACAAATGTTCCCACGGATGACTAACTGGCTGCAATGCAGCCAATCATTGTCTCAAGTGTATGCCCAGCGTAAGACTCTTCTCAAGTGCCAACCACTGACTGACTAGTAGCGCTTCTCTTTTCTTTTTTTTTTTATAGAAGGGGTTCTTCAGCAGTTGTAGTGGGTTTTATACAGTTCTGTGTCTTCACAAATCATACATGCTGTAGACTTGTTTGCGCAGTATAAGGGATTTTAAGATCATCCATCAATGGCTGGCGGAAAGCGAAGTTTTAATTTTCAAAAAGTAGCAACATTTGTAAAGGAATGATATACGCCTGCTTTATATTACAAAGAATATTAGAGGTCGTCCTTTTATAAATTAAAGGCGTTATCCGGGTAATGGGAAAAAACCATTATAAAACTCATCAGGACTTACAGAAATCTTGGTGACTTGAAATATTCTTATAATGTCTATTGGGGGTAGGGTTACATTAAACCGTATATCTTCTATTTCAATAGCTTACTCTCACCACTTCCACATTGGTTGACCATCTCTGACTGCTTTCTTCAGTAGTTTCACTTTCTTGCAGTCCATCAATGATGGGAATAGTGACAACTTTGCTTGTTTGTTGTGAGACCAGAAACTCTGAAGTCAAGCTGGGGATAGATGTAACTCCTCACCTGGAAATTATGCAGACAGTTGCCCCTTTGGCAGAACTGTGCCTACATAATGAAGCTGGTAATATTATCATGAAATAACACAATTGGCAAAATTATTTATAACAGTAACTTGTAAGCCTGGATATTTGCATAGTTTGGCCTGGCGTGGCTACCCTGTCAAGTAGTAATGAACCTCTTAGGATTCTGCAGAGCAGAGAGAATATTTTATTTTTTGTAGACTGCTCGGAGGCAGCTGAGTTTTCTAATTTGGCTACGAGTTACACCAGAAAAGGTCTTCTCTGACATATTCTTACTTCCAACGAAGTAGCTATTGCTGTAGTTTCTTGGGTCTATCACTGGATATCAGGATCCCTGTGTCCCAACTCCATTGTTCTTTCTTAGAATTTCTCTAATAGAGTGTATGAAAATTGGATTTCTAAACCAGAAAACCCTTTTAAGATCAATAGTTGCAGTAGTATACAAACAGCTATGTCAGCCATGTAGGAACCCACCCCAAATACTAGAAAACTTCAATATTGTTAGCCAGAATCAACCCATATGATAATGCCCATTCAAAAGCACCAACATTACTGTAGAGCAGTATTAAGCTCTACTTCAAGACACATTTTTTTTCGCAAATTTACCTTAACACTAAGCTGTAATATGTTGGTATTATACATGAAAACACTTATTTTACTATGTCTAGAATTGAATGCAAAGAGGAACTGATAGTTCCTCTTTATAGAATATTTTTGTATCACATGTGAAATATTTCTGCATTTAACTCCTTAATGACCCTCAGTATGCTTTTACAGTCTGTTTAATGGTGCTGTGGAATGAGCCACCTGGCACGGGTGTCACATGCCAGATGGAATGGGTGCTCAGTTGTCTAATGACAGCCAAGCTCTTGCTCTAAAGACTTGGATTGAAAGATCCTCTCACCTGGGCTGCGTAAGGGAATTAAAAAATAAAATGACAGAAAATACTTAAATATTTCTTTATTATAAATATACAGTTGTGTTCAAAATTATTCAACCCCCAATGCTGTAAAGGGTTTTAGGGAATTTAGTGTACATTTGTAATTGTGTTCAGAATGAAATCTTACAAGGACTTTTAAAGAACCAAATGCAACTAAAATGACATCAATTGTTTTTGTAATACAGTATTAATTGTTTTTTTGTGTGATTTCTTCATTGACACAATTATTCAACCCCTTGAAGACCACCCACTCTTAAGAACAGAGGTTCATTCAAGTCTTTTCGATCAGGTATTGAAAACACCTGTGGATGTCAAGGAGCAGCAATCAAGCATAATAAGCACCAATTAGGCAGATGTAAAATGACTGTGATACTCAGCTCCTTCTAGACATTTACTGGTGTGTTTACAGACATGGTGAAGTCAAGAGAATGGTCCAGGAAGACAAGAGAAGAGGTGATTTCTCTTCACAGGAAGGGCAATGGCTATAAGAAGACTGCAAAGATGTTAAACATACCAAGAGACACCATAGGAAGCATCATTCGCAAATTCAAGGCAAAGGGCACTGTTGAAACGCTACCTAGTCGTGGAAGATGCTGACTTCGACTGCTGTGCGCTACCTGAAGCGCAAAGTGGAGAAAAAGTCCCCGTGTGACTGCTAAGGAACTGAAAAAGATTTGTAAGATGCGGGTACTGAAGTTTCAGCTCAGACAATAAGGCGCACACTGCGTAATGAAGACCTCCATGCCAGAACTCCCAGGCGCACCCCCTTGCTTTCTCCAAAGAATAAGAAGAGTCGACTGCAGTATGCCAAAAGTCATGTGGACAAACCACAAAAGTTTTGGGATAGTGTTCTGTGGACTGATAAAACAAAATTAGAACTGTTTGGGCCCATGGATCAACGCTATGTTTGGAGGAGGAAGAACAAGGCCTATGAGGAAAAGAACACATTGCCTACTGTGAAGCATGGCGGGGGGTCAATCATGCTTTGGGGCTGTTTTGCTTCTACAGGTACAGGAAAGCTTCAGCGTGTGCAAGGTACCATGAATTCTCTTCACTACCAGGAGATATTGGATGAAAATGTGATGCAGTCCGTCACAAACCTGAGGCTTGGGAGACGTTGGACCTTTTAACAGGACAATGATCCCAAGCATACCTCCAAGTCCACTAGAGCATGGTTGCAGATTAAAGGCTGGAACATTTTGAAGTGGCCATCGCAGTCACCAGACTTAAATCCGATTGAGAACCTCTGGTTGGACTTAAAGAAAGCAGTTGCAGCGCGCAAGCCTAAGAATGTGATGGAACTGGAGGCTTTTGCCCATGAAGAATGGGCGAAGATACCCGTAGATCGCTGCAAGACACTTGTGTCAAGCTATGCTTCACGTTTAAAAGCTGTTATAACTGGAAAAGGATGTTGTACTAAGTACTAAGATTGAATGTCACTTAGGGGTTGAATAAAACTGATAATGATGTGAGCACAGAAAAAGACATTTGTGGTTATTTCATTATAAATGTTATGTTATATTTGTCTGACTTACAAGTGCCTCTTTGATTTAATTGTAAACAAGATGACTGAAATGATCAAAATCAATGTCAAACTGACCAAAACACTCAATTTCAGTGGGGGTTGAATAATTTTGAACACAACTATATTCCCAAATACCTTTCATTAGTTGTTATTGTTTTTTTCTGGGGAGCAATCATTAGGGGAAATAAAATCGAGGCTGTTCTATTGGTACACACCAAACCTGTCCAAATCACACAGGAGGACAAGTCACTTCAGAACACTGAGCCAAAGAGCTGCCTCATCCTCCTCTCTGCTCTGCTTATCAGGGATTATGATCCTGAATTTAGTTTAATATGGTCTTCAGCTGAATCTCTGTAGGAATGAAGTTCACGAGGAGACAGCTGAAGTACAGACATAAGGGTGGGGGTCTGGATAATGAGCAGCAGAACTTGTATGCAGTCTCCATTACCACAGCCCCATATTACCACAGACTGTCCTGTCCATCCTCTCTGTATTTCATGTCTCCTCATGAGCTCCATTCCTACAGCAATTCAGCTAGTTCCTATAAGCTGTATTCAGGATCATATTCCCTAAAAACCAGAACAGAGAGGAGAATGAGGCAGCTCTTTAGCTCAATGTTCTGAAGTAACTTGTCCTGCTGTGTGATTAGGATAGATTTCGTGTGTACTAATAGGACAGTGGCCATTTTATTTCTTCTAATGATTGCTCCCTAGACAAAAGGAGCCATTATAACTAATGAAATGTATTTGGGAATATATTTATAATAAAGTAATATTTAAGTATTTTCATTTTCTTATTTCCTGGAGAACCCCTTTAAGATGCCATGTTTCCTCTGAAAACCTATCAGTGCTCCTATAGGGTGATTGTGAGGGTTCATGGCAGCTGGAAGCCTAACAAAGGCCCACAGGTTTGCCGTGAAAATGAGCCCATTAGGTCTTGCCTAACTCAGGCCATAATAGGCTGCCTTTCAGTATAACACTGACAGCCATAATACAGTACACTACAATGGAGAAGTATTGCAGCGTATTACATAAGCGTTCAAATATACACAATGTTTAAGTCTCCTGGCTGTGCTAAAAATACAAAAAAATTCCAAGTTAAATTGAATGTTATCCTTTGCCAAATGCTTTATTATGATTAAAATAAATAAAACATTACACGATTGATAGCAGCACATCTATTGTGACCCAAACTATAGAATTATGCTGCTATTTATAATGCACATTGACCTCTGTAAAGGAACTTACAATGACCGAAATGCTGTTTTTTGTTTATCCCACCTCTTAAAAATGGACTAAAAAGTAATCAAAAAGTCAAATGTTTCCCAAAATGGTTACAACATTTTTTTAGTTGACCCCCAAGAAATGTGCCCTCATAATGTCCCATTAATGGAAATCTAAGAATGCTATGTGTATTAAAAATGTATCGACAGTGTTTTGCCTGTGAAATGTAGTTAAAAAAAAATATTTATTTGCTATCACCGTAATAGTATTTTCCTAATAGCATAAATGTATCATGTTATTTATCCTGCGTGATGAATGCCTTAAAAACAACCCAAAAAAATAATGAATGGCAGAATTCTTTTTTTATTTCCACCATCACCCCCCACCAAAAAACAAAGAATAATAGTGTGATGGACTGAACCATCACTGGGGCTGCTGGAGAAGACTGAGAGCTAGCCTCCTTCCTACGGACTATGGACCCAGAACCATGGAGACCCCCTCAGACCTCTTGGGGTTACAAGGAACAGTGAGCCCTGATTTATGTGTGGACTTTATAGGCCATATCGTTCCTGTTGTCCATTGAAGGTGCAGGGGTGAACCCAGCAATACAAGAAGGGTTAACTCTGCACTGAGGCTTCCAGGAAAGGTGTTGGTTCATGTGTCTCTTTGTACTGTTGTGCTAGTGATGGGATTAATTAGCTGACTCCGGGGTAGAGGAGTGGATCACCCCCTGATACACTCAGGAGATAATCCCATCACATGTGTCTCCTCTCTTCCTATTCATCATTGAGACACTGGGGGGGGTCTGTTTGATTGCGTTATAATGTTAGACCACCTTAACTGTATATGTATATTAAGTTAGTCCATTGTCTGAGTTAACTGTATCCCAGGCAGAGGGGGTGTGCCCCTGGCCTGTGGAATGGTATAAATTGTGAGTGCTGGCTGTCATTAAAGTGTTCTGTTCTACCCTTCATGAAGTCTGGGCTCATGTTTGGGAGATTGGAGAACTACACTCTGGGGATTGCTATAATCATTATACTCTCCAGAGTATATTCCTAGCTCTTGTGAGGGCTTTTCTTGTTTCTGTTTCGCTCTCTGGACTAAGGAGAGGTGCAGCGAAAACCCAAACTAAGCTGAGGCGGTTCATGGGGTTTGCGGTGGTTCTGGTGTCGAGTGCAGTGCTGATGGTCCTTGGCAAGCACTAGGCGCATCGGTCGACGGAGGCACCCAGTCGGGTGGCAGGCGTTCCGTCACAAATAGTTAAACAAAAAATTATATGTTAACCCAAAATGGTGCAATTAAAAATACTCCTTCTGCAAGAAAACGTTATGGCTCTTGGAATGTGACAATGATAAAATTTCTTCGTCATCAAGAAAATGTATCATCTATATTTTTTACTAATTAAAACTAGATGGCGAATGATATTCTTTTTTTCTAATATTTTTTATTTTCTGATGGTATATTTTTTTCCTTTTTCTGTACATAATTATGATAATTTATAGATGTGCTTTAGACCAGCCACATGGATCACAGAAACTCATTTTGGAGATGTTCATTGACTTCTATGGGAGAGTTATGTATTTATGCGCTCTGACCTGTGCAGAGGTAGTTGTGCAGCGAGGGTAGTAGATAAGTTGTGACCATCACTTTGTTTGAGTGGTGTGCAGGGCTGTGGAGTGGGTACGTTCTGACTCTGACTTCTGCATTTTATCACACTCCGACTCTGACTCTGACTCCATCATAAATGGCCAATAATTTAGCAATGCATTTTCTGTAGTAAAATGGTAACATCAGGTTTTTTTTCTTACTATCATGTAAGTTATCAGACTACTTAGAACGTAAACCATACTTATTAGACTATATTTTCAGAAATTCCTGAAACTTTCTAAATTCCTATAAGTAAATTTGTAATGCACTATGCATTTAATAATTGCAAAACATTGTTATACACTTAACAACTGTAAGAAATCTATGCATTTGTCCTCAGAAATAGTTAGAAAAGCTCTATATGTATGTCATGGAAATGAGAATGAAAGAAACATGTAAAAAGTGTAGCTGCTATATTCAGTGCTTGCCATAAAAGGG
>CM065589.1:334897210-335103353 GCA_033119425.1 Bufotes viridis | reverse complement strand
ACTGAAATTAAGTGTTTTGGCCAGTTTGACATTGATTTTGATCATTTCAGTCATCTTGTTTGCAATTAAATCAAAGAGGCACTTGTAAGTCAGACAAATATAACATAACATTTATAATGAAATAACCACAATGTATTTTCTGTGCTCACATCATTTATCAGTTTTATTCAACCCCCAAGTGACATTCAATCTTAGTACTTAGTACAACATCCTTTTCCAGTTATAACAGCTTTTAAACGTGAAGCATAGCTTGACACAAGTGTCTTGCAGCGATCTACGGGTATCTTCGCCCATTCTTCATGGGCAAAAGCCTCCAGTTCAGTCACATTCTTAGGCTTGCGCGCTGCAACTGCTTTCTTCAAGTCCTACCAGAGGTTCTCATTTGGATTTGTCTGGTGACTGCGATGGCCACTTCAAAATGTTCCAGCCTTTAATCTGCAACCATGCTCTAGTGCAGTGTTTCCCAGCCAGTGTGCCTCCAGCTGTTGCAAAGCCACAACTCCCAGCATGCCCGGACAGCCTTTTGCTGTGCGGGCATGCTGGGAGTTGTAGTTTTGCAACAGCTGGAGGCACACTGGTTGGGAAACACTGCTCTAGTGGACTTGGAGGTATGCTTGGGATCATTGTCCTGTTGAAAGGTCCAACATCTCCCAAGCCACAGGTTTGTGACGGACTGCATCACATTTTTGTCAAATATCTTCTGGTACTGAAGAGAATTCATGGTACCTTGCACACGCTGAAGCTTCCC
Organism: Bufotes viridis; assembly: GCA_033119425.1. Taxonomy (NCBI): domain Eukaryota; kingdom Metazoa; phylum Chordata; class Amphibia; order Anura; family Bufonidae; genus Bufotes; species Bufotes viridis. The sequence continues at coordinate 335,102,605 of CM065589.1, read as the reverse complement.
TGTACCTGTAGAAACAAAACAGCCCCAAAGCATGATTGACCCCCCCGCCATGCTTCACAGTAGGCAAGGTGCTCTTTCCTTCATAGGCCTTGTTCTTCCTCCTCCAAACATAGCGTTGATCCATGGGTCCAAACAGTTCTAATTTTGTTTCATCAGTCCACAGAACACTATCCCAAAACTTTTGTGGTTTGTCCACATGACTTTTGGCATACTGCAGTCGACTCCTCTTATTCTTTGGAGACAGCAAGGGGGTGCGTCTGGGAGTTCTGGCATGGAGGCCTTCATTACGCAGTGTGCGCCTTATTGTCTGAGCTGAAACTTCAGTACTTGCATCTGGCAAATCTTTTTTCAGTTCCTCAGCAGTCACACGGGGACTTTTCTCCACTTTGCGCTTTAGGTAGCGCACAGCAGTCGAAGTCGGCATCTTCTTTCTGCCACGCCTTCTTTCTTTCTTTTTGCGAATGATGCTTCCTATGGTGTCTCTTGGTATGTTTAACATCTTTGCAATCTTCTTATAGCCATTGCCCTTCCTGTGAAGAGAAATCACCTCTTCTCTTGTCTTCCTGGACCATTCTCTTGACTTCACCATGTTTGTAAACACACCAGTAAATGTCTAGAAGGAGCTGAGTATCACTGTCATTTTACATCTGCCTAATTGGTGCTTATTATGCTTGATTGCTGCTCCTTTACATCCACAGATGTTTCCAATACCTGATCGAAAACACTTGAATGAACCTCTGTTCTTAAGAGTAGTAGTCTTTAAGGGGTTGAATAATTGTGTCAATGAAGAAATCACAAAAAAAACATTTAATACCGTATTACAAAAACAATTGATGTCATTTTAGTTGCATTTGGTTCTTTAAAAAGTCCTTGTAAGATTTCATTCTGAACACAATTACAAATGTACACTAAATTCCCTAAAACCCTTTACAGCATTGGGGGTTGAATAATTTTGAACACAACTGTATAAATATTACTATAGCGTTAATCCTGGTGACAGAATCTCTTTAAAGTCAGTTTGTGAAGTGCAGTTTTGTCTGGATCTGAGCATCTCACCCGTGGTTATAGTTTTAACTAGGATGGTTTGCATGCAAAATAGTGTTACCAGCAGTGGTTTTTCTGTATGTAGATGGTTGACTGACCTGTTCTACAATACCTTTTAATTGCAAATCAAGAAATTTAAAATGCTGATAATCGCAAATTATGGGTAAACTATTGCTGTGAATGTACCATATGAACGGCAGTATGGCAGACACATTACTCAGCTAGTTGATGAGCATATCATCGATGCACACAACAAAAAACAAAATACTGTCAGAATAGAGGTAAATCTCTTCCCAATATGCCATTGTGAGGTTAGCTAATGATAGGGAATATTTTGCCCTCATTGACATGCCTTTATTTTGGTAAGGTAAAATGTATCATCAAACAGAAAATAATTATTGGAACATAAGAAAACTAAAAGAAAGATAGTAGCTGTATTTGAAGAGATGATACTTCAATGGCTATGTGGTGGGGGCATTGAAGAATAAAAGCTCTCCATGTCCCACAATAACCATATATTACCCTGATGCCAAACTTGATTGTGAAAATGTCTTAATACATCCCTAGTGTGGCGTAGACCTTGTCATAAATTAAGCAAAGCATCCGGCATGTGCATGAAAACTGTCGAAGAAGATGAAAAATGTGGCCGGGCTGCCAGCTCCGCCCCCTTTTCAGAAAAGTGGTGATGCCAGTGGAGTAATGGCATCGGCACCAAGATTTTAGTGCAAGTACTGTTGAAAGAGATTTAAACCTGCAATAATTGCATTAATGATAAATTTTGCATTTAACCCCTTGTATACCGGAGTTTTTTTTATTTCGTTTTTGCATTGTCATTTTTCTTCTCTATCTTCCTTGAGCCATAACTTTTTTTACTGTATTTTTCGCCCTATAAGACGCAAAAGATTTTAGAGGGGGACAATAAGAAAAAAATATTTTTCATTAGAACAGGTCAGACCTCAGATAAGAGCCTCATACCTCTCCTCAGTCCCCAGCAGTCTCATATCGGCCCCCATGGCCTCAATCAGCCACCAGCAGCCCCATATTGCCTCAGCATCTCCATATTGCCCCAGTTCAGCCCCCAGCATCTCTATATTGCCCCCATATCAGCCAGCAGCATCTCCATATTGCCCCCATCATCTCCATATTGCCCCCAGCGCCTCATGTTTTATAAGTTAAAAAAAAAACATTTACCTTTCCTGCTCTGGACGCCGCTGCTCCTCACCGCCCACACTCGGTCTTCCTCCTCCTCCGTCTGCTGTGCTGTGAACTGGCATGCAAAACATGAGGTCACAGCACATCCTCACACTGTGCGCAGCCTTCACAGCCGAGGACCAGGAAACGGTGAGTGTTCACCGCTTCCCTGTCCTCCGGTACTAATGAAGCGCTTCATTAGTATTCGCCCCATTAGACGCAGGGAGATTTCCCCACCCCCCACCCTACCATCATGTTTCATAAAGATCCCTGATGATGGCAGAATTGCTCATTTCTTATGTTGGCCTGCCACCCACCCCGGAAATGCGTGAAAGGGTTAATGTTTAACTATTAACATCTCTTGGTGTCGACTTTTATACAAAGTCCATAGACCTGTATGAGGGCATCGTAGTTATTCTTTTTTTTTATGTACCTTGTATATTTAAACAGCACCCATCTCCTGGTTTATAATGTGAACAGAGGGTGATTAATTATATCCATTTGCTACATTGTTACTGCTATATATTTTTGGATGGTCACCTAGATTATTTCATTTGGATCGTTACTTGCTGCATATAGGTGCATCTCAATAAACTAGAATATCATCAAAAAGGTAATTTAACCGCTTCAGCCCCCCTAGCTTAAACACCCTTAATGACCAGGCCACTTTTTACAATTCAGCACTACACTACTTTCACCGTTTTATTGCTCCGTCATGCAACTTACCACCCAAATGAATTTTACCTCCTTTTCTTCTCACTAATAGAGCTTTCATTTGGTGGTATTTCATTGTTGCTGACATTTTTACTTTTTTTGCCATTAATACAAATTTAACGACATTTTTGCAAAAAAATGACATTTTTCACTTTCTGTTGTTAAAGTTTTCAAAAAATACTACATTTCTATATAAATTTTTCTCTAAATTTATTGTTCTACATGTCTTTGATAAAAAAAAGTCCAATAAGTGTATATTTATTGGTTTGGGTAAAAGTTATAGCATTTACAAACTATGGTGCAAAAAAGTGAATTTCGGCATTTTGAAGCAGCTCTGACTTTCTGAGCACCTGTCATGTTTCTTCAGGTGCTAGAATGCCAGGATAGTATAAATACTCCCCAAATCACACCATTTTAGAAAGAAGACACCCCAAAGTATTCGCGGAGGGACATGGTGAGTTCATCTATGATTTCATTTTTTTTCACAAGTTAGCGGAAAATGACACTTTCTGAGAAAAAAAAAAAAAAAAAAAGTCTCAATTTCTGATAACTTCTGGCAAAAAAAAAAAAATCTCAGACGGACTCACTATGCCCCTCAGTGAATACCTTGGGGTGTCTACTTTCCGAAATGGGGTCATTTGTGGGGTGTGTTTACTGTTCTGGCATTTTGGGCGGGGCTAAATTGTGAGCCGCCATGTAAAAGCTAAAGGTACTCGTTGGAATTTGGGCCCCTTTGCGCACCCAGGCTGCAAAAAAGTGTCACTTATGTGGTATCGTCGTACTCAGGAGAAGTAGGGCAATGTGTTTTGGGGTGTATTTTTACATATACCCATGTTGGGTGAGAGAAATATCTCTGTAAATTGTCAACTTTGTATAAAATTTTTTAAAAGTTGTCGTTTACAGAGATATTTTTCACACAAAGTATGGGTATATATAAAAATACACCCCAAAACACATTGCCCTACTTCTCCTGAGCACGGCGATACCACATGTGTGCCACTTTTTTGCAGCCTGGGTGCGCAAAGGGGCCCTAAAACCAATGAGTACCTTTAGGATTTCACAGGGCATTTTTACGCATTTGGATTCCAGACTTCTTCTCGCGCTTTAGGGGCCCCTAAAATGCCAGGACAGTATAAATACCCTACATGTGACCCCATTTTGGAAAGAAGACACCCCAAGGTATTCTGTGAGGGGTATGGTGAGTTCATGTAAAATTTTATTTTTTGTCACAAGTTAGTGGAATATGAGACTTTGTAAAAAACAAAATTAAAAAAAAAAAAAAATCAATTTCCGCTGACTTGTGCCAAAAAATAAAAATTGCCCCTCACGGAATACCTTGGGGTGTCTTCTTTCCAAAATGGGGTCACATGTGGGGTATTTATACTCACCTGGCATTTTAGGGGCCCCTAAAGTGTGAGAATCCAAATGCATAAAAATGGCCTGTGAAATCCTAAAGGTACTCATTGGTTTAGGGCCCTTTGCGCACTCAGGCTGCAAAAAAGTGTCACTCATGTGGTATCGCCGTACTCAGGAGAAGTAGGGCAATGTGTTTTGGGGTGTATTTTTACATATACCCATGCTGCGTGTGAGAAATATCGCTGTAAACGACAACTTTTTAAAAATTTTTATTCAAAGTTGTCAATTTACAGAGATATTTCTCTCACCCAGCAAGGGTATATGTAAAAATACACCCCAAAACACATCGCCCTACTTCTCCTGAGTACGGCGATGCCACGTGTGTGACACTTTTTTGCAGCCAAGATGCGCAAAGGGGCCCAAATTCCAACGAGTACCTTTTAGGAGGGCATTTTTACGCATTTTTCTTCTCACGCTTTAGGGCCCCTAAAATGCCAGGGCAGTATCAATACCCCACATGTGACCCCATTTTGGAAAGAAGACACCCCAAGGTAATTGCTGAGGGGCATAATGAAAAATTAAACTTTTTGTCAAAAGTTAGCGGAAAGGGAGACTTTGTGAGAAAAAACAATAAAAAATCAATTTCCACTAACTTGAAAAAAAAAATCTTCTATGAACTCGCCATGCCCCTCACGGAATACCTTGGGGTGTCTTCTTTCCAAAATGGGGTCACATGTGGGGTATTTCTACTGCCCTGGCATTTTAGGGGCCCTAAAGCGTGAGAAGAAAAATGCGAAAAAATGCCTCCAGACATAAGGTACAAGGGAAAGATCTGCTCCAGCCACACCTGGTTTTTGCTCAAAAATCACTGATGGAAATCACTGACCAAACACTGATGCTTCATTCACACACGGGTTCACATTATGTTTCAGTCATACGTTTAACGTAATTAAAAAAACGTATACTATAAAGGACGCCTCAGACAGATGCCATACTGTGGCATCCCTCACCAGAGTTCCAATGTACAAAAAAAGTATATTTTTTTTCTGGACTTTGCAGGATTGAAAGAAGTGGTAAACACTACGATTTCCCATTCTGCCCAAAAAAAAGTATACATTAGCATATATATATATATTTTTTTTGTACAATGGAACTCTATGGTGGCGGATGCCACAGTATAGCATCTGTATGAGGCGTCCGTTATCATACAGTTTTTTTTTGTATATGTTAAATGTATGAAATGCCCGGCACTCCTTGCTTCAGCCACCCCCGGGTGCCGGCCCCTCCTTCTTTCATCTCCCACCGGCTTCCTCTGTTGCAAGGCGCTGTATGGCTCCAGCGCCGGCCCGAACTAACCGATGGCAAAGCTCCTTACTGTATGGAGCTTTGCTATTGGTTATTTCAGGCTGCGCTGCCTGTGCCGTTCGCAGCGTGGTGCGTCTGCTGAAGATTTTTATTTTCCTGAAAGCTGCAGCGCGGCGGTGGGACAAGTTGCAAATGGCGATAAGACTTAAATGTCTTATCGCCATTTGTAAATTCCTGGTCACATTGGCGAACATTTTGGTCACTATCTGGAGCCCTGCCCTGTATATATACATATATGTGAGGTACATTTTCCTCTGTATATATGCATATATGTGAGGTACATTCTCCTCTGTATATATACATACATGTGAGGTACATTCTCCTCTGTGTGTGTGTGTGTATATATGTGTGTGTGTGTGTGTAATATATATATATATATATATATATATATATATATATATATATATACACACACACACACATATATATGTGTGAGGTACATTCTCCTCAGTATATACCGGTATACATATATGTGAGGTACAATAACCTCTGTATGTGTATATATATATATATATATATATATATATATATATATATATTGTGACAGGACCATGGGGAAAGTAATAGAAGGAGTATACATTTCACCTAGGTTCCTGTCTTATACGTTCTAAAAGCAGCCAGGGAATTGACAGAAAGGAAAACTAGGTTTTCCCATTGCAAGGGTTTTGTTAAAAACCTGGTTAGAAGGGCCTGGCTGCTTGGAGCAGGGAGAGTTGGGTGGGTCTCTGCTCCAATTAGCCACTCCAGGTATTCAGGGTAACTGTGGCTAATCACCTGGAACCTGGGTGAGCTATATAAGGGCAGACAGCTCACTAGCTGTGGTCTCTGCTCCTGGGAACAACTCTGCTGTGAGTAAAACAAACTGTGTGTTTTGTTGATGGAGCTGGGCACAAGGCTCAGTCTCATGTAGTGAGGAACTACTTCTTGTTTAGATGTAGCGGCCAGACGGCCAGGTATTTCATTTATTCTTGAACTGTTTTTGTTTTATATTTTGACCTGCAAACATCAATAAAACTGGCTGAGGCCAGTTGCATCAAACTTGCGTGGACTGGACTGTGATTAATGTGCCTATAGCGCCGTCTATCCCAGGAGACGGCGATCCCGGAAGCTAATCCCGTTACAATATATATATATTATATACATATATACATACACACACACATATATGTTTGAGGTACAATCACCTCTGTATATACTGTATACATATATGTGTGAGGTACACTTTTCTCAGAGTACATATGTATATGAAGTAATTTTTCCTTAGTATATATACATGTTTGTGTAGAGATGTTTCTTTTTAAACTCGCTTTAATAAAAAATTATAAGCAAGGTTTTATACATAGCAATCAGCAAATCATGCATAAAGTACATAATGCACAAACATTTTACAGTGTACCTGTATAGCCATTGAAAGATATTGACACCCCATTAACCCATGACATAGATAATATATCCAGAACCACATTATCAGATCTGTTGGAGGATCACATATGTGATACGTTTTCACACATTGAATCAAGAGGCAGAGAATTACACATGCGTCTAAGTAATAGAATGCAAATGGGCCGTTGTGACGGTCAGCGGAGAGGCACACCACGGTCCCCATATCTTTTGGAATTTTTGAGGACATTTTCTGCGTGTATACATAATCTTCTCAAAGGGAATTACATTATTAACTAGAGCCTTCCATTGGTTAACCGTGCGGGGCCTGTCCGCCATCCACCTGAGAGCTATCGCCTTTCTGGCTAGGAAAAGGGTCTCTCTCATGAAGGTGAGTGTGTGTTGTGTTCGTGAAGTGTCCAAGTATTCCCAGGAGACAAGCCTTAGGGTATGCCCTCTAGTGTACCCGGTATCATAGTGGATAATACGTCCACCACTGACCTCCAAAATGGGCAAATATAAGTACAGTCCCAGATAAGATGCCAGAAGTCCGCACCCATCTGGGCACATCTATGGCATTCTGCATGAGGCAGTCTACCCATCCTGAAGTGCCTGGTCGGAGTGAGGTAACATCTATGGAGGATAAAGAGTTGCGTCAGTCTATTAGTAAGGGATGGTGAGGCAACCAAAGGGGCATCTAGAGCCTCCCTCCATTCCTCATCTGATAAAGATGGTATGTTGCATTTCCACTTGCTCTCCGCCTTCAAGGGAGAGGAAGATAGTTTGAGGTTAAGCAGGTGGGTGTAGAGAGTAGAAATCAGTCCTTTCGGCCCCTGAGTTCTAAAAACTCCAATGAGCGGATAGGCTGAGACTGACCTCCCAATAGCTCTTAGTTGAGCCTTAAGGGCATGTCTCAGCTGCAGATATCTATAAAAATGTGGACGCAAAAGCCCAACCTTGGTCTGCAGCTGAGAGAAGGAAAATAGTATACCACTTTCGTATAGATCTTTTAGATGGTGTACCCCATGTTCTTTCCAGACACTCTCCCCTGCACAGTGCAACAAATGAGGAAACATTGGGTTGTTCCACAGTGGGACACCATCTGGTAGATCACTGTACTGTTGCGCATCAGGTTTGGAGGGCTGCAAAACTGCAAGTCTGTGGATCTGCAAAAGTGACTTCTCAATACACGACGGATCTTCAAGGACTGGCCAGAGGTTGGAGAGCCGCAAATACGCTTGCAAATAATATTCGTAATTCGGGAGTACTCCCTGGGTCACCCATGGCATCAAATATCTCAGCTGGCCCGCAAGAAAGTACAAGTATAGATCTGGCAAGGCTGCTCCCCCTTTGTCCCAACTCCTCTGCAGAGACTGTAGTGCCAGCTCCCCTCTATTTTTCCCCCATATGAACGTTGCCATGCTGGAGTGCAATTTGTCAAAAAATGTGCGAGGGATCGGTACACAGGAGTGTTCTAGTAAGTACAGGGCCTTGGGCTGAAGAATCATTTTGATTAAATTTAGATGCCCCATGGTCGACAAGGGCAAGGTGTTCCAGGTCTTAAATTTATCTGTGAAGTAAGATACTAGGGGTACTATGTTCAGCTCGTATGACATGGATGGTTCTTTCGTTATGATAACACCAAGGTATTTGAATCTGTCAACTACTATCAGGTTGCAATATACGGATGGCCAATCCGGGGTCCATAGAGGCATTAAGGCTGACTTTGCCCAATTAATGCGGAGTCCAGAAAAGAAGCCAAACTGTTCAATGAGAGTTATTGCCCTGGGCAGGGTAGACTCCACTGCATCCATATACAAATAAGATCGTCTGCGTATAACCCCAGCCTGTCCTCCCTGATCCCCAACAATATTCCTTTGAATACTGTATCCTGGCGGATCCTTAGCGCTAGATGTTCAATAGCCACCGCAAATAAGAGGGGGGACAAGGGGCACCCCTGCCTGGTCCCTCTATAGAGTTTAAATGTTAATGACAGGGAGCCATTTATCATTATATTAGCCGATGGGGACTTATACAGTATATCAATCCAGCTAATGAATGCAGGACCGAAACCAAAATTCCTGAGGACCTGTATCAGGTAAGGCCATTCTACAGAATCAAATGCCTTGGCTGTGTCCAGCGCAGCCAAAGCCCATTGTTTCTGGTCTGCACATCCAAGCTGAGCAATAACCTGCGCCCTTCGTATATTACTGGAAGTGGAGCGACCGGGAATAAAACCAGATTGATTTTCGTGTATTATGGATGATATCACCTTATTTAACCTGTTCGCTAAGACTTTGGTCAGTATCTTATAGTCTAAGTTGAGCAATGATATAGGCCGGTATGAGCTACATTCCAAAGGGTCCTTATTGGGTTTCAAAAGAACCACAATGGAAGCCTCATACATTGATTCTGGGAGCGCACCAGCCTCAAGAGACTTTTTATACGTTTGCAGTAGCTGCGGACCCAGAATATCTATATAGGTTGAATATACTTCCAATTGTATCCCGTCGGGTCCCGGGGCTTTCCCTAAGTTTAATCCTTTGATTGCATCCGTCACTTCCTGCAACGTAATCTCTTCATCCAGCAACTTCCTATCTGTGGCGGACAGTTGTGGATGAGAGACCTCCTGTATATAATTCTCCAGGGCAGAAACAGAGTACTGAGATGTGGAACTGTACAAGTCTCGGTAGAATTCCCCAAAACGATCTAAGATTCCCTCGGGTTCATCAATAACTACCCCATCACAGTCCGCTATGCGTAATATTGGTTCCTGCGCACTACCTGTGCTAAAACTTTACCCACTCTGCTACCCTGCTCAAAAGTCTGTTGCTGCAAAAATAACATCTTACGGTCACTTTTTTCCTGTAGATAAGACATGTATTGCCTACCCTTCAACATCCAATCCACTCTGTTTTCCTCTGTGGGATTAGCAACATACAGAAGTTCTGCGTTCTTGCACTGGGCACCCAGGTCCTCCTCTTTAAGGCGGGAAGCCTTCTTAATGTATGATATGGAGGGTCTGAGACAACCACGCAAAAAGACCTTCAAGGTCTTCCATAATAAGGCCGGGTCAGTGTCAGGTGAATTAATTGTCAAAAAAGTTTGGAGTTGGTCAGGCACCCGGTCATTCGAGGACATTAGTGATAACCAAAATGGATGAATACGCTGCTTAGGGGTACGTGTAACTGCGTCAGGGTTAGCAATCGAGGCAACTATAGGTGCATGATCAGATGGGCCTTGGGGTCTATAATGTGTATCATTTACTGCCATATATGTGCCAGAGTTTCCCAGGAGATAGTCAATTCTGGACAGAGCTCCCCTAGAGGGAGTGAAGCAGGAATATTCAATCCGTTCCGGATATCTCTCTCTCCAAATGTCAATCCATCCCAGCTCCGACAGAAATCGTGCCAAAACAGTACTAGGGGACCGTCGGCCAGAGCTAGCGGATGGACAGCTGAACCTATCCTTTGATTCCTCCAGCGGCAGGTTAAGGTCTCCCATGCCCAAAATTCTGGCTAGTGGGTATTGTGCGGCAAACCCTGCCGTTGACTGAAGCAACAAGAGGCTGGCAGGAGGAGGGTTGTACATATTCAGTATTACATATGGTACCCCATTGACTTGGGCATATACAAATACATATTTCCCTTCAGGGTCGACACTTGTGTGATGCGGTTCCCAACGGACCGTTCAATGTACTAGTAAAGAGACCCCTTTTGAGTATGAGTTACCATAAGCACTCTCCACCCACTGCGCCCAGGGCTTCCTAACTCCCCCCCTCCCCCCCCCGTTTCCGCGGTCAAGTGGGTTTCTTGCAGCCCTAGAATATGCGGAGCATAACCTCTGACATGTGAGAAAACTGCCATTCGCTTCCTGGGGCCCCCCCATACCTCTCACATTCCAGGACATTACTTTAAGATCCGCCATAATGAGATACAGGTTATATAGTAGGCATAAGTACAGAGCCTCTTGGGTTCGCAATGTAAAAAAAGGTGCATGATAGCATAAACATACTTTGCTGGACTGCTATAAATTTCAGTTGTAACACATAACGAGAAGAACTCTCAACATCCCAAATCTTGGGTTAACCAATAAAACATATGTATAACCAAAGTAGTAAATGGCCATGTGCGCGGGGGACCTGCACAGTGTAAGAAGATGGAATGTCAGTGCAGGTTAAGCAGTTGGCTCCCCCCAATAACAGTGACACTCGCACGTTGCCGAAAGGCGTTCAGGGTTGAACGGTATGAATGTAAACCTCAGTGTCCCAGAGTCCACACATATATGTAGTGCTATACGTTACCAAACCACAAATCAAGGTAACAAGAGGACGGCTGGCTCAGGAAGTCCTTTCAGGGTGCTTTACCCCTCTTCTCGTCTTAGTAGGAAGGACCACGTTTCAAGAAAGATTACTTGGGAGAGGAACTGCGGGGTCTCCTTGACAGCCAATCCTCCGCTTCTGTAGGGTTGGAGAAGAATAGTGACTTTTCGCCGTCCACGACACGAAGGCGTGCTGGATACGCCATTGAATACTTGAGATTAAGTTCTCTGAGCCGGCGCTTGATAGACCAAGGTAGCACGTCTCTTCTGTAGGTCAGCGGAGAAATCCGGGTACAGGGACACATTTGCTGACCCCAGCGTGATGGTCTAGGAGGGCCTGCTGGGTGGGAGTGGTCTGGCTGGAACACGATGGGCCCTCTACACCGTGTATGCGGACGAGAAGGCCGCGTTGGGAAACACCGACTTGAACCACCCCTCCAAAAAGGCCGCTGGGTCAGGGCCCTCCGTCCGCTCCGGCATACCAATAATGCGCACGTTGTTGCGTCGTGTCCGGTTTTCCAAATCATCACACTTTTGTCGGCATAGTTCCACCGACGCCTCCACGGCAGCAAGTCTTGCCGGCAGTGGGCCAGTCTGGTCTTCCAGGTCTGATACCCGCGTCTCAGTGAGTTTGACCCTCACGCAGCTGTTGGACATCATGGCGGAGGAGGCCCAAGTCCACTCTCACCTCATCAATCTTCCCGGTAAGGGAGGCCTGACACCCGGTGATGGCTCCCATTAGTTGTTGGTGCGAGGTTTGCAGAGTGAGCTCCGGTTCAGCCTCAGGGTCAGCGTCAGGAGTTAGGTGTTGTGCCGCCTGACTTCTAGTGCTGGCTGCACGTGTTGGCGAGGGGGCGGCAGCGCCATGTTGAAAATCCTGTCTGGCATATTCTTTAAGGCGCTCTGCCGCCATCTGAGCCTTGCTGGGACTCATGGTTCCACTCTGGCACTCTTGGGGACCCAGGGACACCTCTCAGGTCGGCAACAAACGAGTGTACAGTTCAGGATGGCTCAGGATTGAAGTTGGGAGCCGGAGCTGCTTTCAGATGCGTTCAGCCATAACGGCAGTTGGCCACGCCCCCCAGAGTTGTTTCTTTACTACTACAGTACAGTACACAGACATCGTGTGGCCGCCACGATTCCATAGACGGTTGAGCAGTTAACAGGCAAATCAGCTACCACAGCTGTCGTCAGGCCGCGCCACATGTGGGTACGTTCCTCCTCCGCACCGTGCTCTGATTGGTTGTGGTACAGGCGGAACTGATGTTTCATCTCCCGCTAGCTTTCTCTACTGCAGGGTGCTGTATGGCTCCAGCCCCCACTCGAACTAACCAATAGCAGGCTGGGCTGCCTGTGCCGTTTGCTGCATGGTGTGTCTGCTGAAGATTTTTTTTTTTACTTAAAACTGCAGCGCGGCGGTGGGACAAGTCGCAAATGGTGATTAGACATAAATGTCTTATCACAATTTGCAAATTCCTGGTCGCATTGGGACCATTTTGGTCACCATCTGGAGCCCTGGGTTGGGGCTCCTTTTACATGATTTACGGCATCAATGCGGCATAGCATGGAGACGATTACCCTGTAGCACTGCTGAGGTGTTATGGAAGGTTGCATTGATAGCTGCCTTAAGCTTGTCTGCATTGTTGGGTTTCGTGTCTCTCATCTTTCTCTATGGCGTTTGGGTCAGGTGAGTTTGCTGGCCAAGCAAGCATAGTGCTAAAGTGGTTATTAAAGGGATATTCCGTTTGGTTAAAGTTATCCCCTATCCACAGGATAGGGGATAGTTATTAGATCAGTAGGGGTCCTACCGCTGGGAACCCCACCGATCACAAGAACCCTGTACCCACTGCATCCGATAGAAATGCACTCCCATAGAAATTAATAGAGCGATTGCACACATGTCATTTCAGGGAGCTGCAGGTGGTACAGGGCCCCTTTTCATGTGTTCAATGGGGTCTCAGCGGTAGAACCCCCACCAATCTGATGGTTATCCCCTATCCTGTGGATAGGGGATAACTTTAACCAACCAGAATACCTCTTTAAACCGTGTATTCCTACTTTTGGCAGTGTAGACAGGTGTCAAGTTCAAGATTCTTTTAATCAAATCTTCCAGTAGTTTTTTTGGATAACCTTTGTCTCTGAATCTCTTCTTTATAAAACCCATTTGGGTCTTTGCAGTATGGTCATTAGAACAATTTCTACTGATCCTTTTTAGTTGGCTGAAAGGGATGTCACTTATCCACTATATTCCAGGTAGCTGTTCGTGTCTATGTTTTTGAAGTGGGTTTGCGTGGTGATTTTATTGTTCTCTGTAGTTAAAGGTCCAGAAACACCACCAATGTGGTGTTGTATTCCAGAGTAAAAGATAGATTCCAATCATTGGAATGGAGATCCTTAATAAAATCACACAGTTCTATACTTTCCCCCTGCCAAATAAAAATAATATCGTCTATAAACCTATGATAAAATTTAATGTTGGGATGGGATAAAAGGCCAAATTTTTTCTCAAACATGCCCAATAATTTGCTGTAGGATGGTGCAAATTTTGTGCCCATTGCTGTGCTCTGGATTTGTAAATAAAAGGTATTATTGAAGGTAAAATAATTATGTTTTAAAATAAATTCTATAGCCCTAATAAAAAAAACTCTCTGGGTGTCCGGCATCTGTATAGCCTGAGAAAATGTATGGATTATGGCTGTAACTCCTAATTCGTGCTTGATATTGGTGTAGAGGTCTGATACATCTAATGTAACCCAAATAAAATCATCTTCCCAATTAAAAGTCTTTAATGAGGTTATGAGATGGGCTGTATCCCTAATGTAGGAAGGCAACTTAGTGACATATTTTTGTAGATAATTTTGTATCAGATGTAACAGCAGACCTCTAGCCTATCGGTAGGACAAGAAGATCCTTGTGGTTAAAATCGTGGACGGGGGATGTGGCATCTAAAATTAGACTTTGTAATTTACTGTTTCATGGTAAATTAATGTTTGGGCAAGACTTAGAGACTATACTTGAAAAAGCAGTGGACACTAAAAAATCCTTTCCAAAGGATACAAGTAAAAGAAAATTCCCATTTTATAAAATGATAAAAAGGGGTGTTTTTCAGTCCAAAAGAACAGACAGAGGAGAACAGTGGTCTAAGGGAAAAAAATCAGGGAAAGAACAGAGGATTTATGTTCTCCCCCAAAAAGTTTGAGACTTCTAAACAATGACGCCAGAGTCCAGGTTGGAGGAAGACTCAGTTTTTTTCTAAAAAATTGGGAAAATATCACCCAAAACTCCTGGGTGCTAAATATCTTATCAGAAGGTCTCGACATTACCTTCAGTCTTCCTCCGTCAAATTTGTTCAAAATAACACCTGTTCAAAGGTCCCCCCCTTCTTCAGGAATCCCTGGAGGAAGGGGTCAGGAACCTCTTATCCCAAAAAGCCATTGTTCCAGTACCTCTTTCTCAATTGGAAAGAGAATACTATTCAACAGTATTCCTAGTGAAAAAACCCAATGGGAAGTTCCGGTATATTTTAAACCTAAAGAAATGAAACAAATTCATAAAATACGAAAGGTTCAAAATGGAGTCCCTAAAGTCCACCATAAATCTACTAAAGAGAGGAGATTTTAATGGCATCAATCGATTTAAAAGATGCATACTGTCATGTGCCCATACGCAAAGAAGCTCAAAAATACCTGAGGTTTGCTGTATTTCTGGGAAGGAGCTTCATCAATTCCAGATCCTTCCCTTCGGAATCACATCAGCCCCAAGGGTGTTCACGAAAATGATAGAAGTGATGGCACATCTAAGAAGAACGTCCTTAATTGTACCCTATCTGGACGACCTTCTTGTGATAGGAAGCTCAAAAGAAAAACTAGAATCGAATTTTTCCATAACATGCCAAACTCTATCCCAGTTAGGATGGATAATAAATGGGAAAAAATCAAAACTCATTCCTTCACAAAGATTAATATTTTTAGGCATTTGTTTGGATCCCATACTTCAAAAAACGTTCCTTCCGTCAGAAAAAGTATCCAGTATCATAACGGTAGTTTCAGAATTCACAGAAAGTGCAAATTGTTCGGTCAGAGGAAGCATGAAGCTGCTGGGATCTCCGAAATCATGCATTCCCACAGTAAAATGGGCACAGTTCCATACCCGTGTATTGCAAAAATAGCTACTACAAGGTTGGAACAGGAAACAGGAATCCTTAGATCAGACTGTCATGATTCCTCCCTGGATAAAAAAACTCGCTTCAATGGTGGCTAAACCCGGATCACCTAACAGAAGGAGTAGATTGGGCCCCACACCAAATTCAGACGGTCACCACCGACGCAAGTCTGTGGGGGTGGGGAGCTTATTGCTCTTTTTAAACCTGCCAGGGCAGATGGTCCAGGGAACAGATGAATCAATCATCGAATCTGAGAGAACTTTGGGCAGTCTGGGAGGCAGGGTAGGATGTACAAATAAGGTCAGACAATACTACAGTAGTAGCGTACATAAATCATCAAGGAGGAACAAGGAGCTAAAATTTGGGGATATTGTCAGAGAAAATCTTCTCCTGGGCAGAATATCATGTAAAATCCCTATCTGCAGTACGTCTAAAGGGATGTTTAAACATAAAAGCAGATTTTCTAAGCCGAGTATCCCTAAAATCAACAGAATGGAGCCTGGATCAGCAGATCTTTTCACAAATAACCAAGATGTGAGGGGTTCCGCAAGTAGACCTTTTCGCCTCAGCACAAAATGCAAACCCCCCATCCCTAGCATTAATCCCGAGAGTATTAAAAAAAGATCCGCAAAGAAAGAGTCCATGTGATATTGATAGCCCCACTATGGCCCAAATTTTTTTGGTTCCCCTGTTAAAACTGTTGTCCTTGGAGAGTCCATGGATTCTTCCATGGACAAAAAACCTGCTAGTCCAAGGTCCAATCTGTCACCCTTGTGTAGAGAAACTACACTTGGCTGCCTGGAATCTGAAAGGTTAACTTTAAAAGCTAAAGGCCTTTCAGATAAAATAATCAATACCATGGCAGCTAGCAGGAAGGTAGTAACATCAAAATTTTATTCTAGAGTCTGGGCCAAATTTTGTGACTGGTGTTCTCAATCGGAAAACTCGTGCCAGGTTTTCTTCATACAAACAGTATTAGGTTTTCTACAAGCAGGGTTTGATAAAGGGCTGCGCCCTAATACCTTAAGGGTGCATGTGGCGTTTCGAAATGTCAGCCTTATACAAATCGCGCATCTGTGAGGTGACTTGTTGAATCAGACATCCTCCACTTACAGTTTACGCATCAACCCAGGAGTTAATCAAGTAGTCTTTTAATCCGGAGATTGTATTACAAGATATGCAGGGAATCCAGATGGTAAAAGAATTATGCCTCTAATAATCTCCTTGATAAGAAGATGAGATACTACACAGATTTTCCTCAGATTCTCCTCAGAATTACAGCACACACAAACAGCAATGCATGACAGGGAAAACAGGAAGTGGCTAGACTGAACCAAGTAGAAGCTGAAACAGAGGAGGGAGGAAGAGAGGAGCATACCAATACACAATGCAAGATACTGAAACAAAACAGTGCATGTTTCTGCTTTAAGTGCAGTCTTTAACATGAAGATCATAAGGTTTTTTAAAGGGGCAGATAGACTAAAACCCTTTTTGAGGCCTTCCGTCCCCCCTTGGGACCTAAATCTGGTCCTTTCAGGTTTAACGGTAGCTCCCTTTGAACCATTGTCTAAGGTTTCGTTAAGATATGTCACTATAAAAGTCCTGTTTTTAGTAGCCATTACATCTGCTCGCAGAATTTGTGAAATTCAAGCCCTTAAGATAGGGGAACCTTTTCTCATGATGTTTCCTGACAAAATGGTGTTTAGGTTGGATGCCACCTTTTTTACCCAAGGTGGTTTCCAATTTTCACAGACAGGAGGAGATTGTTTTTTCTTCCTTTTGTCCCGATCCAAAATCTAAAGGAGAAGAAATATTTCATAAACTTGATGTTTGTAGAGCCATTCTAATTTATTTAGAAGCCACCAAAGACTTCAGAAAGTCAGATTCTCTGTTCATACAGTTTCAAGGAAAGTTTAAGGGTTATAGAGCCACAAAAGACTCTTTAGCCAGATGGATTAAGTTGGCAATATCGGAATCTTACAACACTATGGGAGTTTCGCCTCCAATAAGGCTTAATGCCCACTCGACAAGATCAGTTTCTACTTCTTGGGCTCAGAGAGCTAATGTGTCATTAGAACAGATTTGTAGGGCAGCAACATGGTCCAGCCCTCACACTTTCATAAAACATTACAGGGTAGATACACGATCCAAACAGGACCTTGCCTTTGGTAGAAGAGTTTTAGAAGCTGTTGTCCCTCCCTAGGATAGTTTTGATCTGATATATCTCATGGTATGCCGTCATGAAGGATGAAGGGGAAAAACCATATTACTTACCGGTAATTTCCTTTTCATGAATCCTCCATGACGGCAGGGATTTCCCACCCAAAAAAAAAAAAGAGCTGTCGGGAGTGTGTGGTGCGTGTTTGCAAAAAAATAAAAAATAAATAAAATATATATGATTTGAAGAATAGATTCTCTAGGCTGTCGGTCCAGAAGACACTAAGGATATGCTGGAGGAGGGTCTATTTTATACTTCCTGTCCCTACCTGGTTGGAGGCGGGTCATCTCTCATGGTATGCCTTCATGGAGGATTCATGAAAAGGAAATTACCGGTAATATGGTTTTTGCGGGATTGGTTCAAAGGAGGAAAAAATTGGGTGATTTTGTTAAGATGAACCTGGGTTGGTGGTTGACTCATTTGTGTCAGGTACGGCCTTATGGACAGGGTTGTGGTCCAGTTTTTTCGCACCGGGGGTGACGAGTTTTTAGTTTTGGCTGTTGGCGATATTCGTTCTAAAAAACTGTTGTCTGATATTGTAAGAGGCAGCTGTAAAAAATGATCTGGGCTGCTAGTGGATACTGAATGTGTGGAGATTAGTGATGAGCGGCAGGTGCCATATTCGATTTCGACGAAATTCGCGAATATTCGAATGAATATTCGTTTCATATTCGTCGAAATCGAATATTCGTCATTATTCTAGTTACCGCGATTAATATGCGATTTAAATAATCGCGTATTGCGATTTTAACTTAAGGCTACTTTCCTATTGGTTTCATATCTAGAATTATAGCGAAGATGACGGATATGACGAATGTATTCGTCATATTCCTCAAAACGAAGATAACGAAGTATTCTACATCTTCGTTTTAGCAACCTATTCGTCAACTTCGCTAATTCTAGCAATCAAATAGGAAGGTTGACTATAGAGACAACTGTGTTTAATTCGCTATGCGATTATTTATATATTTTTTTAATAAATAGAATAATTATAATAATTATATCAAGTAATATAATTATTCTATTAAAAAAATAAAAATCGCATAGCTGAATTTAACACAGCTGTCTCTATAGTCAACCTTCCTATTTGATTGCTAGAATTAGCGAAGTTGACGAATAGGTTGCTAAAACGAAGATGTAGAATACTTCGTTATCTTCGTTTTGAGGAATGTGACGAATACATTCGTCATATTCGCTATTCGCTAATTCTACCAAGCCAACCATAAAGTTCCTTGCTCATGGAGCGTCCCCATCACCATGGGAACGTCTCCATATACTAAAATGTACTGTCGGATTTGAGGAATTACGTTGAAATCGCAATGCGATTAATTCAAGTTATATTAATCGGATTGCGATTTCAACTTAGAGCTGGGTTTATAATGGGTCAGCTTGCTAGAATGAACAAAGTTAACGAATATGGAATATAGCAGCACTGCTAAGTTGATTTCGCAATGCGATTAATTTAACTTGAAGTAATCGCATTGCGATTTCAACTTAGCACTGCTATCTTACATAGGCTAGAATTAACGAATATGGAATATAGCACTAGCAGTGCTAAGTTGAAATCGCAATGCGATTACTTCAAGTTAAATTAATCGCATTGCGAATTCAACTTGGCTCACTTCCATGAGCACGGAAGTCGGCAGAAGCGGCAATGGGCACTGACTAGAGCAGCCAGGAATCCTCAGGACAGGTAAGAACTACTGTTGGGAAGTGGGAAAGAAAAAAAAAAAACAAAAAAAAAACGAATATTCGAAATAGCGAATTTATAGCGATTTATAGCTATTCGAATATTCGCGCTCAACACTAGTGGAGATATCCAAAATTGACACTGCCGGTTCTGGGCTGTTGGTGGATACTGAATGTGTAGAAATATCTAAAATTAATACTATCGGTTCAGAAGACACAAGATCTGGTGATGCCTCCAGTTTGCCCGCTTTGGTTTTGGTATGAGGTCCTTTCATCATTGTGGGATGATTCCCTATTGGTGTGTGATAGGGATGTCCCGATACCATTTTTTTAAGACCGAGTACGAGTACCGATACTTTTATTTAAGTACTCGCCGATACCAATTACCGATACCTCATATAAACAGCGGCGCAGTTACTGATAGCAATGAAAACAATTAAAGCTGGAAGTTTGTTGCTGTGAATAACGGCTTTTCTTTTCCTTTGTACAAGTGTTAATAAATTAATCAATGGGAATATAATAGCGTTTTCAAACCAATGTGCCTCCAGGGGGATCTGTTTTTGGGGGATCTGTGGAGGACACACTGTTATGGAGGATCTGTGGATGTCACAGTTATGGGGGTTCTGTGGATGGCGCACTGTTATGGGGGGGATCTGTGGATGACGCACTGTTATGGGGGATCTGTGGATGACGCACTGTTATGGGGGATCTGTGGATAACAGTGTTATGGGGGGGATCTGTGGATGGCACCATTATGGGGAATCTGTGGATGGCACAGTTATGGGGGGATCTGTGGATGGCACCGTTATGGGGGGGACCTGTGGACGCCACCGTTATGGGGGGACCTGTGGACGCCACCGTTATGGGGGGACCTGTGGACGCCACCGTTATGGGGGGACCTGTGGACGTCACTGTTATGGGGGATCTGTGGATGAGGCTGTAATGGGGGATCTGTGGATGACACTGTTAGGGGCTATGTGGATGACACATATATAGCATCTTATGCTATATACATGTCATCCACAGATCCCCCCCCCCATTAGTGTCATCCAGATTACACTTGCGGGGGCCGGTGCAGCTTGACTCATACACCGGCTCCGCAGCTGCTATATTCTGTTTCATTACTCTAACTTACTGGCCCGTGATTACTAACTACATCGCAGTCCTCCATGCTCCTGCCGCGCTTCTGTAATCATAAGTGGGCGGAGCGGGCAGGCGGGACATGAGGCGCATGGAGGAATCGGGCAGCTTGAGCTCTCAGTTCCTCCATGCGCCTCATGTCCCGCCTGCCCGCTCCGCCCACTTTATGATTACAGAAGGCGCGCGGGGCAGGAGCATGGAGGGACTGCGCATTAATAGTTAGTAATCACGGGCACAGTAAGTTAGGGATAATAAAACAGAATATAGCCGCTGCCGAACCGGAACTTCCGGTATCGGCGGCATTTTTACGAGTACAAGTACTCGTGAAAATGCCGGTATCGGTCCCGATACTAGTATCGGTATCGGGACATCCCTAGTGTGTGATATATGGAAGTCTTGCAAGAATTTATCTCTGGTTTCTGAGTTTGTACCTCTTTAATTTGTGTTCCTAATATAGGTGTTTGTTTGGAACTGGGCAATTGGGTCTTTATCCTATTGGCCGGCCCAGGTGCCAGTTCCTTAAGGGAACCTGGCTCCTGGGTTGTTTTCGGGGGGTGCGTGCTGGGGAGCAGGGAGTGATGCAGATATACAGTTGTGTTCAAAATTATTCAACCCCCAATGCTGTAAAGGGTTTTAGGGAATTTAGTGTACATTTGTAATTGTGTTCAGAATGAAATCTTACAAGGACTTTTTAAAGAACCAAATGCAACTAAAATGACATCAATTGTTTTTGTAATACAGTATTAAATGTTTTTTTTTGTGATTTCTTCATTGACACAATTATTCAACCCCTTAAAGACTACCACTCTTAAGAACAGAGGTTCATTCAAGTGTTTTCGATCAGGTATTGAAAACACCTGTGGATGTCAAGGAGCAGCAATCAAGCATAATAAGCACCAATTAGGCAGATTTAAAATGACTGTGATACTCAGCTCCTTCTAGACATTTACTGGTGTGTTTACAAACATGGTGAAGTCAAGAGAATGGTCCAGGAAGACAAGAGAAGAGGTGATTTCTCTTCACAGGAAGGGTAATGGCTATAAGAAGATTGCAAAGATGTTAAATATACCAAGAGACACCATAGGATGCATCATTCGCAAATTCAAGGCAAAGGGCACTGTTAAAACGCTACCTGGTTGTGGCAAAAAGAAGATGCGGACTTCGACTGCTGTGCGCTACTTGAAGAGAGCCATTCTGCCCCAAACTCAACCATCCCCCAAATAAAGAAAAAACAATAAAGAACACCCCAGGCATTTCTAAATGCAAAGCAAATATATGTAAATGCTGTAATATGATCACATATGGCATTGGTAGTGTTACAAATCCCACGAATGGTGAAATATTCACTATAAAACACCACATGAATTGCGGCACGATGAATGTCATCTACCGCCTTCAATGCTCCTGTTCAATCCTTTTACGTGGGTCGCACCACACGATCTTTGCGAGAAAGGATGAATGAGCATCGC
The DNA here is from genome assembly GCA_033119425.1 of Bufotes viridis. NCBI lineage: Eukaryota > Metazoa > Chordata > Amphibia > Anura > Bufonidae > Bufotes > Bufotes viridis. The sequence goes on along the minus strand of CM065589.1, from coordinate 335,080,557 downwards.
TCAAAGATCACAAGGAAAATACTCACAGTGTCTCCAGACATTACGCCAATACTCATAATGGTGACCCCCTCCTGTCTATGTGTGACACCAATTGAACATGTGGCATATTGCTTCCAGACACTATGCAAAAAAGAAATGTATTGGATATTTTGTTTAAACACTTTAACTCCGTTTGGCCTCAATAAATCTCTTGAATATATAAATTTATGACCCTTTGTGACTTTATTGATATTATATTAACCATCCCGATCTTATTTGCCCTCCCCCCCCCCCTCCATAATCTAACTTTACCTATTTACCATACTACACCCCTGATACGATATATGTACATTTATTTATCATTACTTTTGATAGCCTGAAAAATAGCGCAGAATATTGCCACGATCCCCGCCAGAAGGATCCCTGCCTGTTCCACTGTGGAAAGCTTACAATATAAGCCGTTGAGTCTAGTAGGACGGTTCTGTGCCGTTTCTTCTCCTCCCTCACCTAGGGACGGCGACTACTGCTGTCGCTTGTGACAAGTGTCACTTACTATCAAAAAATATATACAATTAGGGGCAGCACTACCAAAGCTTAAGAGCTTACAAATTCTTGGATGGCAGCGCTTGCGGTGCTGGATCCTGGTCCGACCCCCATACGAGCAATAAAATAGTAACACCCGCAGCACTCACGTAGTATTGGAATCTTCTTTTATTTCTCCCAAAGTAGCAACGTTTCGACTTCAACAGTCTTTCTCAAGCATACAAAACATACTAACCCCTGTGCACTTAAATAACAGTGTTAATCCCACCTGTGGGTGGAAGTACCCTCCCCTTTGTTAACACCCACTAGCACACAATCCTCACAGCTAGACTATGTGTAAACATATACATAAGGTTACAAAACATACCGTGAACAATATTCTCATGGGAGGCTGGGGATAAGACCAGAGTGGGCCATGGTTTGGTTCATAGTGTTCCACGTGTTAGACACTTTCTCGGCGTTCCGCCGGTGCTTACGTCACTTCCGGTTCTGGAGTGACATCACTTCCGGTCAGCGTGCCGTGACTCCTTCAGATTTTTAAAAAACATCCCGATCTTCTATCACATTATAATGGTACCAATATCGAGTCCAACCCGGTAGTCCATATTTATGGAAAACTTGCCATACTCTTTATGTTGTATTTCAATCTCGGGCTCCACTGCCCCACTTCCGGTCACATGATGCGAATGAGGTCACATGATCGCTTTTCTTCTTGTTGCTAAGCTACCGGCTAGTAAATACAGCATGTTACTAGGATGTCACTTGTACTACTGCTCGTTTAAGAAAAAGAAGCAGAGGACTCGTACAAATTAAAGCGCTAATCAACTAGGGGAGCCCTTAATGATAGGATGGTGCAATAAATCAGACAATTGTCTACAATTTAATAATAGGGATGTCGTCCTATATCCCATGCCAATGGTCAATACTATACTATGTCATTAAGTTTAGCGGAAGAGAGCTAAGACCAAAACACACTTGTTATTCTCACTGATCCAAATAGAGTACACAGGCTCACACCCATTTCCATGGTATGTGTCCATGTCTAATGATCTGTCACATTCATATCAAGGCGGGTGAATCAGGGGTCCATCAGTCCAGGGAAACAACTCCAGGGTGAAGGTCCCACAAGAGATACAGATACCAACTTGATACGCCAGACACGCTCAAGGAAACCCCCAATGGGACTCAGGAAACAACCATCTCAACAGGGGAGTGTGTAGATAAGACTCAAACCAAAAAGCATGAGAATCTTGTGGTAAATATCTCGTCATATCCGTTGTCACGTGATGAACTTAGTTTTGAGCAAGGGCCTTTCTTTCTGTCCCCGGTCAAATGTTGACTGGTTTCAGAATGAAATAGATCTAACGCAATTGTTTAGACGTATAAAACTTAAGGTATATTTTGGAGATCAACAACATACACAGAGAGATCAACAACATACACAGAGAACCATCACTAGTACACAGGGAGACACACAAAAAGATCCACTCACTGAGTAGCTTGGGCATCCATGTAAAGAGTGAATTTCAGCCACCGGTGAACCACAAGGCCATAGACACGTTTGTTTCTCTGGTCCGGAATGATATTGGTGAATACAAAAAAGATCCTGTGTTTCACCTGGCTCTAATTTTACTAAAGGTGAATGGTTGGCCCTAAAAACTGCAAAAAGGAATGATATAATAATCAAAGCAGCAGACAAGGGGGTGCGACCGTTGTAATGGACATGGAAAAATATGTGGCGGAAGTGAATAGGCAATTACAAGATACAGATGTGTATGAGGAGCTAGCCAATGACCCAAAATTTACCTTTCAGCGTAGAATTAAGCTGTTACTTGATGACGCCTATGCTAACGATACCATTAATGAATCTCTTCACTCGTATCTCTTCAAACAGCATCCAGTGACCCCGCTATTGTATGTTTTGCCTAAAATCCATAAGGATCTGAGGAACCCTCCAGGAAGACCGATAGTCGCAGGCATAGACTCCATCTTTGCCCCGGCTGCAGTCTTCCTGGACAAGGTCCTCAGACCCTATGCGGTGGGGACCAAATCATATGTCAGGGACACAACTGACTTTTTACAAAAATTGGAAAACATTAACCTTTCTGAACAAGTGTGGTTGGTATTGTTCGATGTGGTATCCCTCTACACAAGTATAGAGCATAGCTTAGGTCTGGAGGCAATTCGTTGGGCCCTACAACGGTCTCAGTATGATATTGAGGTACAGGATTTTTTACTGGCATTGCTGGAAATAATATTGACATGTAACTACTTCAGATTTCAGGACTGTTTCTTTGTCCAACGCCGTGGCACAGCCATGGGGTCCAATGTGGCCTCAACGTACGCCAATATTTATATGGCGTACGTTGAGGAGAGCTTTGTGTACCCATCCACCCACTTCCAGTTGGTAAGTGGGTGGATGAGGCTACATAGATGACATTTTCTTGATTTGGAGGGGACTGCTGAGCAACTTAATGAGTTTCATGAATATTTGAACAGTGTGCACCCTGATCCGGACTTCACGAAAGTCCAGTCCAGGGATTCCCTACAATTCCTGGATACACTGGTGTATATAGAGACAGGAAAATTGATGACGGATATCTATGTTAAACCCACGGACTGTAATTCGCTATTAAGATTTGATAGTGCACATCCCAAAGGCATGTTGGAGTCACTTCCATATAGCCAATTGATTAGGGTTAAACGTATAGTTTCTGATGAACACAAGGTGACCCAGAGATTAGCTGAAATGAGCTCGAAGTTTGAGAATAGAAGATATCCTAAAAAGGTGATCAAAAGGAACCTAGAAAAACGGAACATCTTAAACGGGAGGTTTTATTATTACCCAAGACAAAAAGAAACAATAAATAGGATTCCCTTTGTATCTACCTATACGAACATGAGCAAGAAAATAGCTGGTACCCTGAGACGCAATTGGCACATTTTAGCGGACTCCTTTCCGGGTGTTCCTGAATTTCAGATCCCTCCACTCATGTCGTACAGGAGAAACAAGAATCTTACGGATTATCTAATGCATGCAGACATGGGTAAGAAGGGGCATGGTGCCCACAATAAGGTTGGCAGTTTTCCTTGTCTAAACTGTAGCAATTGTAACTCCATGCTAAAAGGGAAAGATTTCCATCATCCTAGAACCGGGAAAACGTACCAGGTGAGGGACTTTTACACTTGTTCTTCAGAATTTGTTATTTACATCTTGCAGTGCCCCTGTGGGTTTCTGTAGGGGAGACAACACAACCCTGCAAAAATAGACTCAACCAGCATAGGTATACAATACGTCAGGCCATCAAGAAACAACAGCAGGACAAGGAGACAGAAATGGAGGAAGTGTTAAAACCAGTACCTGAACACTTTGTAAAGTTGAATCATAGCGTAGCACAGTTACGCTTTATGATAATTGATGGGGTACCTCCATTGAAAAGGGGAGGAGATAGAGAGAAAAACTAAAACAACTGCAATTGAGATGGATATATAAGCTAGATACTTTGGAGCCGAGGGGCATGAATCGAGAATTCAAGGTGGGCACACTCTTTTAGGCTCCTGATCCTTTCCCTACCCTATAGGTAGTAGATTATATTGTACCCTAAGAGTTGTACCCGACTTAGTCGTGATGTTATGTTTTTAATCTGTTTTTCTTTTCTTAATTTCAGATTATGTTTCTGTAAGTGGAGGCTGAGGATGATGCCAATGATGACACATGCAGAAAGCTGGAACTTCTAGGACGCAGCGAATGGACGCTCAACTTAGGGTTAGCCCTCTTGATAGAGGGGTGCAAAATAGTGCTTTGACCTAACTGGTTTATTTAAATGAAAGGGGAGGGTCCAACCATGGCCAATGTCATTGGGTCCACATAGTGGACGCTGTCATTATAATGTGGCGGTTTCTTTGTGAGCAGTCCTGTAATATGTATGAATGGGAGAGGGGAAGGGGACCTTCACCCTGGAGTTGTTTCCCTGGACTGATGGACCCCTGATTCACCCGCCTTGATATGAATGTGACAGATCCTTAGACATGGACACATACCATGGAAATGGGTGTGAGCCTGTGTACTCTATTTGGATCAGTGAGAATAACAAGTGTGTTTTGGTCTTAGCTCTCTTCCGCTAAACTTAATGACATAGTATAGTATTGACCATTGGCATGGGATATAGGATGATATCCCCTATTATTAAATTGTAGACAATTGTCTGATTTATTGCACCATCCTATCATTAAGGGCTCCCCTAGTTGATTAGCGCTTTAATTTGTACGAGTCCTCTGCTTCTTTTTTCTTAAACGAGCAGTAGTACAAGTGACATCCTAGTAACATGCTGTATTTACTAGCCGGTAGCTTAGCAACAAGAAGAAAAGCGATCATGTGACCTCATTCGCATCATGTGACCGGTAGTGGGGCAGTGGAGCCTGAGATTGAAATACAACATAAAGAGTATGGCAAGTTTTCCATAAATATGGACTACCGGGTTGGACTCGATATTGGTACCATTATAATGTGATAGAAGATCGGGATGTTTTTTTAAAAATCTGAAGGAGTCACGGCACGCTGACCGGAAGTGATGTCACTCCAGAACCGGAAGTGACGTAAGCACCGGCGGAACGCCGAGAAAGTGTCTCACACGTGGAACACTATGAACCAAACCATGGCCCACTCTGGTCTTATCCCCAGCCTCCCATGAGAATATTGTTCACGGTATGTTTTGTAACCTTATGTATATGTTTACGCATAGTCTAGCTGTGAGGATTGTGTGCTAGTGGGTGTTAACAAAAGGGGAGCGTACTTCCGCCCTAAGTTACACCCACAGGTGGGATTAACACTGTTATTTAAGTGCACAGGGGTTAGTATGTTTTGTATGCTTGAGAAAGACTGTTGAAGTCGAAACGTTGCTACTTTGGGAGAAATAAAAGAAGATTCCAATTAGGGGTGGGCGATATAGGCGATATGCGATATAAATTTGTGCCACGATATGGATTTTCGCCATATCGCCTATATCGCCGGACTGCGATATGACCACTAAATGATGGGGCAGAAGCTTCTGGCTCACCGCTCCTTGGCCTCCCGACTCCGCAACGCGCCAGGGCTGGCGTGCACACAGCGTCTGCATGCTTTGCTGACGCTGTATGTGACGTCAGTCAGGTCCCGCCCAGTGCTGGAATAAGACGCGACACCTGCGGACTCCATTAGCCAGCCGCTGCCGAGCACCCTGCAGGAAAGGTAAGTTTAATAACAGCGAGTCTTGTAGGGGGACTGGGACTATTGCTGGAGGATCTGTGTTGGAGAGGGGGATGCTGGAGGATCGAGGAGGGGGTTGGGGGAGTGGATAAGGAAAGGATGGCCGTGGGGGCTGACCATCTGAGACCAGGCTCTCTGTCTGAATGTATAGCAGGGGAGCCACATGGAGTCTGATGATGGCAAATGCCACATGGGGCTGCCGCTGATCTGATGGCACACTGGCTCACTGCTGGGGGACACATGTCTGATGATGGTAAATGCCACATGGGGGTGATCTGATGGCACTGGCTCACTGCTGGGGGACACATGTCTGATGATGGCAAATGCCACATGCGGCTGATCTGATGGCACTGGCTCACTGTGTGCCCCAGCAGTGAGCCAGTGCCATCAGATCAGCGCCATGTGGCATTTACCATCATCAGACATGTGTCCCCAGCAGTGAGCCAGTGCCATCAGATCAGCCCCATGTGGCATTTGCTATCATCAGACATGTGTCCCCAGCAGTGAGCCAGTCCCATCAGATTAGCTCCCATGTGGCATTTGCCATCATCACACAGTCTGATAGATGATGGCAAATACCATGGGGCTGATGGCACTGACTCTGGGGGACATGTCTGATGATGGCAAATGCCATGGGTCTGACGCTGACTGATGGCAAATGGCATGGGGGCTGATGATTTTCTATACCACATAAAAATATTGTTTTAAAAAGCAATTAGCAATACGTAATAGTTTAAGAGAATTAGAGAAGGTTTGTCTTATTAGAGAAGAGTACTCGATTGCTAAAATAATCGTTTCCTGCAGGCGCCCTATATGTCATCAAGATCAAGCTGTGCCTGTTTTGGTCAACTTCATGGAGGAGCTTACATGTGGGGAGGAAGAGGAGGAGGTGCTCATAAAGAAGACCGGTGCGACGTCGGTCATATGGACCTGGTTTGGGTTTAAGGAGTCTGATGTGGAGCAGAAAAATATAATCTGCAAACTATGCCGGGCGACAATAATAGCGAAGAGAGGGAATACAACCAATTTGTTTCATCACCTCAAAATGAAGCACGTTTTGGAATACGAAGATAGCCAAAAACTGCGCCTCCTCCACAAATGGCCAGTCAGTCAAGTGGAAAGAAAAAGGTGCCCCTGCCCCTACACACCAGCAGACTGATATTGTGAAAGCATTTTCTAAAGGCACTCCGTATGACAAAAAGAATCGGCGGTGGATTGATATTACAAATGCCATTACCCTGTACCTGTGTAAGGACATGGTGCCGTTTCTTACAGTGGAGAAAAGCGGCTTTCAGAACATGATTAAGACGCTCGATCCACGTTATGAGGTACCTAGCCGCAAACACTTTAGCCAAACTGAAGTGCCCAAACTGTATGACAAAGTCCGCGAGCAAGTAAAGAACGAACTCCGGAGCATAAAATACTATGCAACTACTACGGACTTGTGGTCAAGTCGCACAATGGAGCCTTACATTAGTCTCACAGTTCACTTCATCAACGATGAGTGGAAGTTGTGCAGCAGATGCCTACAGACATCTTATTTTCCCGAGGATCATACGGGTGAACTGATATCTCAGGGATTGAAGGAAGCGCTCGAGTCATGGGGACTTAAAGAAGAGTTACAAGTCTGCATAACCACCGACAATGGCGCAAATATTGTAAAAGCAGTGGAAATTAACGGCTGGACAAGACTGCAGTGCTTTGGTCACAGGCTCCACCTCGCCATAGGTAGGTAGACGTTTCTTTAAGTCCGAGACTAGTTACATTATGCAGGGGTTGATGTGCTAATGATATCTTCCAATTTTGTCCTTAGAGAGAAGTGTGAAAGACGCCCGTGTGGAACATGCAATTGGCAAATGCAAGAAAATAGTGAGTGCCTTTTCTTACACTTGGAAAAGGAAGAGAGAAATGGCTAATGCCCAGGCTGAGCTAAACCTGCCTCCTCACCGCCTCGTCACTGAAACACCAACAAGATGGGGGTCTCGACAACAGATGATTCAGAGGCTGCTTGAACAAGAGAAGGCCATATCACAGGTCCTGAAAGCAGACAGGAAAACCAGGCACCTGGTACCAACTTGGCAGGACATTGATGTGTTAGAATCTATGAACAAGACCCTCAGTCCCCTGTTGGAGTTCACAGATGCTCTGTCTGGAGAAGAGTATGTGAGTGTGTCGACTGTCAAACCTGTGCTCCACCTTCTAAACAACACAGTTCTTCCTCTAGCTGATGATGACATTGACACAGAACTGACGAAGGACATGAAGACAGCCATCCTCAAGTATTTAAATGAGAAGTACTCAGACGTTGCAACTGATGACCTCCTGGATATGGCCTCCTTGGTCGACTCCACGCTTCAGATCATCATATATAGCAGATGACCGAAGAGAGTTCATCTTCACAAAGGCAGCAGCAGAAATTCAGGCACTGCTAGAGACGCAAGCTGTGTCTGCCACAGAGTCACCACCATCACACACACGCACAGGAGCTGCTGGAGAAGCCCAGAGAGAACCCAAGAGGAGTAAACGAAGTCTGGGCAGCTTTTTAAAAATGCATCTGCTCAGCCTGGCCCAGCTGCCCTCACTGACAGAGAAGCGATTAAAATTGAGCTTAAGAGTTACCTGCAGGCACTGGATGTAGAAGGAGAAGCTGACCCACTGGAGTGGTGGAGGCTGCACCAGGCTAATTTCCCCAGGGTGGCAAGTCTAGCCAAGAAATATCTTTGCATTCCTGCCACAAGTGCCCCTTCAGAAAGGGCATTCAGCACCAGTGGCAATATAGTAACATGCCACCGATCTGCACTGAAGCCCGAGACAGTGGACAAACTTGTGTTCCTGGCGAAAAACCTTGGCTGATGTGGATTAAATGTAATGACAGGACCCCTCAGGAGGCGTGCAACACTATACTCCTGTATTTATTATCTCCTTATTGGTGACTCCAGAGGACCTGAGCGTTACTTTCGCACCCCTCACTGAATAGTTTTATTAAAATTCTACTTTATTGATATTGATATATCCTTTAAAATCATTTAGTGTTAGACAAGGAACTCAAAAATGTGATTAAAATTACTCAGGGAGTTCAGGTTATAGGGAAGGGACGTGACCTCCTGAGTAATTTTACTTACATTTTTGAGTTCCTTGTCTAACACTAAGTGATTTTAAAGGATATATCGATAAAGTAGAATTTTAATAAAACTATTCAGTGAGGGTGCGAAAGTAACGCTCAGGTCCTCTGGACCAATAAGGAGATATTAAATGTAATGACGGCACGCAAGGAGCATAAACACTGATGTTCAGTCGCACTACATATTGACCTGCAAGTTTGCAATTTGTTATATATTTAAAGGGAATCTGTCATCACCTTTATGCTGACCTCACTGACGGCAGCATAAAATAGTGACAAAAATTCTGATTTCAGCGGTGTGTTACGGCACGCATTAACTAAAAGTAAGTGGTTACTGAGAACCAGCATCATAATCATTGCAGCCCAGGCCCTGAAAAGAGTCCAATCTACCGGAGAAAAGTCATGGTTATTCATAATCTCCTGCTCTCCCTCCCCCCCCATCTGCTGATGATTGGCAGTTCTCTCCTAGAGAGAAGGGGAGAAAACTAGGTAGAAGACTGTCAATCTTCAGCCGGTGGGCAGGAGAACAGGAATTCATGAATAACCAGGACTCTTCTCAGGTGGACTCTTTTCCAGGCCCAGTCTGCAATAATTGTGAAGTTGGTTCTCGGCAACCACTTACTTTTAAACTACACAGACTGATGAAATCAACTTACTTGTCTCTACTTTATGCTGCCGTTAGTATGGGCAGCATAAAGTTGATGACAGGTGTCAGGTTCCCGTTTACAGTTAAGAAACCTGTTGAACTTGAAGGCTTTTTCGTTCACATATGTGCAGTTTTTTATTTTTGTGCAATATAAGTAAGGGCTCATTCACACATCACCGTTTCTCCTTTCCGTTCTCCGGCTCCGTTAAGGAGCAGAACAGAAAGGATGGATTCTGCAGATAACTGAGTACTAACTGAGCGTAACAGAGCCTAAAGACCCCATAGACTATTATGAGGTCCGTTCCGTGTCCGCTCAGAACATGATTTTTTAGCGGAGACGAAAGTCCTGCATGCGCTACTTTAGTCTCCGCTCAAAAATCATGTTCTGAGCGGACACGGAACAGACCTCATTATAGTCTATGGGGTCTTTAGGCTCCGTTACGCTCAGTTAGTACTCAGTTATCTGCAGAATCCGTCCTTTCCGTTCTCCTGCTCCTCAACCGAGCCAGAAAGGAGAAACAGGGATGTGAATGAAGGGGAGCCTAAGTAATCAGGACAGGAGGAAGAAATGTAATGTTTATTATTTTACATTTTGCACTTTATATTCAAGAAATTTGTGTTTTACTAACACTTCATCTTTACATTGTTTGGAAAAAGATGTGTTACACAATACACATATTAAAAATTTCTTGCAAAGTTTATTAATTTGCATTTTTTGTATACATACAGAAGAAAATAATATATCGCAATATATATCGCATATCGCACATGCTTCAAATTATATCGCAATATAGATTTTAGGCCATATCGCCCACCCCTAATTCCAATACTACGTGAGTGCTGCGGGTGTTACTATTTTATTAAGTGTCACTTACTAGTATATTGTTGAGCCCGTTTTCCCGGCTCTTTTCGGTTTTCCCTCTATCTCAGTTATTACCCCCTGTCTGTGTGTCTTGTGCCTGCTTGTTGGTCCAACTCCCTTTTGTATCTCCCCACTGTCTCTGTACCTAGTCCGTTTTCTGTATACCTTAAAATTGGGTAGGTCCTCCACCTAGTTAGATAATGACACCTCTTTCATTTTGCACGTATAATTTCTGTGGGTTTAATAAGCCGGAGAAACTGAATCAGGTCCTCTATCGCTTTCACAAAAAGAGGATCATGATAGCCATGTTCCAGGAAACCCACTTTAAGGCCTCCTCCATCCCGCAATGTAGCAACCAATGTATCACAGTCCCAATCCGACTAGTATATCCTGGGGAGTATCTATAGCAATCCATAAGCATCTACGGCACTTGATTATCTTTTCTGATGTAGACCCCAATGATCGTTTTCTTTTTCTGAAGCTCTCTGTCGATCGAATGGTGTTAACTGTAGCTAATTGTATATCTTCCCAATCAGGGCCAGCACTCCTGTGGAATCCAACTCCTGAGACGTCTCGCTAAGTTTGCTGACGGTTCTGCGATCATTCTCGGTGGGGACTTCAACCTGGTGTTGGATCCTGATGTTGATCCCTGTCGCGGATATAAAGCGCAAAATGCTTTATATACAAAAAAACAAAAAAAAAAGAAAGGATCAGAGGAAAAATATCAAAGTTATTGATCCTACTGAGGAGAGGGCGACATAATAACCTCTCAGCTTGTTGGCGAGAACCTTAATTATTTTGTGCAACTAGAAAGAAAACAAGGTACCATTGTCTATGCAAAAATATGTGAGTTTATTATACATAAGTGCTAAATACAAAATCGATAATACAACCTGTACAATGATAGACAATGAAATATAATACCACTATTTTTAATCAATACAGAATATCGCCAATCAATGCACTGATATGCAACAATTCAAATTAAGGAAGAGTAGGGATAACAACCCCTTCCTATCACCTTTTTACCAATTGAGGTATATGGCGGCACTATAAATTTACCAGCTCGGTATCGGGCTAGGGAATATCAAAGTTCCCAAGGGACTAGGTAACAATGTCTGATCCTCATTGAGCAATATGCATCTTTGCTAAGAGAATGCTCAAACTTGACCAGGAACCTTATCAATACGGATCCACAATTGGGGATCTTTGACTATATACCGGGCTAAGTAACTTATCAATACCGCAAGCAATAAACAAGATATACGTTACCAAGGGTCAAAAGGTGAGTAGGGCTCCGGAGGAATGGTCAGCTCTCCAGAGGGTTCCCGTGATCCAGGATAAAATCCAAAGCTTTACCACGTTCTGTTTTAGTCCTTTGTTTGTAGAACTTTTTTTTTTCTTTCGGAATCCCCTCTCTCATCCCTTCTATGATTAATATTTAATATTAACAATATTATTTACAGACTTATCAAAATACACCCCTTTAGATAACAGTCTTCCAACCAAACCAGAGGGTGTGCACATATGGTAATGGTACTGTGAGATCATACATTACCCAAAATGCTTTTTGGTGAATAGTGTAACGTTACCTGCCGATACCTAGGCGGCAATGCTGTGTAACCTATAAACGTGATGCTTTTGAGTTAAATTTATATAATGTGACTTCATGTTAAGTAGTAAACATCCACCACCTGGGACATACATAAAAAAGGGAGGTATACCCCCTGACACTTGAAGCAATTAAAAACATAGATTCCCAGAACTAGTATAACTGTTCTCACATCATACAGCTAAAATATAGACAACAAATGTGTGGGTTTGTGGATTTCACAGGTGCCTTATCTTATGAAAATAACACAACTTTCTCATTAGCAGAAATCCAACTGAGCATGCTTCCCCACATACCTCAGGAATACACGCTTCTGGTGACATACACACAGGATATATATACGTTAATATATGATTATAACCTGTAACAAATTAAAACCAATATGTGAAATAATATAAAACACATATGTGATATATCGATGAGCTTGTGTCAAAACTAAATACGATCCACTATATGAACAAACAGACATTATATGTTTGTCTCATTAATAAATCTCATTATAAAGAGATGACAGACGTGTCCCAGGAAGAACCTTATATCGGCTCATAGCCTAGTGATGAGGTAAAATCACTCCCTTAGATAGGCCCACATCTGCCAGGAAGAACCTTTCCTTGAACCAATTTTTCACTTTTACAATGAAGATTCATACAGGAGGGTGAACATAAGTACAACATGGCTGCTTATGGGCCATGAATACAGGTTATAACAATAATAATGTATAAATGTTTATATACTTATGAAAAGGCATAGATTTGTACTCCTCCCACCAAATAGTCAGCTTTTCCACAAACTCCTCTCTGGAACATAGATGCGAAGGCAATCGCCAGATGTAATCTGGCCCCCTAGGAAAGGTGTGTCTTACTACCAATGTCACCAGTGCGTGATCTGAGATCACTATGTCTCCTATGTCTGAAGATTCCACCCTACGCGCCAGATTATGGGACACTAGCAGGTAATCAATGCGGGACCAGGAATTTTGGGAGTGAGAGTAGAAGGTATAACTTCTATCATCTGGGTCAAGTTGACGCCACAAATCCACCAGTCCCCCACCTAATAATAACAGTGGTAAGGCTTTATCTTGGGAACTCTCTCCCCACAACCTTCCCTCTGCTTTCTTCTGGTCCTCCAATCCATGTAGAACCGCATTGAAGTTTCCCCCCTACAATCCTATTTGCACATGTATCTCCTAACAGTCTTCCCTCTAAGTCCTTTAGGAAAGAAGCATTCCCCATATTGGGACAGTACACGTATATGCTATATTGAGTATCTTGCACCAGTATTAGGGTGTGCACCCATCTTCCCTGGGAATCATTGGTTTGTTGCAGAACCTGGCAGTTCAGTTATTTTATTGATAAGCGTAATCACCCTCGCTTTCCGGTTGAGTGACACGGACTCAACGACTCTACCCATCCATAATTTTTTCATTCTATCAAAATCATTTGCCTCAAGATGGGTCTCCTGTAAAAGCACAATATCAGGTTTGAGCTTTTTAAGGTGCCGAAGAATCATCCATCTTTTATGGGGTGACTTCAGGCCTTTGATATTCCAGGTTATCACCTTCATATCTATCAGCTGAGAATATTATGCCCTTGCTAACCCGGGGTCCACGCCACTCACCCAAAGCCCTTAGAGAGATCCCGTGATAACCAAGTAAACAAATCAAACGAGTGTTAACAACAATCAGTTTTGTGTATTCCTGCTTCTCACACAGTTTTCTCAATTTCCCTCTTTCCAATTCCACACTACTCTTGCGTCTGTACTGACTTCCTTTTTTTCTGGGTTGCAGCTCCCTCCCACTTTGATATCCAGGTATTTCTCCCTGTTTGCTCTCCTCAAGATATCTCCGTCTAGGTAAGTGCAACTTTCCCTCATGACTGACCACTCCATGAGCTTATACTGATTTCCATAAGTATATTATCACATTGGTTAATATAAATAACAGAACTTTGTGGTCTCAACTGGAGCCCACGCAAACAAAGTGTGGTACAAAATAGGATAACTAGTAACCATATCATACGTAAGTGTTAAAGTATATCAACCATCCCCATTCTTCGGGTCAGGGGATATAAGTCATCTCCTAGGATATGACGACTCCACCCGGTTTGTCGATCCTCGTCTCCCGACCCTGGGCTCTGGTTGCTCCCGCTCTGTCTGTCTTCTCCACTCTGGGTCACTCGGGCTCTCCGCTCTGAATGTTCCTCTGCAGCGCTTTTGATCTTCTCCTGCCGACTCAACTGGATTCTGTGAGGACTTGAGCCACTTCTCCCCTGCCATCGGGTTATGGCAAATCATGTTCATTCCTTTTGGGTGCGTAACCCTCAGCTTTGCCGGGTATAGCAGTTGGAACTTGATCCTCCTTTGGTGTAGGAGAGTGCACACCTGGCTGAATTCTCTCCTCTTCCTTGCCACAGCCGCGGAATAATCCCCAAATATTAGGACGGTATGTCCCAGCAGCTTCAGTAGGCCTTTCTTAGCTCTGTAGGCCCTGAGTAAGGCTTCTTTGTCGCAATAGTCCAGGTATTTCATAATGACCTGATGAGGTTTTGGGCCCTGGCTTCTTGGCATTCCCATCTGTCACTGTTGCATCTCCACTGCGGGGCCTATCCTATGCGCCCTTTCCACTTTATAGCGCCCTTCTAGTCCCAGGGCCTTCGGTATTTCCCTCTCACATATATCCATTAAGGCCTGCGGTTTGAACGTTTCAGGCAGTCCCAGCAGACGTAAATTACTGCGCCTACACCGGTTTTCCAGGTCTTCCATCCGGTCGTATAGGATAGCATTTTGCTTGGACAGTTCGTTTATTTTGTGCGCAAATGCAGCATTTTCATTTGCCGCGTGTGATAGTTTCTACTCCAGCTCCTCTAATCGCATGTCATGCTGGGAGACTGCCTCATGTAGCTGCTGTAATGAGACAGACAATGTTGTAGAGAGCGTGTCCCTTATGTCAGGGGCTAAGTGCTTGGCCACCTCAGTTGCTAGTAGTTTATAGTCTATATCTGGTGGGGAGCTCTGCTGACTAGCTGGTACCCCTGTCTCACCGCATTCCTGCAGCACTTGCGCCGGTGAAGAAGGGCGAGCGTCCGCCATATTGCTGAGCATGTCGCCCGCGTCTCTTCCCTTCCCTTTGGAGATCCTCCTTTTGCCGCTCCGCAGTAGGTATCGGTCCATGTACCAGTGGACCCTGGATGCTTGGGGACCTAGGCGCACTGGTCACAGTCCCCTATTGCTGGTAGATTGAGTGTGGAGGATATTTTTTTAGTGGAAGGTCGCCGGAGCTCCCTCACGCTGCCGCCTGCATCCCAGCGCCGGAACCGGAAGTCAGTCAGCGGTTTTAAAGTTGGAGACACTGAACACAAATTGTCTTTGTTTGCTGATGACCTGCTCCTATATCTCACTGCCTCTAGAATTGGGCTGCCTTCTGTTTTGAAGGAGTTTGAGCTTTTTGGCAGGCTTAGCAATTTCAAAGTCAATACTTAGAAGTCCGAGATATTGAATATATCTCTTCCGAAGAGAGAGGAAGCCTCCCTTAAAGACTCCTTTTCATTTCAATGGGCCTCCCAGTCCATCAAACGCTTGGGGGTACATATCCCTGCAAACCTATCCCACTTATTTAAGCTAAATTACCAACCCATGTTGAGGATGGTAGAATCAGATCTTGATAGGTGGTCTCCCCTTTATATCTCTTGGTTTGGTAGAATCAATGCTGTAAAGATGAACATCTTACCCAGACTTTTATATATATTTCAAACCATTCCATGTGAAGTCCCTCTCATCTTCTTTCATAGAATACGAAGATTAATATCGCGATTTGTATGGCAGTCATCTAAAGCCAGGCTTAGCTACTCGATGCTTACCAGGGCCAAACCTGAGGGGGGGGACAGTGCTACCAAACTTCCTCACTTACTTTAGGGCTACCATTATGAATTGTATCTTGGATCTCTATAACAACTGTTCCTCTTATGGGTAGACCTTGAACTAGGGAGTGCCCCCAACTTTGCGACCGATTTATTTTATTTTTTTTTTGTTACGGGGGACAGCGTTCTACAAGTTGCCTCTAGCCCAGTCTAACCTACTATTATATAACTTGGCTAGATCCTGGCACAAATTTGCGGACAAACTCAGTATAGCCTCCATCCCTGGACCTCTTACTGTTCTGTCAGAACATCCTGATTTTCCACAGGGCCTTCGACATGCCTCGGCCCTGGGACCCCTTAGCACTTCTCCGTTGAGGATTCGTGATGTATGTAATCAGCAAGGGATGTTACCCTTAAATTACTTATCTCATATTTTCTCACCATCCCCGGGTCGATGGTTTCGATATCTCCAATTTCGTAGCTTTGTAGGGTCCCTGACATCGGGTTTGCAGGATTACCTAGGGCTGACTGACTGAAAAATTGTGTGTCTGTGGCAATACGCCGAGACATACCGTCTCCATATTATACGCTATGATGAACAATGAGGAGGCGGGGGCACGGCCCGCTTAGCCATTACGCTCCAAGCTTAAATTCATGATCGAGTGGGAGGCTGAATTGGGGTCCTCATACACTATTGCTCAGTGGAAGAAGTCACTTCTCTTCACACATGCTATTTCGATCTCTTGCAATTTTCAGGAACTCAACTACAAAGTGTTGAGTGGTATAGGACCCCAGTTCGACTTCACCAATTCTACCCGGCAGTACCTACCACTTGTTGGAGATGCTCCTCGGTGGTTGGGACCATGTTACATATTTGGTGGGAATGTCCTGGGGTCACGGACCTCTGAAATGAGGTTTTTGCCCTATACAACCATGTATGTGGTTCTAATGTGGCAATGTCCCCTTCCATAGCTTTGCTGTCTATCTTCCCCGGGAGTGTGTCCCGGGTCAAAAAAGGGTCTCTCCGCCTGTTTGTACTAGCGGTGAAACAACTCCTCCCACGCCACTGACGATTGACGGAGAGCCTGGGACAGTCTCAGTGGGTCTCGGCTCTTGACTTGTTAGTCCATATGGAGGAATTGGGTGCCGTGGATAGCAATACTTCTTTAGCCTTCTATAAGACGTGGGATCCTTGGATTCAGTTTCGTGCCTCAGCGGCCCTCTCGGCCTGGGTGTCCTCGGGGGGAGGGGGGGGGTGGGGTGTCTCGGGAACTTCATGAACTACGTGCCTTGTATTGTACTTTGGAATACCTGCCTGGTTTCTTTCCCCCTTCCTTCCCTTCCCCTGTCCATTGTGTGTCATCCCGTCCTGTGGTGTCCTTTATTTTTGTTGTTATATATGTACCTGAGATTCTTACAGGCCTACCTGTTCATTTTTGCTCTTCTTGCAGCAGACAATCATAGATGTTTCCACGAGGAGAGCACCTATATGTTAGTGAGTGCCGGTCTGTTTTTATTTTGTGCAATGTCAGGGCACAGTTCAGCACTGGCCCCTGGACAATGCTGAAGGAGGAGCAGACTTCGAGTGGCACTCAGAGCACAAGAGGAGGTGAGTATTTTTTTATTTTATTTTTCATCTGGTGTGAGGTCTGCATTAAGGGGATAGTGTGGGGCCAGACTAGGGGACTGTATGGTCAGTGGCTGATCTGGGGTCTAATTTGAGGGCTGATTTCGGGTTTAATTTGGGGTCTGAATGAATTTGGAAGCATGTTTTGGGGTCTAATTTAAGGTCTGAATGAATTTGGAGGCATATTCTGCGGTCTGTATGAATTTGTGGGCTAATCTGGGGGATCCATATTAATTTTGAAGTCTGGTCTGGGGATCTGTATTAAGAAGTTGTCCAACCATGCAAAATTTATTTTTAAAAATTATTAAATATTATTAAAATAATAAAAGTTGTGATTTCTTTCCTTCCGTTGCTTCCAGTGTCCTTGCTGCTTTCTGTTCTTCCAAGTCCCTCTGTAACATTTGACTGCTGCAGCCAGTGATTAGGAAGTGAGCAGCGGGAGTTCAGTAAGGTATCACTACTTATGTTGTTATCACATTCTAAGCATAATTTTTTTTAATTTTTTCTTCAATCTTTATTTAATATTTTATAAAATTTACATGTTTCCATATTCAATCCCGGAGAATAATCATTTTATCATCCGAAAATATGAAACAATACAGTACTCAGAAATATCAAGTCTTTAACCACCACCCCCCCCCCCCCTTTCCCTCACGACTGTCTGTGTGCCATATTTAATATCCCACCGTTACAGGCATCAAGCCTTATCATAATGTGGGGGCTATACTCTTTTCCCATTCGGCCCAGGTCAACTTCCATCTATTCATCTGCCTAGTACCTGAACAGCCATAGTATTCATACTTTTTAATTAAGTCCATACGGGACTTCCATTCCTTATAATTAGGAATCTGTGCCGAACCCCAATGTTGAACAATTAAAGCCTTAGCAACAGTGATTCCCTTCCCCCAAAATCTTACAGTATCCTTGGTTTCCTTTATTCCTCTCGGTACTAGCCCGAATATAACAAACTCCGGAGTTATAATAAACTGCTTCTCTTTTAATCCCAGCCTATCGAATACCAATTTCCAGAAGTGTTCTGTATTGGGACATCTTAGCAGGACGTGCAAATAATCTGCCTCACCACCGTTACACCTTTTACAATTAAAGATAGATCCTTTTCCCTGATACATCTTTAAGATTTTAGGAGTATAATACAACCTGTGAGTAATTTTAAATTGTATCAACTTATGTAAACTTGAGCTATAGGTCACGTGTGAATTTCTATATATAGTCTTCCAGTCAAGATCTCGCTTTCCCAATTCTACTTCCCATTTCTTCTCACTCTTAAACTTTTTCAATTTACCCATTTCCCCTAACAGTTTCTTATAAATTAGTGACATTTTAACATACACCCTACCACTAATCTTAGTGGCCTGGAAACAGTAATCTAACAGGGACTGTTCCCTAACTATTAACCTATCCCTATTTCTAGTAGATTTTGTGGCGTGTGCTAATTGTGCAAATCTAAACAAGTCCATCTTTCCAGTTCCACAGTGTATAATTTCCATTTGGGACTTTAGACACCCTTCTGTGAACACCTGTGATACTTTAAGTGATGCCTTTTTTTTCCCAATGTAGGAAATCTTTTATTTTATTAAATTCTTCCAGAGACAGGTTATTTCATATCGGGGAGAAATGGAGCGAAGTCCAGAATTCTAAAATATTTCTTAGTTTATTCCACACTTTTTGCAACATTTTGCCTATTGGACATTTTGAGTCGCCCTGTTCCATTTGACCTGACTCCAACATGGAGCAAATGTTGTCCCACTTTGCCTTATAAATGAGGTGTAAATACCAATCGAGCCCATTACTGGAGGAATTAAGGCACCATTGGATCTGGGCGCTCAAAAAATATCCCATACAAGGTGGTAATGCTAGCCCCCCTTCTGCCTCTGACAGGCAAAGGTATATTTAATTCGCACTCTTTCTTCCCCAGATCAAATAATTGAACTCCCTCTCTATATCAGAGAATGTACCTTCCCCTATCCAGATGGGAGCCACCGTCAGCACATGTAAAATTGATGGTAAAAATACCATTTTCACCAAGGCAATTCTGTCGACCTGGGAGATCGGCATTTTCTGCCATGCCCTTACTTTATCCTTCATTTTGGCCAATACAGGCTTGATATTATTTTGGATATAATCCTCCAGATTGACCCCTATCTTAATACCTAGATAATCCATATGTTCTTTTTTCCCAAGTATCTTTAATTGTGATGAGCCATCCCTCCAGTTGATCTCCCCCAAAGGCAATAATTTTGATTTGGCCCAATTAATGTCAAACCCGGATAGCTGGCCATACACTTTCAACAACTGCATTACATACGGGGCATCCTTCCTTGTGTCTTTCAGAAAAAACAGAATATCATCCGCGTATAGTCTCAATTTATCCCCAGCCGAGGTCCCTCCCAATCCCTCCAGACTCGCGTCAGCTCTCACTTTACATGCTAAAGGTTCTAAATAGATCGCAAACAGTAGAGGGGATAGGGGGCACCCCTGTCTGGTCCCCCTCCTCAGCAGAATAATTCCCGACTCCATCCCATTAATCTTAACTTTGGCTCTGGCGTTCATATATAGTAATTTAGTCAACTCATTAAAATGAGCCCCAAGATTCATCCGTTTCATTACCTTCCATAGGAAGGGCCATTCCACCCTGTCAAACTCCTTTGTAGCGTCCAGAGACAGGATGGAGCCTGGCCCTCCCCTACTACACTGGACATTTAAGAAGGCCCTCCTTATATTATTTTGAATTGTTCTGCCTGGGATGAATCCGGACTGGTCCGGATGGACCAACCTTTGAATAACCCCTTTCAAGCGGTTAGATAAAGCCCGTGCGATAATTTTATAATCAGTGTTGAGGAGCGAGATCGGCCGGTAAGAGCCGATCTCCTCCATATTCGCACCTTTTTTTGGAATTAAACTGATAATCGCTTCTCTGAGGGAAGATGGCAGGCAGCCTACAACCAAGGAATCTTGAATAACCTGGCTTAATATTGGGAATAAGATACCCCCGTATATTCTATAAACCTCAAATGGTAGGCCGTCCGACCCTGGCGATGAGTTACCCGATATATAATTAGTAGCTCTATGCAGCTCTTCTATACTCATGGGGGCATTAATATCCAGACTATCTTGTTGGGACAACTCTGGGAGCCCAGCTTGATCTAAATAGCTATCTATATCCTCCTCCTTCCCTAAATATTCTGAGCGGTACAAGGCAGCAAAGTAATTCTCAATAGCACTCGTTATTTCCCCCAGGTCTTCCGTACTACCATCCCCTGTTCTTATCCGTTTAATGTAATATTTCTCTTTTTGATTGGCTACTAATAGAGATGAGCGAGCATTAAAAAAAAGTCCGGGGTTCAGATGGTGGTAAGTCGCGCATCCCGTTATGGATTCCACTATAGCGGCATATGGAATCCATAAGGGGCGGCTGCCACCAACCCGAACTGTTGAACAGCCGAAGGACCTGGGGTGACGTCACTGTCATGTGATCAGTGCAGGGGGCGTGGCTCAGCACTGGATTTGATCCCGTGCTGAGCCACGCCCTGCACTGATCACATGACAGTGACGTCACCTCAGGTCCTTCGGCTATTCAACAGTTCGGGTTGGTGGCAGCCGCCCCTTATGGATTCCATATGCCGCTATAGTGGAATCCATAACGGGATGCGCGACTTACCACCACCCGAACACCGGACTTTTTTTTAATGTTCGCTCATCTCTAGCTACTAACATTGCCAAAAGATTACTTGGTTTTCCCCCTTCTTTATATCTCTTGAAACCCCTAAAAAATAACTTCTGTTGGGCCTTCTCTTTTAAGTATCCTTTATAAGCTTCTCTAGCCACCTTCAGAGTATTTTTAGATTCTTCATCTGGATTTCCCATATACTTCTGTTCTGCAGTTCTAATTTCCTTCTGTAAACATTGTTCTCTCTCAAAAAAAGCAGACCGTTTCCTCTTTATCTTACTAAAATATAGTCCCCTCAAATGTGCTTTCAGTGAGTCCCAGACATAATGTATATGGGTACTATTCTGATTAAACTGCCAAAACTCAGTTATGCTCTCGGCAATGGAATCCTGATCTCCTACTATCTTAATCCAATGCGTGTTAAGAGTTAACCTCTTAACCCTACTAAGCCCTTCATTACTCCTAAAGGATACCACAATAGGGGTATGATCCGATACTCCCTGCGCTGCGTACTCCATCTTAGCTATCTGTGTTGCCGTCAGCGGGTCTGTCATAACCAGGTCTATTCTGGACATTGTTCCACGTGCGGAGCCATAGCACGAAAACGCCTTCTTCTCCCCATACAAGTACCTCCAAACATCTATTAAACTGAGTTCCCTGCATAGGCTCCCAAACGTGGAGCAGCTTCCTGTTTACTTCTTCGCCCTTTCAGAAGTCGATATTCTATCCATTGTCTCATTGAACACCGCATTAAAATCTCCCGCGATGATGGTTTGACATTTTTCCCTAGCCGCTATAAATGTCGCAAGTTGCATAAGAGCAGAAGGTGTAAAGGGAGGGGGGATATAAATAAATGCTATTATCACCAGGATCCCCGTCCATCGTCCATATATAAAGACAAATCTGCCTTCCTTATCCGTTCTAGAGTCAATTAGCTCAAAATCCACTCTTCTGTGTATATACACACTAACACCCCTTGAGTAGGATGTATAATATGAGTGGAATTCATATTTAGCCCATTTCTTTTTAAATATCTTGCCACCTTCTGAGCTCGCATGAGTCTCCATAAGTCCAACTATAGCAGGCAAATACCTAGCCAGCCGATTCGCTTCATTCTGTCCCCCCAAACCACGGACATTCCAGGAAATAAATTTTTCCCCATGATATCATCTTAGATCAGAACCTCCCATAATAATCTACATCTTTCACAATGCACTCCTTATTAGATACTATTGTATGGGACACAGACAGTCGTTATACCCCCCCACCCAAAGAAAACCCCAACCCCCCTTCACTCCTCCTTGATTCATGATGGTGCTATACCTCATAAACCTCTCCCAATCCGTCCCCCCGCCCCACAGCCCCCACTACTATGCACCCTTATTTACTTTTTATCTTCCTATTTAATCTGTCTCTCCTCCTTCTCCTCTCCACCCGCTCCCCCTCTCCCCTATAGGCCCACTGAATCTGCCCACTCCATGGCTTCCCTCGGGGTGTGATAAAAAGAGATCTTATCATTGTAAACAACTCGTAAGGTAGCTGGGTATAACATAGAGTATTGTATATTCCCTCTTTGAAGTCTCTTTTTGATGTCCTGATATTCCCTTCTCTTGTTTTGTGTTTCCCTAGAAAAATTGTGATAGAACTGGATCTTATAGCCATTATACTCAACTTCCTTTAACTCTCTCTTTTTTCTCAGTATCCATAATGGCTTTTTAAAGGGAATCCTATGAGCTTTCTCTACCCTAAATAAATTGGAGTTATGATCAGTGCCCAGAACTTTTTCCAGCCACTCTTGGATAAAACCCGTTGCATCAGAATGCTCCACACCCTCTGGGAAGCCCACTATCCTGATATTATGCCTTTGGGATCTGTCTTCCAGATCTGTTACTTTATTGCACAATGATTTTTGGCCCTGATCTAGTTCCTCCATTTTCCTTTCCATTACCGTGACCACATGTCTTATTGACTGAACCTCTGCCATGGTTTCCTTTACTTTTTCACGCATTTTCTTCACATCCTCCCTAATAAAGGAAGTATCAGTTTGTAATGCTGCCAACCTTGTGGTTACATCTGTGACCGAGGTGTTTGTTATTTGGACCAACTCCAAGATGTACATTATTTTTTTTCCCAGTACAATAAGCTGATCCTCTTTGGCCGGTCCCCGGGGGCATGACTGAGCATTCACCAACAATGGGGTGCCCGTTTCCTCTACCGGTTCTCTCTGGGGGCCTCTTGGCGGTGGGGGATTTCAGGAATTTTTCCATCTTAGATTGTGGACTGGACACACCCACCCTTCTTTGAGGGGATAGCCCCGTAGATTTTCTGCTACTTTTTGGAGGCTTTTTTTTTTCCCCTTTCTCCTACCCTTATTTCAGCCCTCCCCTCTTAGCTCTTTATTTTACTCCATCAGAAGCCCACAACTCACTTTTTGTCCCCTCTTTCTTTTCCCCCCGTCTAAGCTCCCTCCACTCTTCAAGTCCTTATTATTGGCACTATGCAATTTACACTTTCAGATTCAATGCAATCTTAACAGTTCAAGTGTAAGTAAATAGGGATAACTGACCAATATATAAACAAATATAGAGACAGTAAAACTTCATAGAAAGGCAACAGCCCTCAAGGAAATCTAATCAGTCTCAGTTCATCAGCGTCCTGTTCCCAAATAAACATATACGACAGAGTTACAGTTTAGCAGTCCCCACTCCGCGTAGGCAGATGCAGGCAGATGTATTAAATCAGTTCTTTTTTCTCCGATTACTGCTTCACCAGTCTGGTTGCACGATTACTGATTAAGGGTTATCAAAGTTCCACTTCACTCCAGACACCGTAAATAAAGGAGCTCGCAAAAGAACAGTAGCTTTATAGTAAAGTAAAGTCAGCGGTGTTTCAGAGAGGAGAGAAGGTTTTTTTTTTTTTTCTACTTCTGGGGTCCCTTTCCACTCCGTCACTCCGCTTTTCACCAAGTTTCTAGCGCACTTGCAGCCAAGTCTATAATCTCTCCCTTTAACTCTCCTTGCACATTATCTCCACAAGGTAGATAGGAGTGAAGAGGAATAGTTATCAATGCAGATTAGCTGCATACAGTCAAGTTCTCCATTCAGGCCTCCACTTACTCCATCGTCACCACTGCTACCACCACATACTTCTCATGACACTACCTCTCCCTCCTGACGTCTCGAGGTGAAGATCCACCTGTTACAGGTACGTTGAGGACAGCATGCCTGCTGTTTCTTTGCTGCTGGCTGCTGACGCTGTTCTCATCTCCTCCTCAGTGGCGGCGGTAAGGTAGCTCTTACAGTCCAGATTCGGCCTCTCTGAAAAGGCTGTGAGGTCCTATCGTGGCGTAGTGAGCCGCTGCTTTGGTCACGCACTAACGCCGGACACAGGAAGGGAGGGTAGCGGGGATGGTGACGGGAAGGAGCCGGAGAAGAGAGACATTTCCCAGGTGCAGAGTGCAGGTGGGGAGGGGGTGGCGTGGCTATGTGTATTTTTTTTTTTTTTGTTTTTTTTTAACTACGTGGCTAAACAACCCTGTTAATTTTGGGTTCGGATCTAGGGTTTGATGCCTAAAGCTTGCTTTGGGGCCCATAATTTTTTAGTTTTGTATCTCTGTCTTTGGGTACTTTTATTTTGTCAGTACAGTATTTGAGGGCATTGGCTACCACTATTTGTACAATAATGTGGGAACACAGGGCAGCACCAGGGACACTATTTGTGAAAGCTACAGGATGGTAGTGTTAATGGGGGCAGTGGGACAGGGAGTTTCTTTGCTATAGAAGCGGTGGGTGGGCTGCAGAAGCAATGTGTCAGTCAGAGGTGTAACTTTCCTCTCTTGGGCTCAGAGGTCGCACTACATTTTTTCATGTAGCAATTTTCCTCATAGCAATTTTGAGCAGTATTGAGCAGTACGAAATTTTACAATAATTTGTATATATAATGCATAGGCCTACGTAACATTATGAGGTTGCTATTTATGCAGGGAAACTGTTACTAGTCTATAATGTCTTCTATGCATAAAAAGAAAATGTAGACAATTTTAAATTTATCTATCATCATGCACTAAACATAAGATCACTGCTGCCATAACAGAACCATACACAGTGCTTCCATACGCAGTTGCCCCATTAAGAGTCAGACATGATTATTCCGTATATAGTGCCTCCATAACAGAGCCATGAACATTCCTCCCAAGATAATTCTGTAATTATTTAGCTATAACTGGCCAGTTCCTACTGTGTATTCACCTCAGGAGCTTATAGATCCTCTACTGCACACACCACCTCTTGCAAGAGGCTGCTTACCACACCAGGCCGCCACTCCACTAGCAGTATTGATGAATATGGCTGCATCACTGCACAGGCATTCTCCACAGTGGTTTCAGAGTGGCGCAGTAAATGGCCTGGCAGCCCGCCCAAATTGACAATTCAGCAATTGACAATTCTTATAAGGCACAAGGGTCTTTGGGCCCCTTCAGGCTCCTGAGCCCGGTAGCGACTGCTACCTCTGCACCCCCTATAGCTACGCCCATGCACAGCTCTATTATATGCACATTACATACACAGCTGTACTACATGCCAATTATATACACAGCCCTACTACATACCCATTACAGGTAGCTTTACTATATACATATTACATACACAGCTCTACTATATTCACATTACATACACAGTTCTATTATATGCACATTGCATACACAGCTGTACTACATGCACTCTATGAGAAAACGGGAAAATCCAGCTTCTTAAAAGCAGGGCTGTGGAGTCGGTAGATAAATTTTCCGACTCCGACTCCTCAGATTTTGAAACTTCCGACTCCGACTCTTCGACTCCGACTCCTCTGTATTTAATATGCAAATACGAAGCTGTTCCACCAAGTTCTTCTAATCTCCTCTAGCACAGAGAGGTAGTTGAGCAGAAGCTGCGGCCTTCTCCTTTGTGTGCTGATCTTCTGCTGAAGATAGAGCAGTGGGAGGATCCAGGAAGGGGCAGGGGAAGGGGCATTTATTTTAAAACATGATTTTCCTAGTAGAATCCCATAGTCATGTTTAAAATTTAAGCTAACAATCTGAGTTTACATGTTTTATAGCCTTAGCTGAATGATAGCAGTTTTTCAAATGGTTTACAGCTTCAGTCTTGAACTATTGACTATCCATTCCCTTCACTTATACAAGTGTCTCCAGTCCTTAATCATTTATGAGTGAGAGGCTAGAATAACCATGGGTTCCCTGTAACAGCAGACCACAAGACAATGGAAAGTGTAAGTATTGCCGCTCCTTAAAGGGACACTGACAGGCTGATTTTCCAGCTAAAGATATATATATACTGGTATTCATCAGAGAATTAGGAATAAAACTATACTAATGTTACCCCCAGTTAAGCTGTACTTGTGTTTAAAAAACATTTTAATCTGTATGCAAATTCACTATCTTTGTGCCCAATGGGGCAGCGTCTCCTGCGGCTTTGTGCCCAGCCGCGTCCGAATTACAGCTTCCCAGCGCTGTTCCCCTCGTTATTATTCATTGCACTGGCCTTTTTTTTCAGGCTAGCCTGAACCTGGATCTAATGGAGGCTGTTACAGCACCAGAAGGGGTTAATAAGTATGGTCTATCCCAGCATGCATGCTGGGCTCACACTCCCTGGATTTTATGTGGCTGTTGTGGCCCATAACAGGTAGGACTTAGCGTTAGGAGGATTTTATGTGGCTGTCATGGCCCATAGCAGGTCAGATTTAGTGTTAGTACCCACTCTAGGAGACAACCGTGTCGGGGTGAGTGGGCTTACTACCTTTTGATCAAAATGTAAACTAATGTCTCCACTGTTTGCATGCGATATCACTAATGTCCTCTTATAGCTCCCATCTTGGGCAGAGCTCTAGTTGCAGAGTGCTGTTGTATTTTTGTGTTTGTATGTATAATTGCCATAACCTACGTGCACCTGCATACAGGGAGTGCTGACTGAAACCCCCCCTTGTGTTTTTGTTTAGTACTCTACATGTGCGCCTGCCCCCTTGGGCACAAAGGTAGAGAATTTGCATATTGATTAAAACGTTTTTAAACACAAGTAAACCTCAACTGGGGGTAACAGTCGTCTAGTTGTATTCTTAATCCTTTGATGAATACCAGCAGATATATCTTTAGCTGGTAAATCAGCCTGTCAGTGTCCCTTTAACTGCATAGTAAAGCATATGAAAAGCATGCTTCTTTACGGTCACTTAATGTCTTTGTTTAGCGGTAACGTGACACACTGCATGCATTGGCCTTTATTCTTACAGTAGAGAAGTAATTAATTATAACTTTATCTGAATTGGGACATTTAAACTTGCTTTTTTTTTTATTCCAATTTTTTTTTATTCCAATTTAAATCTAGTAGGAGTCGGAGTCGGTCCAGTTTTTGCCGACTCCGACTCCAGGTACCCAAAATTGCCTCCGACTCTGACTCCACAGCCCTGCTTAAAAGTTGCAAATTTATTCCATCAGGTTAAAATCTTCAGATACAGAAATAGACTCAACGAACAACGCGTTTCAGACCTTAAGAGACCTTACGGTCCTTACTCATGAACCATATTGTCTCTTAAGGTCTGAAACGCATTGTTCGTTGAGTCTATTCCTGTATCTGAAGATTTTAACCTGATGGAATAAATTTGCATCTTTTAAGAAGCTGGATTTTCCTGTTTTCTCATTTGAAGTTCCACAGTCCAGTCCAGACTGCATCCGTGCTTCTTTGCTAGTCACAACAGGTGAGAGCTGTTTCGGCTGGTTTTACATGCACTCTATATACACAGCACTACTACTTGCCCATTACACAGGTCCTGTAACCATAATTTTGTGTTTAGTATGAAGCTGCTCCTGGTAAGGGTGATGTCATTGAGGGGTGGGGCTTTCTTTGTGCCAGACATGACAGGCTGCTAATACAGCGCTCCGGACTAGAAGAAGACCAAGCATAGAAATACGCATGAGTCTTTTTTCAGAAAGTAAAATTGCCTGTGCAGGCATCTATGATGCTTTTAAAGGCATTATTGCGACCTCTTCAAAATCTGTAACAGGCACCCATCCACCATGTGCCATTTTTTTTTAATACTACTGTTGACTTATATAACAGAAGGGGTTGCCCACCCCTGGCCAAAGATGTCTGTGCAGTAACGCTGCCTCCAGGAGAAATTGTCATGATGCTGTGGACCAAATTGAGAAGAAAGGAAAATAAAGAACAATCCGTGAAGACGTCACCTGTTAGTCACTTTGCATTTGTTATGCCTGTGACGGCTTCTTTTAAAATGTGTGCAAGTCTCTTTATCAGAAAGTAAGGTCACTTTAAATTGATATGGGTGGTGCAATATGCCAACTTTGCCTAGGGCACCAAAGTACATTGTCCTGGCCCTGGTCCACTCCCCTGGATCCATCTTCATTTTGCTCAGATAGAGACACATCACCTCTAACATTTCTTGGGGTCAGGTAGAGATTTATGAGAATACTCCTTGTCTCCGTAAAGCAGGGATGCCCAACCTGCAGCCCTCCAGATGTTGCAAAACCACAACTCCCAACATGCCTGGACAGCCTACAACTATCAGTCTACAGCAGGGCATTGTTGTAGTTTTACAACAGCTGGAGGGCCGCAGGTTGGGCATCCCTGCCGTAAAGAGACACAGGAGAAACCAAGCAGTAGTCTAAACAGAACTGATTGAGCACTTCAGGTGAAGTGACCTACATGGCCGGGAGCATCTGGGATGTGATCACCATGGCCAGAGGCTTGAGACGCCAAGTAACTTTTATAAAGAAAATGGAGAGCTCACCTGGCTATCCTTCTCCGATCAGACACTCTCCCCTACATGGCCCCATTTTGGTTCTTCCTGGTGTTTGCATGCCAACACTGAGCTGCTGTCCCCATCTGTTGACCACTTCAGTCTGCCTATGTCACTACCAGTCCTAGCCTGGGCATGTCCAGTGTATCAAATGAGGAATGAGGCCCACAGAGCAGCACCCCAGGAAATGCCTGCTAATTGGTAACTAGTATCAATTTGAATGCTCTTATGCTGTAGGTCCCACAGCAAGCTTTGGGACCTCTGCCCAAAGAGGTGTCAGTTTTGCTGAATAGTAACAGGAAGGAGAGCAGGTTCCTCCTGATCAAGCTCTAGCCCCAGGAAAGGTAGAATCTTCTACTGCACTTGTCCACTGTAGGCACAGGAAGAACACTGAAGGGTGATGGTGGGAAGGGTGAATAGGACATCTTCCTGTGGTGCTGTCTTGGTGAATGCCCTGGAAAACAGAGCTTGACGTATTCATGTGCAGAAAAAAAAGCACTTAAAGGGAACCTGTCACCTCCAGAAACCACCCCAAGCCGCTAGCAGCACCTGACAGTATCCAGCAGCATGTTTCTAATTATCCCTGTGTTTCATAAGTCAGATGCAGTAAAAGCTCAGAAAATTATCTTTTATCCCTGGCGGGTGCGCTCCTCATGTCAGACTTGAAGTCAAAGGGGCAGCGGCCCCTTCACTGTGACTGACAGACCTTATGCCCGACTGCCGGCTGGCTTTACCGAACAGCCGGCTGTCAGTCACAGCAAAGGGGCAGGGAAGTGGGCGGGGTTACTGCGCCTTGAAGCAAGGAGTCTGTTGCCCCTTTACTTCAAACCTGACACGACGAGTGTGCCGGCCGGAAATATAATATAATTTTCTGAGCTTTTATCGCATATAACTTATGAAACACAGAGATCATTAGAAACATGCTGCTGGATATTGTCAGATGCTGCTGGCGACGGGGTGGTTTCTGGAGGTGACAGGTTCCCTTTAAAGTACTTATTTAATCTTTTCGCTACCAGCACTGTACATGTACAGCGTTGGAGCAAAGTACAAACCTGCATGCGCAAGTGGGCGCCGTGGCCGGAGGGTCAAACAGCAGAGACCCACGGCTAATGACCACGGCCCGCAATAATGCCGATTGCAGTCATTAAAGCCTTTAGATGCCGTGTTCAAGTCTGATCACGGCATTTAAAGAGCAAAAAAGACTTCCTACCGGCATCCTCTGCATCCAATGAGGATGCCAGTGTTCGTTATTTTTCCCTACCCGTGAACTTTCCATACCCTCGTCATTTCTGGTTGTGATGCAGTCGCACCGGAAGGGACGTTTGCAGGTTTGGAAGGAGGTGTGTCACGCCGCTCGCTTACCAACTGGCTGAGAAGGAGTTCCTGCGATCGCGCCGAGGGTAGGGAAAAATTACGGGCAAGTGCGCATGCGCCGAGAGTAGGGAAACATTACGGGCCAGTGCGGTATAAAGCAATAGATTAAACAACCACATGCCCCAGGCTACAAGCAGCCATATGTTTCCCTCGCACCAGCCCTCCCCTTGTCTCGTTATCCACCTTTACCTTGGACAGCGCCATGTTGTATTCGCGCTTGGGCCGTAAATTTTCCCTACCCTCGGCGCATGCGCAATTGGACGTGATTTTTTCCTACCCCAGGCGCGTTCAGTTAGCCGCGCTCGTCTGCGCCAACTCCTACTCAGCCAGTCAATAAGCGAGCGGCGTGACACAGCTCCTTCCACACCCGCAAACGTCGCTTCCGGTGCGGCTGCGTCACAACCGGAAAGGACGAGGGTTTGGAAAGTTCACGGGTAGTGAAAAATAACGGAACACCGGTAATTGGTTTCAATACGCTGCATTTCTCTGAAGAGACCAAGGGTATTGAAGCTGTATTTCTTATTTTGGCCAGCAGGTGGCAGGCTAACATAAGAAATTAGCAATTCTGGATCTTTAAGAACCTTCATGGTTTAGAATAAAAAAAATGAGTTTTGTAGCCTCAAACATGAGCTACAATAACATAAAAAATGTAAAAAAATATAAAAATTTTAATCACCTCCTTTCCGTAGAACAAAAAATAAATACATAAATAACAAAAAATATAAACATTGTAGGCATCACTGCGTCTGAAAATAACCGTACTATTAAAATATAAAAATATTTTTCCGAAACAGTGATAGGTGTAACAGAAAAAGGGGTCAAAATGGCAGAATCGCCATTTTTTCATCACTTCTCTTGCCCCACAATTTTTTATTAAATGTGATCAAAAAGTCACACACATTCCCAACTGGTATCAATAAAAACTACAGATCATCCTGCAAAAAATAAGCCCCCCCCCCACCCCACACACAGCTCAGTAGATATAACTATAAAAATTATAGGGGTCAGAATACAGTATGACAATTATTTTTTTTATCTGAATTTTTTTTTCAGAATTTTCATTTATTGTTACACTATTTAGACATAAAGAAAAACTATACATATGTGGTATTGTTTTAATCATACTGACCCAGACAGTGAAGGGCACAGGTCAGTTTTGCCGCAAAGGGTACACCATAGGAACAAAAACCGTAAAACCGTGGAGGAATTGCGTTTTTTTTTTCCAATTACAAATTTGGAATTTTTCCCCGCTTCTCACTATATTGTATACCATATTAAATGATGGCAATAGAAAGTACAACTTGTCCCGCAAAAAATAAGCCCTCCTATGGATATGTGAACGGAAAAATCATAAGGTTATGGCTCAAGAAAGATGGGGAAGAAAAATAAAAAACTAAAAAACCTCCTAAGGGTTGAAGAGAATTTGCTAAGAGGCATATGTATTGGGATGGTTTGTTATGTCTCAGTTCTCCCACAAAATATCATATTTGTATGCAAATTGTAGAACTGCTTTAATTGACTAATAAAAATGTAAAATGTTTGTTTTTCTGCATTTTTTTTTTCAATACTGTAGAAATTATTACCTTCATAGATTGGTTTTGAAATGGCTGGGCATATTGGTTTCCAATTTTAGGAAAAATGTTGTCTTGTGCCTTTAAGAAGACTTGTGTGTGACTGTAAACCAAGAAAGCAGGGCTCCAATTTCATCAATGAGCAAAACCAGCTTACATGGTTAATATAATCTTACACTGCATTGTTTAGTGAGCGATCTTTCTCTGATTGGTTTATTGAGCTTGGACACACACTACTGTAAAATTTTTGCTCATTCCTTAGTGTGTGTATTCAGTCTTTTTGTTATACAAAAATTCTTCTTGCAGATCTGAGATGCAGCCAAGTTGAAAATTGGACACCTGTGAAATTTTCCACCCTAGGCAGCCGGGATTCAGCAAGGTACAAAGTAGCACAATTCATATACAATTATGTCAGTTTTGTTTATGTAACATAAATCCCACTTAATAGTATGTCATTTTAGTATCGTAATTTATACTTGAATATGTTCTCCACATGCAGATCTGTATCTATTGTTTGAATGCATGTAGGTAAAGCACAGACCTTTAGTGGTTCCCAAGATCATAGCTTTGAAGAGAGAATTGTGACATAATATGCATTATATATTGCCCTTTGTTCTGTTTTATATGTATGATTAAAGAACAAGTTTAATACACAGTAGGACATTTAAAAGGGTTTTCCGAGATTTTATTACTGATGTCCTATCCTCTGTCCGGTTGTCAGACCATCCCCCTCCCCGATCACCTGCTTGAGAAGCCTCCAGCGCTCCGTCTGCCATCTCCCTGCTTACCTAGCACAGCGTCGTACATTGTATTGCGATCAGCCCAAATCACTTCAATGGGACTGAGCTAGGCCTAGGCCACCGGACTGATGAAAGTGTTGTCACTGGCCTAGGGAAAGCTGTGAGAAGACCGTGCCGCTCACATGGGCACTGGTGCCTTCTCAAACAGCTGATTGGTAGTGGTCCCGGGTATTGGACCCCCACCAATCAGTAATACAATTTAATGTGGCATTTTCATCATTGTATTGACCCACATAATAAAGATATGTTAATTTTACCACACAGTGAACGCTGTAAATAAATTCCACAAAATAATGTTACAATTGCTGTTTTTGCCCCCTAAAATTCATTATTTTAATGTTACAATTGCTGTTTTTCCCCCTAAAATTCATTATTTTAATGTTACAATTGCTGGTTTTCCCCCTAAAATAAAATTAATTAATTAAAAAAATAGAAGTTATTTACTAGACAATATGTACCCCAAAAAGGTTCCTAAAAAAAAAAAAACTACAACTAATTCCGCAAGATAAAAAAAGAATTTTGAAGAAAAAATTAAAAAGTTATGACTGCTGGAACACAAAGGAGAGAAATATTACTGGTCCTTAAGGCTAAAATTAATGATTATAGTGTAATAGTGGCTCCACCCACTTATCCAGTCATGGTTAAATGCACACCCCTCGATTTACCCAGACCGATTTGAAAATGACGTAAACTACAATCCTGAGGGGCACTCAATCACCCAGTAGATGGATGCTATTGAAAATGCTATTGAAACTATTTATTGGACAAAATATATAAATATATATATATATATATATATATATATATATATATATATAGGAAAAACTGTTAAAAAGTTATTATAAAAATGACGACAGTGTTATTAGCAAAATAACACAATATATGCAAATACTATATATATATATATATATATATATATATATATATATATATATATATATATAAAATATGGATTTTGAAATAAATACCACAGTCACTCTTTGCCAATTTTCTTTTTATTCAAATAACAGCAAAGTAAGTCAAACAATTACAATGTGTTGTCAGATTATTCCCAAAAAGGTTGCAGCTTCATACAATAAGTAGGTTACATATATCTTTTGTCCGGAAAACAAGTTTGTCCGGGAACAATATAAAGGAATACATAAACGTTGGTTTAAAACCATAGTTGATTTATAATTGTAGTGCAATCGAGGTGGCAGAAACCTGTGAGTGGTCGAGTGCCTACAGGTGTCATGGTGTGTTGGGAGTTCACATTAACACAAAGACAAGGGTATACGGAGACCACAAGTGGGGTGACAACTGGGTAACATACAAGAGTGAGTGTGGGGGGGGGGGTTCATTATGGTACGGGAGATAGATCCATAGGGTCAGCAAAGCCGCGGAAGGGTCTCCAGGGCTGCCAGACCTTTAGAAATTTCTGACAGTTTCCCATTTCTCAAGCCGCTAGTTCCTCAAAGCGGTACAACTGATCCGCTTTGTCTAGCCATTCCTTTTGCAACGGGGGTTTATCTGACTTCCATTTCAGTCTAGCTGCCATGAGCAGCATCGTGGGTAGATTAGTTTTTGCTGGGGTTAAGGATTGGTTTGGGCACCAAAGTAGTACTGGTTTAGGGTCGAGAACCAATGGATGTTTCGGTGAGCACACCTGGTTAATAGTAGTTTCATCTTGGAGCCAGAAGGGTCGTATTTTATGGCAATTCCACCAAATGTGGGACAGTGATCCCGGTTCAATGCCGCACCTCCAACAAACGTCTGGTATGTTTGGGTTTAATTTGTGGAGGTATACAGGCGTTTTATACCACCTGGTTGTGAGTTTGAAGGAGTTTTCCTGCACTATTATGCAGTGTGAGAAGCCGTGTGAGTTGGATAATATGGTTGCCTTTTCAGGAGCAGATAGCGTAGCTGAAAGCTCCGTCTCCCACGCGGAGATATGAGACAAAGTCGGGGGGGCGGCAGAGAGAAGGACCCTGTACATCTTGGATAGGGCTTTGGAAGCAGGGGGGGGTTGTTCCCACCAGCTGTTCAAGCCAGGTTGATGAAGTGCCATGTGGAGGGGGGGATCTTAAGTTTCCCAATGTCCTTGCGGAAACTAAATACCTGCAGGAAAGAGGCTCCCTTTACCTGTGGCAAGTCTAAAATGGATGACCAATCCAGCTCACCACTTTGATTTCTAATATTTTCCAGCGAGTGGTTGTGAAGGAGTGTCTAGATACCCGATGTTTCAAGCACATCTTTATGGATATATGCTTGTAGCAAGGATAGCGGGAGGCGAGCGTGTGGGAATCTCAGCTCTTTAGCCGAGAAGAGCTTAGACCATTCCGTTAATACAGCTTTCCACATGTGGGAAATATTTGCGGAGTTGTGTAGGCAAGCGCGGACCCCCCATAGGGCTAATTTTTCTCTGTAAGCAAGGGTGGTAGTCTCCAGATGGGCGCACAGCGATGTTGGCTTGTTCGCCAGGATTTCCAGACCCCTATTTAATTGTGTGGCCTTGTAGTAGACCTTGCCAAAGAGAGCAAAACTAACCCTAAAATGTTTTTCAATTATATAAATGGTAAAAAATATAAATCTGAAGGAGTCGGCACTCTACATAGCAACGAGGGGGGAGTTGCAGAAAGCGACGAAGATAAAGCAAAGCTATTAAATATTTTCTTCTCCACTGTTTTCACTGAGGAAAATAAACTGTCAGATGAAATGCAAAATGTAAACGTGCCCTGTCTGACCCAGGAAGTAGTACAGCAGCGACTTAAAAAGATTAAAATGGACAAATCGCCAGGACCGGATGGCATACACCCCCGTATCCTAAGGGAATTAAGTGATGTCCTAGCCAGACCCTTATTTTTGATATTCACGGACTCCATACTGACAGGGAATGTTCCACCAGACTGGCGTATAGCAAATGTGGTGCCAATATTCAAAAAGGGTCCAAAAACAGAGCCTGGAAATTATAGGCCGGTAAGTTTAACATCTGTTGTGGGCAAACTGTTTGAAGGTTTTGTAAGAGATGCTACTGTATCTTGGAGTATCTCAATGAAAATAAGCAAATTACACCATATCAGCATGGCTTCATGAGGGATCGGTCATGTCAAACTAATTTAATCAGTTTCTATGGGGAGGTAAGTTCTAGACTTGACCAGGGTGAATCAGTGGATGTCATATATCTGGACTTCTCCAAAGCATTTGACACTGTACCACACAAAAGGTTAGTATATAAAATGAGAACACTTGTGTAACGGACCGTTACGCACACAACTCCGTTTAGGCGATATTCCCTTTTCCGGATAGACCAGCAGCTACTGCAATCACCAACTTCCCGAACAAGAGACACACGAACCCTGGAAGCAGCCGAACAGGAAAAGCAATATGAACAGCTTACACTCCTGGCAATCAGCATACAGTCAAATCCCCCCCAATAACGAGACGACACTTCGTTTTGAGGGTCAAGCAGGAACTCTCTCTTCTGTTTTATTGAGGGCTACCTGCCGGGTATTTATCCAGGTCTCCCACCTGGTGGACACTCCCCTAGGGGACCAGAAGGAAGACTACGACACGGGATACAGCAGCCAATCACACACAATGGGACAATACAGACAACCACACCCAGCATATCCCTCCCCTCTGCCTGTGATACAATCCCCCTACATGGGTAATGTAATCATCACAGGCAGGCGAATACACAATGTCTTCTGTCCTGGAGACAATTGAGGAGTCATTCAATTATCTCTCAGGACAAAGGGAAATCGCCAATACACATGTGGGGACAATAGGACAGACATCACTATTCAATACACAATGTCCCACCCTTTACAGTACACAAACATGTAACATATCCCCAGATGGCTTGGATCTGAGCGCTCAATATATCCAGGGATAGAGGCAGACTCCATTGAGCACATGGTTGCAAAAGGACATAAAATTACACAATGTTACAATTACTACGTAAAACATATACATGCAACATATCCCCAGATAGCTTAGGTCTGAGCGCACATTATTGAATGGCGCTCAGACCACACATGTCCAGTTCAATTGCCATGGAGCTAAAGTCTTTCCCATAGTCTTTCATTATACGAATGGGCTCCATAGCAGAGCTATCTGGGGCATCACCGCTCAAACAGGACAAGCATACATGGGGCCATAGTCGCAGGGCAGGAGGCGAGCAAGCAGTCCCTTCCAGGAAACTGGGGCAGACTCTGGTACAGGGTCCAGTCCGCTACAACTTGGACTAGGAGAAAATATCTGTATGTGGGTAAGTAACTGGCTCCGTAATAGAAAACAGAGAGTGGTTATTAACGGTACACACTCAGATTGGGTCACTGTCACTAGTGGGGTACCTCAGGGGTCAGTATTGGGCCCTATTCTCTTCAATATATTTATTAATGATCTTGTAGAAGGCCTGCGCAGTAAAATATCTATTTTTGCAGATGACACTAAACTGTGTAAAGTAATTAACACTGAAGAGGACAGTTTTCTGCTACAGAGGGATCTGGATAGATTGGGGGCTTGGGCAGAGAAATGGCAGATGAGGTTTAACACTGACAAATGTAAAGTTATGCACATGGGAAGGAATAATGCAAGTCACCTGTACATACTAAATGGTAAAACACTCAGTAACACTGACATGGAAAAGGATCTAGGAATTTTAATAAATAACAAACTAAGCTGTAAAAACCAGTGTCAGGCAGCTGCTGCTAAGGCCAATAAGATAATGGGTTGCATCAAAAGGGGCATAGATGCCCGTGATGAAAATATAGTCTTACCACTTTATAAATCACTAGTCAGACCACACATGGAGTACTGTGTACAGTTCTGGGCTCCCGTGAACAAGGCAGACATAGCAGAGCTAGAGAGGGTTCAGAGGAGGGCAACTAAAGTAATAACTGGAATGGGGCAACTACAGTACCCTGAAAGGGTATCAAAATTAGGGTTATTCACTTTAGAAAAAAGACGACTGAGGGGAGATCTAATAACTATGTATAAATATATCAGGGGTCAGTACAGAGATCTCTCCCATCATCTATTTATCCCCAGGACTGTGACGAGGGGACATCCTCTACGTCTAGAGGAAAGAAGGTTTGTACACAAACATAGAAAAGGGTTCTTCACGGTAAGAGCAGTGAGACTATGGAACTCTCTGCCTGAGGAGGTGGTGATGGTGAGTACAATAATGGAATTCAAGAGGGGCCTGGATGTATTTCTGGAGCGTAATAATATTTCAGGCTATAGCTACTAGAGATAGGTCGTTGATCCAGGGAGTTATTCTGACTGCCTTATTGGAGTCGGGAAGGACTCCAATCAGGTGGGGAAAATTGGCTCTACCTCACGGGTTTCTTGCCTTCCTCTGGATCAACTTACAGAAAACAGGTCGAACTGGATGGACAAATGTCTTTTTTCGACCTAATATACTATATACTATATTACTAGTAGAGGCGAATGTCCGTCAGCCCGAATCCCCCAAATCTCCTCTCCCTTGTCAGGGTTGGGTAGGCAACTCTAGCCTGTTTACTCCTCCAAATGAAAGGGGAGAAGATTCTTATAATGCCATTGAAATAGGAGCCCGGCAGCCAGATCGGTAACATTTGTAATAGATAAATGAATTTGGGGACAATGTAGGTTTTTAAATAGTTTTTCCTCCCCATCCAGGAGATGAATGGGAGCTTGACTGTCTGTAGGTGTTGTCGTACGTCTTTTAGAAGCGGGGCATAATTTAAGCTGAACAGGTCAGTTGGATTAGCCGAGACATGTATGCCGAGATACTGTATCTAGTGCGGGGCCCATGAGAACGGTGTGGTGCGCTTACCACAGTCACTCTTAATATAGATAGCGCGTACGCTGGCCTCGGTCCATATAGTACAATCAGTCCACAATCATACTTCAAGCCAATTGTATATAAAATAATGGCATGTGCATCAAACTCAATACATTTGTTAGAGATATTATGCT
The DNA here is from genome assembly GCA_033119425.1 of Bufotes viridis. Lineage (NCBI taxonomy): Eukaryota > Metazoa > Chordata > Amphibia > Anura > Bufonidae > Bufotes > Bufotes viridis. Next base: position 335,041,892 of record CM065589.1, on the reverse strand, counting down.
CCCAGCACCAGTATACTGTCATGGTATAAGTATAGTATGATTGAGTCCTATTGTTGTTACAATTCTTCAATTGCATATATCTGCCGCTCGTGGTATAATAATTACAATTTTTGGTGCTGAGCGATTCAGGAGAAGAGCCGGCAATCTGCCTAAACTCTGCAGGACTAGTAATGTACTTTAACAGCTTGGTTGGCGTAATGTTACAGCACCAAAAATTGTCTCTTCAAGTACTGTAAAATTATTTGGAAGTGCCGATTTCACTAACACTGATATAGAGAGTGATACGGCACTTTAAGAAACAGACTGAAGGCAACAATTTAAGGCGTAACAAAAGAGACTTTGAGACGCAATATGTTTAAGAAATACTCCTTTGAATACATTGGGACATTATTATTATTATACCAGAAGCGGCACGTATATGCAATTGAAGCATTGTAACAACAATAGGTGCGCTGATATATTGGCATAATAAGTAAGAGAGTGTGGGCACATGAAGAAGGAATAACAGTGCCGCCTGGACAATAATAAGTGTATATCTGGATGGACTGAATCATACTATATGTATACCACGACAGTATACTGGTGCTGGGAGCATAATATCTCAAAAAATGTATTGATTTTGATGCGCATTCAATTATTTTATATACAATTGGCTTGAAGTATGATTGTACTATATGGACCGAGGCCAGCATACTTGCTATCTATATTAAGAGACTGTGGTATTCATTTCAAAATCCATAACATATATATATATATATATATATATATATACACGCTCAGATATGAGGCAGCACACCAATGCAGATAGTGGTGACCCAATTTTATTCCAAAGCTACGTTTCTGCCTTCTCAATGAGGCCTTTGTCAAGCTCATTGAGAAGGCAGAAACGTAGCTTTGGAATAAAATTGGGTCACCACTATCTGCATTGGTGTGCTGCCTCATATCTGAGCGACTATATTTGAGGAAGATCGTCCGTTTTCCTGAGGAATTGCACCCATCCACACCTGAACAGTGCTGCTTTATTTCGGTGTTTGTATGTATATATATATATATATATATATATATATATAGTAAGAGGGCGCAAGGTTCCGTCGTCGACGGAAGGTACGTGTCACCGAGGTTCCTGGCCTCGGTGAGATAAGAGCCGGATTTTTTGTGTGTCAGCAGCAGCTAGTGCTGTTTCATGAGTCGTTGGTAACGGAAAAACTCCCAGAAGGGCGAACCCTTACCATTGTCTGTATACATGGGGATCGCCGGGAGTATCCCACTACTAAGGTTACCCTGACGGTGGGTGGGAAAGAGGTGCCACATGTTGTGGGAGTGGGGAGACGGCTCCCTTATGCTGCAATATTGGGGAGGGACTTTCCCCTGTTCTGGTCTTTGTGGAGGAACGGGTTGCCTACCTGTGGGGAAGAAAAATGTCCGGGTCCCGAACCCGAGGCAGAGGCACCAGCAGTAGGGGTGACCACTACTTCTGTGATAGAGGAGGAGACAACCCCACTGAGTGTAATGCTGGGAGACATGGAGGGCTTACCACCGGGGCCTGAGTTGGCAGACCTCAATGTCTCCGGAGAAAATTTTGGGACCGCGCAACACCGGGACCAAACCCTAGCCAGGGCCTGGGAGAACGTTGTGATAATTGATGGTAAACCCCAAAAACCTGGGGCTGAGTTAATGTTTCCCCGTTTTGTTGTTCACCAGAAAATGTTGTATCGGGTGAACAAAATCTGGGGTGACCTTATTGAACAGTTGGTGGTGCCCACAGCGTATCGCAAGCTCGTTATGGAGCTTGCCCACCAACATGTTCTTGGGGGACACTTGGGATGGCAGAAAACCCAGGACCGCATACTGCAGCGGTTTTATTGGCCCAGTGTGTTCAAGGAGGTAGAAAATTATTGTAAGTCCTGTCCAACCTGTCAGGTAAATAGCCCCCAGCCATATTTCCGTAGTCCTCTGGTACCTCTACCAATCATAGAGGTACCGTTTGAGCGAATCGCTATGGATCTAATAGGGCCCATACCGAAGTCCGCTAGGGGCCACCAACACATTCTGGTCGTTCTCGATTACGCCACTCGGTATCCGGAGGCGGTGCCCCTGCGACATAAATCAGCTAAGCTCATGGCTAAGGAGTTAATGGAAATGTTTCCCGGGTGGGCCTGCCTAAGGAGGTTCTGACAGACCAAGGGACCCCTTTTATGTCCAAGGTTATGAGGGAACTGTGTAAATTGCTGCGTATTAAACAGTTCGGACGTCCGTTTACCATCCGCAAACGGATGGTCTCGTCGAAAGGTTTAACCAAACGTTAAAAAATATGTTAAAAAGGGTGGTGTCTAGAGATGGGAGGGACTGGGACCTGCTTCTGCCCTATCTCATGTTCGCAGTGCGAGAGGTGCCCCAGGCCTCTACTGGGTTCTCGCCCTTCGAACTGCTTTAGGGCCGACACCCTCGGGGCCTATTAGACATCGCCAAGGAAGCGTGGGAACAACAACCCGTCTCCCACAAAAGTGTCATTGAGTATGTCACCCAGATGCAGGAACGGATGGAAAGGGTGTTGCCGCTGGTCCGGGAGCATATGGAGGCAGCGCAACAAGCCCAGAGTAGGGTGTATAATCGTCAGGCTCGGGTATGGGATTTCAATCCGGGAGATCGGGTTTTGGTTCTGGTACCTACCCTTGCCAGCAAGTTCCTAGCTAGGTGGCAGGGGCCCTATGAGGTGATTGAGAAGGTAGGGGAAGTAAATTACAAAGTACACCAGCCAGGGCGGCGCAAGCCGGAGCAGGTGTACCATGTGAATTTACTAAAGCCGTGGAAAGATAGGGACTCGTCCGACAACAGCCCCCGGCCAGGGCTTCTAGGTGAAAAGGGTCCAGCCCCACAGTTTGAGGCCTGTGAAGCAGTAACCACGGTAAAAATTGCAGACAGCCTGTCTTCCAAACAAGTTCAGGAAGTCAAGGAGTTCATCAGTCGGAACACGGATGTGTTCTCGGACCTCCCTGGCCGCACTTCCCTCATCCAACATGATATCGTCACGGAGCCTCAGGCCAAGATCCGGTTAAAACCATACCGGGTACCCGAGGCTCGGCGACGGGCCATCGCGGAGGAAGTGCAATTAATGTTGAAGCTTGATGTCATTGAGGAGTCGAAAAGTGAATGGGCCAGTCCCATAGTCCTAATACCCAAGCCAGATGGGACGTTGCGGTTCTGCAACGATTTTCGCAAGTTAAATGAAGTGTCCAAGTTTGACGCGTATCCCATGCCCCGGGTAGACGAGCTTGTTGAGAATTTAGGGCAAGCCCGTTATTTTTCTGTGCTAGACCTCACTAAAGGGTACTGGCAGGTACCCTTAACGGAGTCAGCCAAGGAAAAACTGCTTTTGTTACCCCGCAGGGCCTGTATCATTATAAGGTATTACCCTTTGGCCTGCATGGCGCCCCTGCCACTTTCCAAAGGTTAATGGACATTGTGCTGCGACCTCATCGTCGGTGCGCCTCGGCCTACTTAGATGATGTAGTCATCCACAGCACCGACTGGGAAAGCCATTTGCCCAAAGTGCAGGCGGTAGTGGATGCCCTTAGAAAAGCTGGACTAACCGCTAATCCAAAAAGTGTGCAATTGGGTTAGAAGAGACCAAGTATCTGGGGTATGTCATTGGGCGGGGACTCATCAAACCTCAGGTAAATAAGATAGAGGCAATACGTAATTGGCCCCGACCGGTCACCACCAGGCAGGTAAAATCGTTCCTGGGGATTGTAGGGTACTACATGAGGTTTGTGCCCCACTTTGCCATGATAGCAGCACCATTGACAGACCTGTTGAAGGGACGAAAGTCCGGAAAGGTTCACTGGAGTGAGAAGGCAGAAGAGGCTTTCTCTGCATTGAAATCGGCCCTGTGTGGGTCCCCGGTTTTGGTGACACCCGACTTCAATAGGGAATTCATAGTACAGACGGATGCCTCGAAGGTAGGCCTCGGTGCTGTACTGTCTCAGGAAGTCAACGGCGAAGAAAATCCCGTTGTCTTCCTGAGCCGTAAGCTCAACCCAGCTGAGATCAGGTATAGCATAGTGGAGAGGGAGTGCCTGGCTATCAAGTGGGCACTCGAGTCTCTCCGTTATTAGGAGGAAGTTCTGTCTGGTGACCGACCATTCCCCTCTCAAGTGGATGAGCCAGGCCAAGGAGAGGAATGCTCGGGTCACCAGGTGGTTCCTGTCCTTACAGAACTTCAAGTTCTCAGTGGAACACAGGGCAGGCCGCTTGCAGGGTAATGCAGATGCCCTGTCCCGCGTCCACTGCCTCACATGTCTTCACCCCCTCAGGGTTGAACAAGGGGGGGGGGGGGGTATGTAAGAGGGTGCAAGGTTCCGTCGTCGACAGAAGGTATGTGTCACCGAGGTTCCTGGCCTCGGTGAGATAAGAGCCGGATTTTTTGTGTGTCAGCAGCAGCTAGTGCTGTTTGACACATTGATATTTAGTATGGCTACAAAGCCAATCCGGGCCGGCTCTTATTGGGAATAGTCAAGTGCTGGGTGGGAGACTATTCCCCACGGTCCAGGCCGGACTTTTTCCGGGCCTTTAAATAAGCAGCCACCTCAGCAGGTCAGGTGAGTGGTGATTATCCTGGAAGCTGCTGGTGTTGCTGTGGAGCTCTCAGTGCTGAGAGCAAGAGTCTGCAAACAGGCGTGCAGTCTACCTGGAAGCCGCTGGTGGAAACTTTGCGTGGCCGAGCTAACTGCCAGGTGTGAACTAACACCGACCACTCAGGTGACCTTGCTGTGGGACTGATATTTTTGCCTTGTGTTTTGCCTCATGTGAACAAGCACTAAGACTGTTTCTGTTTTGCCTCGTGTAAACAAGCACTAAGACTGTTTTTGTGTTGCTGAGTGTGAATAAAACACTTCTGCTTTACCCAGAGAACTGTACCTTGCCTCTATACTGCGTCCGCAAGCCTGTCTACCAGAGCAATTCCCCACATTATATATATTCTTTAGAGGGTATTTGCATATATTGCGTTATTTTGCTATCAACACTGTCGTCACTTTTTATAACAACTTTTTAACTGTTTTTCCAATATATATATTTTATCCAATAAATATTTTCAATAGCATCCATGTGCTACTGGGTGATTTAGTGCCCCTCAGGATTGTAGTTTAAGTCATTCTAAAATGAATGATGTCACTAAGGGGTTAAAATGCAATTGTTGTGCGCCAACAAGATTTACTGCAAACACATTAAAAATCTACAGTTTTAAAAAAAAGTTACATTCTTTGGAGGGTTTTTCCAATTTTAATATGACTTTTAGGATTTTAGGTTAAACTGTCATTTTAATAGTATAAGATTTTTAATACAATAAAGATTAACAAGACGGGTATATATAGATCAGGGTACACCTAAGATATCAAGATAAATATCCACGGCTATACAGTAACTCAGGAGGTCACTTACCTTCCGCGCAGCATCTTTGATCACTCCCCAATTCTGTTACAGCTGCGTCTGGGGACTTTGGGGCACAATCCGAGGCCCTTATGGTGTCTGAACCCATTCTGACTTTATCTAGTGGCCACGGGTACTGCAATTTCTAGTGCCGTTGTAGACTTTTTTTAGTCACAATATAGGTCCTGCATCTGAACCCATGGTATGGGACGATATGAAGGCATATGTTAGAGGATTATATATCAAAAGTATTAGTGTGCACAAGACCAAAAGCAGGGCTCTAACAGTGGAACTCTCTAATAGGGTTTTGTCCACGGAGTGTAAATATATCAAAAGTCCGAAATGCAGCTAGTTGGAAGGAAGCCCAGGGTTTGTTGAAGGAACATTGGCAAGTTAGGGGAAAGGCAATTTTTTAAGACCCAGAAGTTTTTCACTGAGGGGGACAGCGCTGGTCACTTACTGGCTACTGTAATCAATGCACAATCTGGCCCCTCCTGTGTGACCTCTATTAGAAATATACAGGGGGACCTGGTTACTGGGGATAATTATATCTTGGGAGTGTTCCATGCTCATTTCAAAGATTTATATAAGTCTAAACTGATGGTTGACTCGACAGACAGAGAGGATTTATCAGCCATATCTATGCCTACTCTCTCTGTGGAGCATAGACAGCTGCTTGATGGGGAAATCTTGCTGAAGGAACTTGAGATGGCGTTAAGGTCTTCCCCTAATGAGAATGTGCCCGGTGGGGATTGCTTGCCAGGAGAATTTGACAAGAAACGCCAAGAGATCTTACTCCCCAGTCTTCAATGACTCTCTTCGGGCTGGCATTGTTCCCAGCTCAATGATAGAGGCGATTGTGGTGGTGATCCCAAAACCTGATAGGGATCATACACAGGTGGATTCTTACCAGCCTATTTCCCTGTTGACAGTACACATTAAAGTACTAGCCAAGGTCCTAGCTAATAGGTTATTGAGCGTCATTAATACTGTTATTCACGAAGATCAAACTGGCTTTATGCCTGGGAAATTCACATCCTTAAATCTCAGACGCCTGTTCCTTAACCTTCAGTTGGTTGGAGGCGAGGGGGATGGACGTAGTGCCATGCTCTAATGACACAGCCAAGGCTTTTGATAGTGTCGAGTGGAAGTACCTTTGGGCAGTTATGACAAAAATAGAGCGTGGCCTGGTTTTCCTAAAGTGGGTGAAACTGCTTTATAATGAGCCCAGGGCTAGAGTCCAGGTCAATGGGGGCATGTCCCCGGTGATGGCCTTAGAGAGAGGGACAAGGCAAGGATGTCCTTTGTCCCCTCTTTGTCCCCTAATAAATGGCTTTGGAAGAAGAGGCATAGAGGAGCAAGTCTTGTTATATTAATCAAAAGGATACAAAAGTCGGGCACTCTTCATACATAGGAGATGCAGACCTTAATTTATAAAACTATCTATTTAATAAATAGTATCACTTTTATAAACAACACTGTCTGGCCAGACAAATATATACAATAAATAAAATCAATGCCCATTAAATATATCACCATGAATCAGTGAATCAGTGGATGTCATATATCTGGACTTCTCCAAAGCATTTGACACTGTACCACACAAAAGGTTAGTATATAAAATGAGAACACTTGGACTAGGAGAAAATGTCTGTATGTGGGTAAGTAACTGGCTCAGTAATAGAAAACAGAGAGTGGTTATTAACGGTACACACTCAGATTGGGTCACTGTCACTAGTGGGGTACCTCAGTATTGGGCCCTATTCTCTTCAATATATTTATTAATGATCTTGTAGAAGGCAATGCAAGTCACCCGTACATACTAAATGGTAAAACACTCAGTAACACTGACATGGAAAAGGATCTAGGAATTTTAATAAATAACAAAATAAGCTGTAAAAACCAGTGTCAGGCAGCTGCTGCTAAGGCCAATAAGATAATGGGTTGCATCAAAAGGTACATAGATGCCCGTGATGAAAATATAGTCTTACCACTTTATAAATCACTAGTCAGACCACACACGGAGTACTGTGTACAGTTCTGGGCTCCTGTGAACAAGGCAGACATAGCAGAGCTAGAGAGGGTTCAGAGGAGGGCAACTAAAGTAATAACTGGAATGGGGCAACTACAGTACCCTGAAAGGGTATCAAAATTAGGGTTATTCACTTTAGAAAAAAGACGACTGAGGGGAGATCTAATAACTATGTATAAATATATCAGGGGTCAGTACAGAGATCTCTCCCATCATCTATTTATCCCCAGGACTGTGACTGTGACGAGGGGACATCCTCTGCGTCTAGAGAAAAGGTTTTTACACAAACATAGAAAAGGGTTCTTCACGGTAAGAGCAGTGAGACTATGGAACTCTCTGCCTGAGGTGAGGAGGTGGTGATGGTGAGTACAATAAAGGAATTCAAGAGGGGCCTGGATGTATTTCTGGAGCGTAATAATATTTCAGGCTATAGCTACTAGAGATAGGTCGTTGATACAGGGAGTTGTTCTGACTGCCTGATTGGAGTCGGGAAGGAATTTTTTCCCCTTAAGTGGGGAAAATTGGCTCTACCTCACAGGGGTTTTTTGCCTTCCTCTGGATCAACTTGCAGGAAACAGGTCGAACTGGATGGACAAATGTCTTTTTTCGGCCTAATATACTATGTTACTATGTACTATGTATATGTGGAAACTCTACTATAGCCTGCAGGCTTTGAAAACTGCATAATAAAAAAGAATGTCAGTTCCTGCTGCAAATATAACAGCAATCCATGTTCTGTAAAAGCAATAGATTGTAATGCCAATGTAGCGGTAGTCCGTGCTATAAGAACGTAGCAAATAGTGCTGCAATTGTAATGAAAGTCCGTGTTGTGGACAAGCTTCAGAACGTGCTGCAAATAAAGGAACAAGCTGTGCTATGATAAAGTGCCAAAGTCCGTGCAGTTATATAATTTGGTTTGAACACTTTGTTCTTCAAATAAAGCCGGCTGAATAATTCATGTATATCTTAATCAACATACAGTGGAGGAAATAATTATTTGACCCCTCACTGATTTTGTAAGTTTGTCCAATGACAAAGAAATGAAAAGTCTCAGAACAGTATCATTTCAATGGTAGGTTTATTGTAACAGTGGCAGATAGCACATCAAAAGGAAAATCGAAAAAATAACTTTAAATAAAAGATAGCAACTGATGTGCATTCCATTGAGTGAAATAAGTATTTGAACCCCTACCAACCATTAAGAGTTCTGGCTCCCACAGAGTGGTTAGACACTTCTACTCAATTAGTCACCCTCATTAAGGACACCTGTCTTAACTAGTCACCTGTATAAAAGACACCTGTCCACAGAATCAATCAATCAAGCAGACTCCAAACTCTCCAACATGGGAAAGGCCAAAGAGCTGTCCAAGGATGTCAGAGACAAAATTGTAGACCAGCACAAGGCTGGAATGGGCTACAAAACCATTAGCAAGAAGCTGGGAGAGAAGTTGACAACTGTTGGTGCGATTGTTCGAAAATGGAAGGAGCACAAAATGACCATCAATCGACCTCGCTCTGGGGCTCCACGCAAGATCTCACCTCGTGGGGTGTCAATGGTTCTGAGAAAGGTGAAAAAGCATCCTAGAACTACACGGGAGGAGTTAGTTAATGACCTCAAATTAGCAGGGACCACAGTCACCAAGAAAACCATTGGAAACACATTACACCGCAATGGATTAAATTCCTGCAGGGCTCGCAAGGTCCCCCTGCTCAGGAAGGCACATGTGCAGGCCCGTCTGAAGTTTGCCAATGAACACCTGAATGATTCAGAGAGTGACTGGGAGAAGGTGCTGTGGTCTGATGAGACCAAAATAGAGCTCTTTGGCATTAACTCAACTCGCTGTGTTTGGAGGAAGAAAAATGCTGCCTATGACCCCCAAAACACCGTCCCCACCGTCAAGCATGGGGGTGGAAACATTTTGCTTTGGGGGTGTTTTTCTGCTAAGGGCACAGGACAACTTATTCGCATTAACGGGAAAATGGACGGAGCCATGTATCATGAAATCCTGAGCGACAACCTCCTTCCCTCTGCCAGGAAACTGAAAATGGGTCGTGGATGGGTGTTCCAGCACGGCAATGACCCAAAACATACAGCAAAGGCAACAAAGGAGTGGCTCAAGAAGAAGCACATTAAGGTCATGGAGTGGCCTAGTCAGTCTCCGGACCTTAATCCAATCGAAAACCTATGGAGGGAGCTCAAGCTCAGAGTTGCACAGAGACAGCCTCGAAACCTTAGGGATTTAGAGATGATCTGCAAGAGGAGTGGACCAACATTCCTCCTAAAATGTGCGCAAACTTGGTCATCAATTACAAGAAACGTTTGACCTCTGTGCTTGCAAACAAGGGTTTTTCCACCAAGTATTAAGTCTTTTTTTGTTAGAGGGTTCAAATACTTATTTCACTCAATGAAATGCAAATCAGTTGCTATCTTTTATTTAAAGTTATTTTTTCGATTTTCCTTTTGATGTGCTATCTGCCACTGTTACAATAAACCTACCATTGAAATGATACTGTTCTGAGACTTTTCATTTCTTTGTCATTGGACAAACTTACAAAATCAGTGAGGGGTCAAATAATTATTTCCTCCACTGTAAGCCTATATCAACCGCCTGTATATTTTGTTCTGCATGTACTTACAGAGTTTGTAGTCTTCACAGGTGAAATGCAGTGTCAGCGCGGCGTCCCGCGCGATAGTGTACACCGCGAGCCTGCTAAAAGTCACTCACGTGTAGCGTTATGTAGTCCATGCGGTCTTAGGCAGATGTTGGTCGGCTTTTCAAGCGTCCCGTAGTTTTCTCGTCTCGGCGTTCTTTCTGTGGTTGGTAGTCCTTCCTCGTGGCCAAGAATACGGCCGTACGTATAGATCACAGGTCGCCTCGGGTCACTTGGCGCTATCACAAATCTCTTGAAAATCGATCTTTTTACTTTTAGTAATGTTGGTATAATGGAGGATTTAACCAAACATGTTTCGGGAAATTATGTGGTCCCTTCCTCAGTGGTCTAACGTTCTCCATTTTTGTATCCATATTTATAGGCTTCATAGAAAATTCTAAAATGTGGACCGGATTACCCGGAATATACACAAAAGTGATTAAAGTGGCAATTAAATGGATACATTAAATGGATTAATTTCTTTGTGAATACAAAATATATAAAATAAAATAAAAAATAACAATAGGAAATAAAAATAAATATAAAAAATGTGAAGAATGTGTTGTGCATATCTTTGTTGATATTAAGCTTGGATTGCGTTATTTGTGCGATTATTATGCGTTTTTTTGGGGGAACATTATTTGGTTGTATCTGTACTTTATGGTTTCATTCTGGACATTATCTTATTCCATCTATGTACAGTCCATTTCTCTTTTGTTTATACTATAAAAATAAAAATAATTTATAAATGTAGAGACACATTCATATTCTTTTGCATGGAGATACTATGTTGGGTTGGTCCACATCCGGTCCACACTTTAGATTTTTCTGTGAAGCCTATAAATATGGATAAAAAAAATGGAGGACGTTAGACCACTGAGGAAGGGATCACATAATGTCCCGAAACGTGTTTGGTTAAATCCTCCATTATACCAACATTACTAAAAGTAAAAAGATCGATTTTCAAGAGATTTGTGAAAGCGCCAAGTGACCCGTGACCCGAGGCGACCTGTGACCTATACGTACGGCCGTATTCTTGGCCACGAGGAAGGACTACTAACCACAGAGAACGCTGAGACGGGAAAACTACGGGACGCTTGTAAAGCCGACCAACATCTGCCTAAGACCGCATGGACTACATAACGCTACACGTGAGTGACTTTTAGCAGGCTCGCAGTGTACACTATCGCGCGGGACGCCGCGCTGACACTGCATTTCGCCTGTGAAGACTACAAACTCCGTAAGTACATGCAGAACAAAATATACAGGTGGTTGATATAGGCTTATGTTGATTAAGATATACATGAATTATTCAGCTGGCTTTATTTGAAGAACAAAGTGTTCAAACCTAATTATATAACTGCATGGACTTTGGCACTTTATCATAGCACAGCTTGTTACTTTATTTGCAGCACGTTCTGAAGCTTGTCCACCGCACGGATTTTCGTTACAATTGCAGCACTATTTGCTACGTTCTTATAGCACGGACTACCTCTACATTGGCATTACGATCTATTGCTTTTACAGAACATGAATTGCTTATATTTGCAGCAGGAACTGACATTCTTTTTTATTACGCAGTTTTCAAAGCCTGCAGGCTATAGTAGAGTTTCCACATATGGTGATATATTTAATGCGGATTGATTTTATTTTGATTTTATTTATTGTATATATTTTTCTGGCCAGACAGTGTTGTTTATAAAAGTGATACTATTTATTAAATATATAGTTTTATAAATTAAAGTCTGCATCTCCTATGTATGAAGAGTGCCCAACTTTTGTATCCTATTGAATAATATGTTTGGATTTGGGTGAATCTATAAGTTGAGAGCACCTCTTCCATAAGTCTCACCACTTTAGTGCAATCCCCTCATTCTGCTTTTTTAATAAGTCTTGTTATATGCAGACGACATGCTGCTGTATGTAGAAGATCTGGCCTCATCAATAGACCCTATCATATCTCTGATTTTTTAATTTGGCAAGCAATCTGGGTTGCTTTTTAATTGGAGCAAGTCGGTGATACTGCCGTTGTCCCCGCCTCCACAGAGTCTTTGTCATACCAATCTCAAAGTTGTGTCATCCTTTAAATATTTGGGAGTTGAGGTGTCTATTAATCAACATAGATGCATACAAGACAGTGTAGTGCCTCTACTGGTTAAGTTTACACTTAAAGCTGCTTCCTGGCATAAGTTGCCACTGTCTCTAGTAGGTTTGAGAAAGAACAAATGGAGCGCCAAAGTAAGAAATAAATAAAGGAGAAAGGAATCTCAGAGTGGTATCAAATGATGTACTACCAGTCAAGTAAATGACTAGGAGCTGTAGAGTGAACACATACAAGAGCTCACAAAAGTAGCACTGATTTCTACTCACTTCACCAGGGGGGTGGGTCAAGATAAACTCAAGACACTTGAAGCCCACTACCCCCTCGCCGAGATCGCCTGGACTAGAATGAGCGGTGAACTTAAGATTCCACTCATTTTGATTTAATTTATCTAAAAAGGCGGGTAAAGCAGTGGGGTCACCTCTCCAGATCATGATGATGTCATCAATGAAGCGTTTATAAAAACAGATGTCAGCATGATCTAATAGGCCCTGTTGCTTCTCGAAAGCCCCCATGAACAGATTTGCATACGATGGGGCAAATTTTGTCCCCATCACAGTGCCACATCTCTGGAGATGGACTTCATCTTCGTATTTAAAATAATTGTGTGTGAGTATGAATTCTATGGAGTCAACCAGGAATATTCTTTGGTTATTGGGGAGGTATAAATATTCTTCAAGAAATGTGCTGACTGCTCCAAGGCCTAGATGGTGTTGGATGTTACTGTAGAGTGCTGACACATCTAAAGTCACCCATGTAAAGCCCGGCTCCCATACAAAGTCCTGTAGAATAGTGATAAGATTGCTCGAATCCCGTAAATAGGAAGGTAAGTGTTTGACGTATCTCTGTAATGTGTGGTCAATGTAGGCGGATAGATTAGATGTCAAGGAATCTATGCCTGAGATGATCGGGCGTCCGGGGGGATTCTCTAAACTCTTATGAATTTTTGGGAGATAATAGAAATAGGGGATGGACGGGAATGCTATTTTCAAAAATTGTAGTTCCTTTTTGGTCAGGATCTTTTCTGTAAGGCCTCTATCCAGAAGGGTGCCCAAGGTTTTCTTAAAATTGTCAGTGGGGTCCCCTGGAAGCTTTCCATAATAGGCCTTGTCAGATAATATTCTCATGGCTTCCATATGGTAAGCTTTCGAGTCAATGATAACAATCCCCCCCCCCCCCCGCTCCTCGTCCGCATTCTTAACTATTTCCTTGGTTGATTTCAGGGAGGAGATAGACATTTCTTGTGTTTTAGTTCGATTTTGGGATCTACCCTGTGGTCCCTTTCTGGAGTTAAGCAAAGATTTAAAGTCAGACAGAACCATATTGTAAAGTGTCTCAAGATGGGGCCCCATGTGCTCAATGGGATAGAAGGTTGACCGTGGTTTAAATTGAGACGGGATTGGGTCCTCAAAGAGGTTTCCCATTATGGTTTCAATCTCATCACATGTCTGTTGGTTTATATCCATATTGAGGTTGGTCAATGAATTTTTCAAGGAGAAGTGACTTTTGAGTGTTTGACCTGAATCAGTATATACGGAAACTACAGTTGTATTCAAAATTATTCAACCCCCAATGCTGTAAAGGGTTTTAGGGAATTTAGTGTACATTTGTAATTGTGTTCAGAATGAAATCTTACAAGGACTTTTTAAAGAACCACATGCAACTAAAATGACATTAATTGTTTTTGTAATACAGTATTAAATGTTTTTATTGTGATTTCTTCATTGACACAATTATTCAACCCCTTAAAGACTACCACTCTTAAGAACAGAGGTTCATTCAAGTGTTTTCGATCAGGTATTGAAAACACCTGTGGATGTCAAGGAGCAGCAATCAAGCATAATAAGCACCAATTAGGCAGATTTAAAATGACTGTGATACTTAGCTCCTTCTAGACATTTACTGGTGTGTTTACAAACATGGTGAAGTCAAGAGAATGGTCCAGGAAGACAAGAGAAGAGGTGATTTCTCTTCACAGGAAGGGCAATGGCTATAAGAAGATTGCAAAGATGTTAAACATACCAAGAGACACTATAGGAAGCATCATTCGCAAATTCAAGGCAAAGGGCACTGTTGAAACACTACCTGGTCGTGGCAGAAAGAAGATGCTGACTTCGACAGCTGTGCGCTACCTGAAGCGAAATGTGTTGAAAAGTCCCCGTGTGACTGCTGAGGAACTGAAAAAAGATTTGGCAGATGTGGGTACTGAAGTTTCAGCTCAGACAATAAGGCGCACACTGCGTAATGAAGGCCTCCATGCCAGAACTCCCCTTGCTGTCTCCAAAGAATAAAAAGAGTCGACTGCAGTATGCCAAAAGTCATGTGGATAAACCACAAAAGTTTTGGGATAGTGTTCTGTGGACTGATGAAACAAAATTAGAACTATTTGGGCCCATGGATCAACCATATGTTTGGAGGAGGAAGAACAAGGCCTATGAAGAAAAGAACACCTTGCCTACTGTGAAGCATGGCGGGGTGTCAATCATGCTTTGGGGCTGTTTTGCTTCTACAGGTACAGGGAAGCTTCAGCGTGTGCAAGGTACCATGAATTCTTTTCAGTACCAGGAGATATTGGATGAAAATGTGATGCAGTCCGTCACAAACCTGAGGCTTGGGAGACGTTGGACCTTTTAACAGGACAATGATCCCAAGCATACCTCCAAGTCCACTAGAGCATGGTTGCAGATTAAAGGCTGAAACATTTTGAAGTGGCCATCGCAGTCACCAGACTTAAATCCGATTGAGAACCTCTGGTGGGACTTAAAGAAAGCAGTTGCAGCGCGCAAGCCTAGGAATGTGACTGAACTGGAGGCTTTTGCCCTTTTTGCCCAAGAATGGGCGAAGATACCCGTAGATCGCTGCAAGACACTTGTGTCAAGCTATGCTTCACGTTAAAAAGCTGTTATAACTGGAAAAGGATGTTGTACTAAGTACTAAGATTGAATGTCACTTGGGGGTTGAATAAAACTGATAATGATGTCAGCACAGAAAAGACATTTGTGGTTATTTCATTATAAATGTTATGTTATATTTGTCTGACTTACAAGTGCCTCTTTGATTTAATTGTAAACAAGATGACTGAAATGATCAAAATTAATATCAAACTGGCCAAACACTCAATTTCAGTGGGGGTTGAATAATTTTGAACACAACTGTAAGAGCTCGAACATGTCAGGTCCTTTTGAAGGACAAAAGGATAACCCCTTTGAGAGGACTTCTATTTCAACGTTGTTCAATTTATATTTAGATAAATTAAAGATTCCTCTTGCCCTCAACGTGTCACCGGATTCTATGGTCAGGTCCTCAGTTCGGGTTGTGACTTTTTTTTTCTGGACTACACTAGAAATCAGTGCTACTTTTGTGAGCTCTTGTATGTGTTCACTCTACAGCTCCTAGTCATTTACTTGACTGGTAGCACATTATTTGATACCACTCTGAGATTCCTTTCTCCTTTATTTATTTCTTACTTTGGTGCTCCATTTGTTCTTTCTCAAACATGATCTTCAGTACGGCCTGTTTCCACACCGTTCATGTGAGCTGCCTATCTGTCAATTGTTTTACGGATCGTCTTCAGTGGGTATCCCCTGGCGCCCCTTCTCTTTTACCTTTTCCACTTTCTCTATACGCCTCTTCCATTTTCATTGTCTTAGAAAACTCTTATACAGAGCTTCCTTCTGCTCGTTTTTTCACTTGCTCCTTTTTGTTTGAATTCATGCACTCTCTAGTAGGCAGGGGAAATCTGATCAAGATGGTGCTAATGCCGCAGCTCCTATATATACTTCATAACACACTAGTATGGATCCCCATGCATTATTTTCACAAAACCCAACAATTTTTTTATTTTTTGTTGTGGAAGACTAAAGGAAGTAGAATTAGATATGAAACCCTGCTGAGAAACAAAGAATCCGGTAGTCTAGCAATGCCCAACCCTTTATTATATTTTCTATTCGCTCAGCTACAGCATTTTAAAGGATGGAACACGGCTGGAGGAGCGGGAAGAAATGGCAGATTAGTTGAATGGGCATCGGGATGCACTCCACCCCTGGCAGCCTTGGAAGGGGGAGTGGATCCAAGATTAGGATCTGACCCAACTTTGGTGCTTATGAGGAAAGTGTGGGCTAAGGCTAAAGTGCTTCTTGGGGTCTCAGGACTTCTAAATATGTCTCTCATGTGGAACAACCCTGTCTTACCAGAACTTACCCAACTGAAGGGATTTTTCCTATGGGAAAGGAAAGGGATTTGGAACATTGGACAATTGTACTCCCAGGGCCTCCTGAAGCAATTTCAGCAATTGTGCTCGCAGTTTGATCTACCCTCCAGTCATTTCTTTAAGTACTTGCAGATAAGACATGCATTAGATGCCCAATTCAAAACATTTTTGCTGCAATATACATCCAATCAGGCGCTTGACTCTGTGGAGGCGGTAGGATCTGTAAGAAGAGCTATCTCGAGAATTTATCAATCATTGCATGGGGAGTTTCAGAAGGCCTTTCCTCTTAAGGTAAATGCACAATGGGAAAACTATGTTGGGTGTATTACTGATACTCAAAGGGAGAAGACACTGGTATTGACCCCAAGCCTTTCCCCGAGTGAAGCTGCTAGATTGTCCCAGCTGTTTTTGATCCCTAGGGTGTATAAAACCCCATTTAGGATTAGGTATAGAGGAGACTCCTCTATTTGTCCAAAATGCAGCGAGTCAGAGGCTGATCTGTTACATATGCTATGGAGCTGCTGTGCATTAAGAGTATATTGGAGTGAGGTACTACAGTCCCTTTGCTCTCCTTTTCTTCAGGGAGCCAAACCTGAATCTTTATTTCTACTCTTTTTCCTGGATCTCTGGCAGCCAACTGTTGGGGTCCATTCACACGTCCGTAAAATGGTTCCATATCTGTGGTGCAGACCCATTCATTCTCAATGGGGACAGAAAGGATGTGGACAGCACACATTATGCTGTCTGCATCCGCATTTCTGGTCGGCGGCTCCGTATATCCGGTCCGCGGCTCCCGAAAAAAATAGAACATGTCCTATCCTTGTCCGCAATAGCAGACAAGAATAGGAATTTATATAGGGGGACCGGCCCGGTGTATTACGGACATGTGAATGGACCCTTACTGTGATTCTCTTGTTAGGGGTGGGGGGATGTTAGTTGTGGGCTTGCACTTGATTAATACTTATGGGTCAATTATGATTGTCGTGTCAATGCTATATCCCAGGGTGGCCAACCTTACAGACACAAAGAGCCAGAAAGAAAAACGCATGACTATCAGGAGCCACAAGCTATACATTTACACACGAGTCACCGTATTTTTGGCCCTATAAGATACAACTAGGTTTTAGCTGAGAAAACAAGAAAAAAAATATTTTTCATCTGATCTGTTTTTTTCTTCTTTTTCATTAGCAGAGAAGAAAATAATTTTTTTTTTCATCAGACCCCCAATGGTCATCTGACCTAAGATAAGATCCCCAATCCTCATCAGAACTCCAAATCAAACCCACAAAATAAGACCCCCAATGCTCAGATCAAACAACACAAATCAGACTCCTCTAAGTACCAGACCCCCACGTGCTCAGATCAGACCCCCGTGCTCAGATCAGACCCCCCCATGCTAAGATCAGACTCCCCATACTAAGAACAGACCCCCATGCTCAGACCTGCCCCCCCATGCTCAAATCTGACCCCCCCCCATGCTCAGATAAGACCCCCCCCATGCTCAGAACAGAACCTCCCATGCTTAGATCAGACGCCCATGCTCAGTACTATAATTTAAAGAAATCGCCTACCTCTCCTTATTGGGCACCGGGCTCCTGATCAGGCACCTGCTACTCTGCATGTCTGACACGGTCTCCACTGTGACCTGATGCGCACAGCGTCAGGTCATAGTGCTAGTGCTCGTCTCCACCCAGTGGTGTGCCTAGGGTGTTTGGCACCCGGGCGGGTCCTTTTTCTGGCACCCCCCAATACTTTAAAAAAATTGTACCCCCTCACATTAGTATTGCCCTCATTGTACTACCTTCACAGTAGATTTGTGGTCAGATGTGTGTCCCCTCACAGTAGTTATGCCCACATTGTGCCCTCTCTGTGCCCCTTTCACAGTTGTAATGCCCTTTTTGTGCCCCTTCACAGTAATAATCCCCATTGTGCCCCCTTCCCAGTAATAATCCCCATTGTGCCCCCTTCACAGTAAT
This sequence comes from Bufotes viridis, assembly GCA_033119425.1. Taxonomy (NCBI): domain Eukaryota; kingdom Metazoa; phylum Chordata; class Amphibia; order Anura; family Bufonidae; genus Bufotes; species Bufotes viridis. The sequence continues at coordinate 335,023,494 of CM065589.1, read as the reverse complement.
CATCCCCATTGTGCCCCTTTCACAGTAATAATGCCCACTGTGCCCCTTCATAGTAATAATGCCCACTGTGCCCCTTCATAGTAATAATGCCCATTGTGCCCCCTTCACAGTAATAATTCCCATTGTGCCCCCTTAATAGTTATTTTTAAATCGGATTACTTTTTATTGCAATAAAAATTGTCACATGAACAAATCACAAGGAGTACGTTGTTTTTATACAATTAGGAAGGGTACAATATAATGTACATAAATGCATAGACAGCGGTGTACGCAGACACCGTAAATAATTATGGGACATCAGCAGACATATGACCAAAACAGCATTAGAACCAATAACATGTCATAACATTTTAAGAACCCCCACCCCCTCCCTAACCTGGGCAGAGAGACAATTAAAGTAGTACAATAGAATTAACCAAACACCTGAGAAATCGGTCAGCACCATTTAAATAGAGTAGGACAATTCAGCGGTTAAAACCCAACATCTAGGTAGAGGCCCTGGAGAAGGACCGTAATGAGGTCAGCTGTCCCCTCACACAATTCTGGATTAGAGCTTGAGAAACTAGCTGCGGGGACTCAACCCAACCCTGCCATAGAGAAAAAATTTTATTTACATTTTCGTTTGAGATACACCCCCTCAGAATAGTATTCATTCGATTGATAAACTCCTGTCTCGAGGGCGGAGCTTCGCGTATCCAATGTTTAGCAATTAAGACCCTAGCTTGGAACAACAATCTCTGAGTACATAGTGAAATCTTATCCCTCTGCCCCAGAGAATCCAGCAGCCCTAGCACACAGACTCTAGAGTCATTAGGTAGGTGTATCTGAGTTGCAGTCGCGATAACATTCCTAATGTCATCCCAATAGGGTCGCAGACGCGGGCAACTCCACATCATATGGAGCAACGCTGCTTCCATTTCCCGACATCTACGGCACATTGAGTTCGGTCGAACACCAATCTTAAAGAGAAATTTGGGGGTTCTATAAACTCCATGGATAAGAAACAGCTGAGACAGACGTTGCGAATCACTAAGGGTCAGAGAGGAAGTAAGACCCAGAATATCTGTCCATTGTTCCTGGATCAGCGCTCCAACATCTTTTTCCCACTGGGCTTTTGCTCCAGTGGTAATAGAAGAGAAGGTAATGTTGAGAATATATCTATACAGCGAGGAAATGAGACCCTTAGTAGAGGAGCCTGTTAACAAGTACTTGATCACAGATGGAGAATCCGCTATCTGAACTCCCTTCGGAAATTGCGTCTGATATGCATGTCTCAATTGCAGAAATTGGAAGAACATCGTATTAGGCAAATGAAATTCCTCCTGCAGTCGAGTGAAAGATTTAAAGGGCTTCTGTCACCCCCACTGATGTAATTTTCACTAGCTGACATTAGCTACTTGCTAATGTCAGCTGAGTTCAAACATATGTTTCCTAACTTTTTTCCTGTTTTCTATCTTCTAAAAAACTTACTTTTGTGATATGCAAATTATCTTCGCTACCAGCAAGTTGGGCGGGTACTTTCTGGTAGCCGCCGCATCTTCATGCCCTTGGAACGCCCCCTCTTCTTTTGATAGACAGGGCCAGCGTGCTCTCCTCCTCTCGCTGGCCCTGTCTGCAGCTGCAATCCCGCGCCTGCGCCGTATCGGTCTTTAGTCGGCGCAGGCGCTCTGAGTGAAGGACGCTCGCTTAGGCGCTCCGTCCTCAGTGCGCTTGCGCCGATGACGTCAGAGCTACACCCGGAAGAGAAGACGCCGGCATCCCTGGTAAGGAGCAGGCAGTAGGGAGAGTCAATGACCAGGACCTCCCAATTCCACCGTGGCAATAGGAACTCTTTGTTTAGCGATTCCAGAGATAATGGCAGCCGAGGAGTCCAGCTCACTGGTATGGAGCCACCCTTTAAAATGTAGGAGTTGGGCCGCAATAAAATCAAACCTCTTTTGAAGCGTCTCTTGGCTTATTCTCGGCTGTTTCTTTTTGCAAATCAGGGACCTAAAAATGCCCTGGACTTTAAAAAGCATATGCTGTTAGAGCCAGACTGGAGAGTTATGGAGAAGGTATAATAGCTGAGGCATAAATATCATTTTTACCAGGTTAGTGCGACCAATGACCGAAAGGTGCAGTTTAGACCAGGCATTAGTTTTGATAATGTACTTGGCGATCAGAGGTTCCAAATTGACCTTAACATAGTCAGACAGGGACGGTGTCACCATCACCCCTAGATATTTAAATCAATCGGTCACCTTCAAAGGCAAGCTACCTACATCAAACTGATCCGAGAGTGGATCCAAAGGGAGGATCGTAGATTTATCCCAGTTAATAGTGAGGCCAGAGAAAGTCCCAAATTCAACAATGTCTTGCATGATAGGATCAATGGAATTTTGCAAGTCCCCCACATATAGCAACAGGTCATCTGCATATAGCGAGACTCTCTTCCCGCTGACCCACCGGAAGACCATGCCAACGCGGGGACGAGCTTAATAAACAGGCAAGAGGCTCAATGGCAATCGCGAATAATAGGGGAGAAAGGGGGCAGCCATGACGAGTACCCCCTATATAAAGGAAAATTGTCAGAGAGCATCCCATTCGCCATATTTCTCGCAACTGGTGATTAGTATAATAGCAGTACCCACCCAGCGTCTAATGATATCACAGCCCGACAGCCTCCTGTATTAACCGGATGTTGTATATTAAGAAACAACTGCCTGAGATTAACAGCCGTACTTCTATTGGGCATTAACCCAGATTGGTCTTTTTTTGTATCAAGGGGGAAATAACTTTATTAAGTCTATTAGCCAGTACCTTTGCTAGTAATTTGACATAATTTGGTAAACGAGAAATGGGTCTGTAAGAAGCAGGCTAAGTTAAGTATTTATTCGGTTTTGAGAGCACTACAACTATAGCCTCCCGCATTGATGCAGGCAAAATACCGCTCTGCAAGGCTTCATTAAGCGTAGTTAAGAGGTGGGGGGAGGAGACATTTCATTCATCGCTTAAAGAATTCGTTAGGAAAAGAACTCAGGGCAACATCTAATTCTTCCACAATCAGAGGCTCATCTAAGAGCGCAGCTGAGTCCGGGGATAGCCTATTAAGCAACATACGAGCAAGATAGTGTTGAATATCTCCCTCATTTACTGTCAATCTAGAGGAGTATAGTTCCTTGTAATATTGGTGAACAAGGTGGAGTGAGAGGACGAGAAACATGAAAATCGTTTCTCCAAAGGAAATCTAATCCTCCAAAGGTCATATAGGTCCACTTCTTTCAATAGTTTTGCCAATGAGGTCTCCCCAGTAGGCGCCGGAGCCTGAGGCGGCGGAATCCGATCCATTACGGGGTCCAGACAATTATTAAAATCTCCTGATATCAAAGTAGGGATCTGTGGATTATGAGAAATCCAATCCAAAATCTCTTGATTGCCACAATGGAATATGGGGGTGGAATATAAATGGCTACTAATAAAAAGTTAACCCCGAAGATAGAGCAATGCAAACACACATAGCGTCCTTCTGTATCAATTTTACTAGAGTGGCACATAAATGGAGTGGCCCTATGTATGAGGATGCTAACCCCCCCCCCCCCCGTGCTTGGGAAGAAAAGGTGGAATGAAAGGCCTGTGAAATCCAAGGCTTACTAAGAAGCCGATGATACTGGGGACTCAGATGTGTCTCCGTGAAACATACAATAGCAGGTTGGTAGCCCTGCACAGCGGTAAAGACCGCCTGACGCTGAACTGGATTGCCCAGGCCTCTAACATTCCATGCTATAACATTAAGTCTACCGGTCATCCTTCAGAAGTAAGAATAGATGACAGACTGCAAGCGGTTTGCCATCCTGTGACCTAGTGCCCATCGTCAAAATAATAAAGAGTTGTGTCTCTCTGCCCATATATAACCCCAGAAAAGCATGAAAAAAGTATACATACAAAAAGAAACTCTCAGTATTCTCAACAGAGAATATGAGGCACTATATTCTACACTACATTTTCCTGAAAGCGCAGAAGATTCAATATGACCATTGTGTTGTAACAAAAACATCAGAACACTTCATCCGCGGTCCCGGCCACTAATAGGATGGAGTGATGTGCGGCTGTTCAAACTTGCGCGGTACCAAGAGACCACCACAGCAATAAACTACGCTCCTGAGAATAGCAGATATGAAAAGTTCCTCAGATGGAGAATAAAGAAAAAATAAACTAAGGACATTATTCTAGAAAGGTAAGGCAGGGTTAGTGCAAATAAAGAGCAGCATACTCATCCCTTCAGTTAAGGAAACCATGACGATGATGTCCATCACTACCATGCAGAAGCAACATCAGGTTGGTGACGGAATTGCATCTCTTGACATAACTGGAAAACATCCGGATTATTCAATCCAGTGGGAGGTGTCCTCCGGAGACTCAAAAAAGTTTTTTCCCCTGAAATTGCACCCGTAGTTTAGACGGGTAAAGCATAGAATATTGTATTCCATGAGATCTCAAGTTGCGTTTCACATCCAGGAACTTGGCTCTGCGCAGTTGCAGTTCCGCCGAAAAGTCCGGAAAAACTGAAACTTTATATCCATCAATGGAAAGATCCTGATGATCCCGAGCTTTACAGAGGATGATATCCCGGTCTTGGAAATGTAGAAGCTTCATCAGAACCGGTCTTGGGGGGCCTCCTGGGGGTGACGGATGAGATGGTACCCTGTGCGCTCTTTCAATGGCGAAGAAGGGAGATAGCGAATCTTTGGCGACCGTGTTTCTGATCCAATCTTCAAAGAACCAAACAGGATGCTGTCCCTCAGCCCTTTCCGGGAGTTCTAATAAGCGAACATTACTGCGGCTGGATCTGTTCTCCAGGTCGTCCGTTTTGTTAATCAGAAGTATTATGGATGACCTTGGCCAAATCTCGCTTTACCGGTGGAACTTGATCCTCCAGTCGACCCACACAGTCCTCAATCACTGTAACTCTTTCCATAATTTTGCGCATGTCCTGCTGGATAAATGACAAATTTTCCTCCAGTGAGCCCACAGAAGTATGCAAAGTAGTGCTGCAATGCTGTACAGCAGCATATATATCTTTTAATAGTGGGCTCCTGAATGATTGGTAGAGGAAGAGCTGGAGGCTCTATTTGGGCCACTGGAGCCTGATTTTAAGCTGCTTGGTGGGCCTCACAGGCCATCTCCCTCATATCTGACTGCCGCCTGCCATCTTGTGCAGCAGAGGCCTCCTCAGCAAAATCAGTGGCCAGGGCATTAGCAGGAGCCCCCACCGCAGGGAGCAATGAGCCCGCAACAGGCGCTGTATCGGCAGGAGCAGAGAGTATATCCTAATATGTCTGAACTGTTTTAGACACTGTAAACATGATGTGCATTTTGTATGTTTTTGGATAAAACTCAATAAAAAGATATCTGATTTTAAAAGAAAGATAAATCTCCACACACATTACAACTCTAGCATTAGCTGACCTCGATCATGAAAAATGAAGAACTCCACAACATATCCACAAACCGAGGACATAAATACTAGGGGGGCGATAAACTAAAGAGCACTATGTAGTAATGCACAGGACCAAGAGCCCATGTCTACTTAGGGGCAATTGGATATCGCAAAACTATCCCACGACAGCCATATTTTGTCAAACGCAGAGATATGATTAGAGACGAAGGCTGTAAGGTATTCCACACCGAGTACATCTTTTATGCTTCAGCATAACTCTTGTCTAGTTAGAGGCAGCAATTGTTTCCAGTTCTTTGCAGTAAGGTGTTTGGCAGTAGTAAGTATATGCATAATTAGATCAGTGAAGTATCTACCGGTTCTGTCTGGTAGGACGATTAAACAAGTAAATAACAGGATCCAGCAGCAGATCTATTTTTCATATTTGTGCAGTAAGAGTCCTCACTCTTTTTCAAAAGGGAACAATCAATGGGCATGTCCCAAAAATATGCTGCAGAGTGCCACCAGATAGGCCACATCTCCAACATAAATCTGGGCGCTCAGGATTGAGACAGTGAAGTTGAGTTGGTGTATAATACCACTCCATTAGTAATTTATATTCGGTTTCACAATACGTAATACACCTAGATGTTTTAGCTGCTTCATTCAAAATTAAATGGCAAACATCTGGAGAAAGAACACAACCTAAAAAGGATTCACATTTGGTCATACAGTGGCTGGGTAAAGCCTTCCGTAAAAGGTCTAGCGTGGAGTTTATATATAGTCTCTATCAACCTTCTAGTAGAGGGTTTTACTTTACACACTTTTTCAAAGGTAAGTAGGTGTAGAAACAACTTGGCTCTCCAAAAGTTTATGAAAAGAATATTGAATGCGCAAATAGGAATAGTGAGCTCTGGGAAGGAGTTGAAAAACAGAACGTTAGAGTATGGTAGAAGTTTTATAATCAATTATGTCTGCAAAATGGAATAATCCCTTCTTAAACCGTGGGCATGAAAAGTCAGAAGCGGTTGTACAAAAAAGAGGTCATGGAGAAATATTTGGCCAAGAGGAGATATAGTTTTAGAGCAAGTATGCCAAATTAGTAAAAGACATGGGCCATAAAAGGTAGGACATCTGCAAACAACGTGGTAAGCCCCACAACATAGGCTAAGGGTGCACTGTGCCACCCAAAACGTCTTTTTCCATCCATTTCGTATATGCTGAAAGGGTGGATCAAGCTGGGATTCTCCGAAGATGGGTATCTCAATAATATTAGATATATTGGGTATGACCAGGCCTCCATCTGGTTTTAAGGAGAAGAGTATTTGTTGTGATATTCTGTTATGTTTACCGGCCCAAACAAAACGTGGAAAGGAGGATTGCTGGCATATCAGGATTCCTCTACGAACAGAGATAAGTCTCAAAAAGATTAAATAATTTAGGCAGAATAGTGATCTTAATTGATGTAATATGGCCATATAGCGAGAATTGTAAATGATTCCTCTAGCTAGCAAACCCTGGATCTTCGCAAGCAGAGGTGGGAAATTCTGTGCATACAATGTAGAGTAGGTAGATGTCTGCTTTACTCCCAGATATAGAACAGACAAGTCACACTAACGTTATGGGAAATTACCTTTCAGAGATTCTATATCTGGACCAGGAATATTAAGGGCTTCAGTCATGGTGGTATTTACTTTGTAGTCATAAAGGCGTCCATAGGTGTCCAACAAAGAATGTGAGTAAGGCAAGGTAATAAGGGGTTAGGATCAATAATTCATCATCCACAAATAATGACACGTGATGACATTTGTCAATAAGTTACATTTGCAGTTTATCATCAGATAACTCTGTCTTTGAAATGTTGTGCAACAAATCTTACTGAAGGTGAACTTACATTTTATCTAGTTATTTTATGTGTGAAATATTAAATCTTATTTTACTAATAGACATGAATTTTAAATGCTTGCATTTGCGGCCTAACTGAGTAGGTTCGAGCCTTTGACTCCATGTGTACTACCCAGTTACCCATAACTACACAGAACACATCCCTGGGCTTTACAATTAAAGAGGTTATCTAGGATTGGAAAAAAAAAAACTTGGCTACTTTATTCCAAAAACTGCACCACCTTTGTCCCCAGGTTGTGTATGGTATTGTGGTTCTGCCCTATTGACTCCAATGGAGCTGAGCTGCAATTCCACACAATCCATGGACAGGGGTGTTACTGTTTTTGAAAAAAAGCGGCATGTTTTTCCAATCCTGGATAACATCTTTAACACTGCACTGATATATGAAAGCTATGTGAACATTACTTTCAATTTGTTTATAAAAGTGCATGGTTCCTTTTTTATGAATAGTTAAAAAGTGGAATAACTTTAAAAGGCCGCATTCATGTGTGTGATGACTGTGTCCAATTAGTTGACCATAAACCTCCGGCTTCCGTGTGCTTTCAGGTCCGTGTGGACGTGCCTCAAAAGGTAGGACATGTCCTATCTTTGGCCGCATTCTGTGGATCATGGACCCATTGAAGTCAATGGGTTCACACTGCTATACGGGGTGCACGCGGCTGGTGCCCATGTTATGTGGATCAGCGGATTGCGGTCCAAAAAGTGGACATGACCTTCACACATGCTCTATGTCACAATGAGAGGCAACTAAAAAAAATTTATCTGTTCCAACATTCTGCAAAATAGATTCAGTTAACGCAAGTGTTCTGCTAAGTTTCTCTTGCCCCTCATAGACAGAATGGCAGTGCCTGCAACATTATTCCACCCAGAAAAAAACATGAGCCTACAGAGAGGTCTGACAACTGTATTAATATTGTTCTTTATCAATTGCGATAATTGTCAGCTTTCATTTCTACTTTAGGGATCCACACACCTTGGTTCAGCTTGCCTCTTTTATGGCATTAAACAAGTTCCAGCCTTTTCATGTGTCTATTTCCAGTAACACTCTCCTTTTGTTGGTGAGTTTTAAGTCTATTTTGGGCCTTTTAAAACACAAAGCTGTTAATAAACCCCAAATAATACATGCATCTCATACCAGGATTTTCACAGCCACTTGACTCGCAGTGAAGTAGTGGGCTACCTTGGTGGGCGCTGGGACACCAACAGTCAATGTAAGTATTTGTTTTGTTCTTTGTACTTCATTTAATGTTAATTGATCATATTAAGCATTGGGTATTAGGTACTGGAATAAACTGTTACTCTTTCTACAGTGCTGACTGTGCTGCGTGCCTTTCCTTGTCGCTCTCGCCTGAAGGACACAGAGACTGCTGCATCAGTAGAAGAAGAGGTAATGTTTGAGGATATTTGATTGGGAAGGAAACTGCTGAGTTAGGAGAAATGTCGGATCATAAATCCTATAAAATGTGTCAGGATTTATTTTATTCAACGTATTAAGAATGAACGTTTTATATTTTGCATGGAAAAGTTTCTCTCCAAGCAAAGAGACTTGGCCAGCAGCTCCTTCTATAACCCTTTGACTCCACAGTCAGTTTTAGCAATAAAGGGGTATTCCGCTAGGTCCAAGTAATCCCACAGGATAGTGGATTACTATCAGATCGGTGGGGGTCCTACCACTGGAACCCCCACCAACCATGACAATGGGGGCCCAGTACCCCCTGCAGGCCCCTTGCTGCTCCCCTAAAATGACTGGAGCGGCCAGTCGCAGATTTTTGCGACCACTCCATTCATTTCTAAGGGAGTTTCGGAGATAGCAGAGTACAATGCTCGGCTACCTCTGGAACTCCCATAGAAATTAATAGAACCCCCGTGCTGGATAGGGGATAACCTGTACCTACCGGAGTACCCCCTTTAATAACCAAGCCCTATTTTTCAAATCTGACAGGTGTCTTTTAAGATGGAGAGTAAAATAGTCATTACTTTACATTTACCATATGTCTAATTTATGTTGGCATAATTTTGTAAATGTAGTTTTATCTTTTTGAGATGTTGGAGGGTTTAGAATTTTAGAAGCAAACTAAAAAAATTGCAAGAAAAATTTCAAAACTGACTTTTTTATAGACCAGTACAGTTATGAAGTTACTTTGTGGGGTTACACAATAGAAACCACCCATAAATCATCCCATTTTAGAAAATACACGCCTCAAATTATTAAATACTGGATTTTGAAACTTTGTTAAACCTTTAGGTGTTCAGGGATTAAAGTAAAATTGACGTGAAATTTTAAAATGTCATTTTTTTTTGTGCAGATTTTTGATTCATTTTTTCCTGTAACACAGCAACGGTTGACCCTCAATATTTATTACCCAGATTCTTCAGAGTACAGAAGCACCACAGATGGGGTTGAAAACCTCTTTGTAGACACACAGCAGGACTTAGAAGGAAAGAGACGCAATATTGGTTTTGGAGGACAGATTTTGCTGGAATAGCTTTTGGGTGCCATGTTGCATTTAAAGAGACACTGATGTACCCCACCCCCACCCCCCCCCCCACCCCCCAAAAAAAAAAAAAGTGACCCATTTGGAAACTACACCCCTAAAGGATTTTATCTAGCAGTTTATTGAGTGCTTTGACACAACAAGCGTTTCATAGAATTTAGAATCACTTGGCTGTGAAAATTATGAATGCTATGATGGCTACTCAACACGGCATCTAAAGGAATTAAACGGCTGGAATCATCACTGATCTCAGCTGTTACAGCAGACTGTCAGCTGTATGTTACAGCAGACACCTGCTGCGGATGGCTCAGCTGCTGACATCTCCATCCTCTGTGGGGGTGGCATTGTGCACAAAGGAGGTACTGAGGGGGCACAACTGTTGAAGATCAGAGCTTGAAACCAGCATTTTTAACTTTTCTAGGCTCTAATTGGTTAGTCTGTAGAGAATAACCAATCAGAGCGATCAACGGCAAGGGACCACTGAAATTGGTCCCTTGCCAGCTGCTCTAGTGTCTCTACTGTCCGTATGTCACAACGTCCAGTAACAGTTCGGACGCAACTGTATGCCTGTTTGCAGTAAATTACATGCAATCTGGACATACAGCTACACCTATTTGCCGCAAGGGTTTAAAGCGGACCTGTCACCTTCATGACATGCCTGGCCGGGCGGGCGGCAGCGTGACTCACTGAAGTCACGTGCCTGCGCCGCCTACTTTATGAATGAATCAGTGCATTATACAAAAACCTGGTGTGAGTAGATAGTGATATACAACTGAGGGGGAGATTTAATGAATGTTATTTGAATAAGACATTTTTTATTTCTATACTATGGTGCAGCACTGGAGTGCTCGGGGGGATCTGTGGATGACATTTTTATTGGGGGCATCTGTGGATGGCACTGTTAAGGGGTGGGGGTCTGTGAATGGCACTGTTATGGGGTGTCGGGTCTGTGGATGGCACTGTTATAGAATGGGGGATCTGTGGATGCCATCCAAAGATCCCCCATAACAGTGTCATCCACAGACCCCCCATAACAGTGTCATCCACAGACCCCCATAACAGTGTCGTCCACAGATCCCCCCATAAGTGTCATCCACAGATCCCCCCATAAGTGTCATCCACAGATCCCCCATAACAGTGTCATCCACAGATCCCCCATAACAGTGCCATCCACAGATCCCCCATAACAGTGCCATCCACAGATCCCCCATAACAGTGCCATCCACAGATCCCCCATAACAGTGCCATCCACAGATCCCCCATAACAGTGCCATCCACAGATCCCCCATAACAGTGCCATCCACAGATCCCCCATAACAGTGCCATCCACAGATCCCCCATAACAGTGCCATCCACAGATCCCCCATAACAGTGCCATCCACAGATCCCCCATAACAGTGCGTCATCCACAGACCACCATTAGTTCAAAACCCACCAAAACCCAATTTGTTTTTCTTATTTTCCTCCCCAAAAACCTAGGTGCGTCTTATGGGCCGGTGCGTCTTATAGGGCGAAAATTACAGTAATCAATCCAAAAATGTATATGTTTCGGCTACATCATAGCCTTTTTTGAGCTGACAAATGATCTAACGCATGCCACTTCTGCAGCTTGCTGTCAGCTGGGCCAGCTCTGTGATCACTATCTGAGCATCTTCTGAGTACTGTGCCCCAAAGTATGCCCTCCAGACCATCCCTCATCACCACCTCCTTTGCCAGAACTCTCAGCCAGGTAGGCAGGCACAATGATTGAGGCTTGGTTTGGGTGTATGCGAGTGGGGCAGTAAGAGGCTAGTGTAAATGTGATGTTTTAATAAAGATAATATTGTCTGTGTGTGAGATGTATACAGTGCCTTGCAAATGTATTCATCCCCTTGACTTTTTTTGTTTTGTTACATTACAGCCTTAAGTTCAATGTTTTGTTAATCTGAATTTTATGTGATGGATCAGAACACAATAGTCTAAGTTGGTGAAGTGAAATGAGAAATATATATAAATAAAACTATTGTTTAGAAATAGAAAACAGAAAGTTGGCATGTGCGTATGTATTCCCCCCCCCCCCCCTTTGTTAGGAAGCCCATAAAAAGCTCTGGTGCAACCAGTTACCTTCAGAAGTCACATAATTAGTGAAATGATGTCCACCTGTGTGCAATCTAAGTGTCACATGATCTGTCATTACATACACACACCTTTTTTTGTAAGGCCCAGAGGCTGCAACACCTAAGCAAAAGTCATCACTAACCAAACACTATATCAAAAGGGTTCAGGTCCGCGCTTTCTTATACACTGCAGGCGCAGATTTCAGTAACGCTATCTTCTCACGTAGTTACTTCGTCACAGAACATCAACCGGCAATTTCTACTCCCAGGATACCTTTTCATAAAGAACGGAAAGAACACATTGCGCAATACCTCAGGTAACAAAGATATTACTGTTTTTGTTTTACTCACAAGATTCCAACTTGTTCTCGGCACATACAACCATCAACTGGCAGCTTCCACTCTCAGATAAAAATGTCTCGGTTTTATTATCAGCACATAAAACCATCAGCTGGCAGTTTCCACTCCCAGGATACCTTTTTGTAGAAAATGGAAAGAACACTTTGTGCAATATCTCCAGTAAAAAAAAGTGTTGCTGCTTTTATTATACTCACAAAATCGCAGTTTGTTATCAGCACATAAAACCATCACAAGCCCGACCCGGGTTTCGCTCCTTTGCTTCCTCAGGGGCGGAAGATTTTTTTACCGGAGATATTGCGCATTTCTACGAAAAGGTATCCTGGGAGTGGAAACTGCCAGCTGATGGTTTTATGTGCTGATAATAAAGCCGAGACGTTTTATTCTGAGAGTGGAAGCTGCCAGTTGATGGTTGTATGTGCCGAGAACAAGTTGGAATCTTGTGAGGAAAACAAAAACAGTAATATCTTTGTTACCTGAGGTATTGCGCAATCGTTAATTTCTAACGATAATTTGTTTCCCTTAGTCCTAACAGCAGCACAGATGGGGTTAATTCCCCCCGTGAGCTGGTAGGACTGGCGGAATTTTAATGAGCCCTATCAATCAATCAAAATTGACCCCCCCTTAAAAGGGGGGCCATCCCCTTAACCCCCTGTGTTCGTAACAAGATAGTACAATAGGGAGGGATATTTGTGTGTTGCTGTTAGGACTAAGGGAAACAAATTATCGTTAGAAATTAACGATTCCCCTTACGTCCTACCAGCAGCACAGATGGGGAAATAGCAAGAAAAAAACCCCTAGGGAGGGTCTTACTTAAAATAGTCTGCCCAAAGGCCATGAATTCGGATACTCTAGAATCCACCCTATAATGAGAAATAAAGGTAGACTCTGAGCTCCAAGAGGCTGACCTACAAATTACCTCCAAGGGAATGGAACATCTCTCAGCAAAAGATGTCGCCACGGCCCGAGTGGAATGAGCCTTAACAAAACTTGGAGGGTCAAGATCTAGGGATATAAACGATTCCCGATAGCCTCTTTAATCCAGCGGCTAATCGTAGGTGTAGACGCCTTACGGCCTTTTAACTTACCGGCAAATAAGATGAAAAGGTTTTCATCTATCCTGAACTCCTTAGATCTATCCGAGGCATCTCGAAATGTCCAGCGAATGCCGAACTGGAGAAGAAGAAGTGGAAGAAGAAGAAAATAACACTGGCAAGGATATAACTTGATTAATATTTTGGAAGGAAGGAACCTTAGGCCTAAAATATGGCAAATATCTAAGAAGAACACGGTCCTGAAAAAAGGATGTGTATGGGGGGTGAGCGGAGAACGCCTGGAGCTCCGAAACCCTCTTGGCCGAGGTTATTGCCAACAAAAACACCGTCTTCCAAGTAAGAAAACAAAAGTCCACTTCTTCCAAGGGTTCAAAGGGGTGAGATGACAACCCCCTTAGAACTGCTGATAAATCCCATTGAGGAATGGGTTTGAGCACTGTAGGCTTTAATCTTTCGGCTCCTTTAAGGAAGCGCTTGATGAGTGGGTCCCGAGCAAAATGTTTGTTAAGACATGCTGAGATGGCTGCAACTTGAACTTTAAGGGTAGAAGGGGCAAGGCCCTTGTCTAGTCCACCTTGAAGGAATTGAAGAAGTGATGAAAGGGGCGGATCTGCATACGCCACCTGTTTTAGTAGTCCACCAGGCCGAAAAAATCTTCATGATCCTTGCATAGGCCTTATTTGTAGATTCCGCTCTGGAATGAGATAAGGTTCTCAGGACCGACTCAGAGAGCCCTTCTACTCCGGGAAGGGACTGATCAACCTCCAGGCTGTCAGGCTGAACTGATGCAGATCTAGGCAGAGATGTGTGTCCCACGACACCAGGGTCTGCTCTGGGGGGAGCCTCCAGTATTGTCCCTGACTCATCTGCATGAGTTGGGTAAACCAGGATCTCCTTGGCCAAAACGGGATGATGGCTATCACCGAAGCCTGATCCTGACAGATTATCATCAATACCCTCGGTATCATGGAAAAAGGAGGGAAGATGTACGCCAGCCTGAACCTCCACGGTATCGACAGAGCATCTATCGCCAGAGGGTTGTCCTCTCGATAGAGGGAACAGAATGTCTGTACCTTGGCGTTGAATCTCGTTGCCATCCGATCCACATCTGGCAAACCCCATCTGGATACTATCTGCCTGAAGATCTCCAGACGTAAGGCCCATTCCATCGTCGGAAGGCCTCGGCTTAGACGGTCCGCTATCATGTTGAGGGACCCTCGAATATGAAGGGCAGAGAGATGGGAAAGATTTGCTTCTGCCCACCGGAGAATTACCCCTATCTCGGCGAGGAGGGGGAGTGATCTCGTGCCTCCCTGCTTGTTTATGTACATCACTGCGGTCATGTTGTCTGACTGTATCTTCACTGCTTTGCCTCGAATCCGCGGGTCGAAGTGGAGGAGGGCTAGCCGGATGGCTCGAATCTCGCGGAGATTGGAGGAGAGTAGCCGCTCCTGAGGAGACCAAGATCCTTGGACTGGTAGGTCTTGTAAATGGGCACCCCAGCCTACCTGGGAGGTGTCCGTGGTCAATATGACCCAGTCCGGCTGGGTCATAGACCTGCCTGCAGGAAGGTGAAACCACCACCTTAGAGAGGTACGAGTTTGACAAGACGGGGAGCACAGGGAGTCTAGGCCCGCAGGGGTGCCGTCCCATTTGGCTAGAACCTCCGCCTGTAAGGGCCGGAGGTGCCACAATGCCCAAGGAACCGCGTCCGCGGCTGCTGACATGAGACCCAACATCCTCATTAGAGTCCTGATCGAGACACGTCGAGGAATAAACAGGAATCTTGCTAAGTCCTGTATCCGTATTTCCCTCTCTGGCGTCAACCGGAGAGACATCTCCATGGAGTCTACTATGAAGCCCAGAAAAACGATGGAAGTTGAAGGGCTCACATTGGACTTCGGCCAGTTGATCATCCACCCGAGGCGGAGCATGAAGGAAATGGCTATATGAAGATGTTGGGTAAGCACTGGAACCGAGGAGGCTAGTAACAGCCAGTCGTCCAGGTAAGGAATAATGGTCAGTCCCTGAAGTCTCAAGGCCACCACCACCTTTGTGAAGGTAATGGGGGCCGAAGAGATGCCAAAAGGAAGAGCAGAGAACTGAAAATGCCTGAGGGATCCTGACATTCTGACCGCAATTCTGAGATATTTTCGGGAAGAGTGGTGGATTGGAATGTGAAGATAGGCGTCCTTTAGATCTAAGGTCACCATCACATTGCCGGGTCTGAGAATATGGGAGACTGACCTCACGGTTTCCATGCGAAACCTTAACTTCCTTATGTATCGATTGAAAAATCTCAGATCGATAATCATTCGGAGATCTCCGGTTTTTTTGGGGACCAGAAAAACTGGGGAATAGATTCCTAAGCCCCGCTCCCCCGCCGGAACCTCCTCCAGGGCCCCTTTGGAAATATACTCCTGGACGTAAGCCTCTAGGATTTGTTGTCTTTGAGGTTGAAGACGTTTGGTTATCAGAAACCTTTCTGGGGGGGGAGAGGAGAGGTCTATTTGATAGCCATGGGTGACAACGCTTAAAACCCAGGGGTCTGGAATTAACTGATGCCAGGCCTTCTTGAACTGGGACAGACGTCCCCCCACCGGAATCTCCGGCCGGGGAAAGGGAAAATCTAGAGGGGTAACGGCAGAGGCAGCGGGGGTCAACCGAGAGCCTGGATGAGGCCCATAGTCAGGAGGGCTTGCCCTCCTTGCCACCTCTGCGGGGGCGCTTCGGATCCCTCCGCTGAGCCCCCCAGGATCTAGGTCTGGTCCCCGACTTCCCTGAGCGATCTTGCCTGCCTTTCCCACGAAAGGGCTGCTGGGGGAGGGACTTGCCTTTTTTATCAGAAAGTCCCACCATGAGCCTGTCTAATTCCGATCCAAAGAGATGGCCAGGCTCAAAGGGGAGAGAGCACAGATTATACTTGGATGCGTTATCCACGATCCAGGGTTTAAGCCATAGTGGCCTACGTGCGGCTGAAACTAGGGCCATAGATTTTGCTGCCAACTTCAGCTGCACCTGTGCCGTATCGCAAAGGAAGTCAATGGCGAGATTGGCAGTCTTGAAAGACGCTAATATATCATCTCTGGACACATTTTGGTCCACGTCCGTCTGGATGCTGTTTAGACTGGAGCGAAGAAATGACGACACTTCAGCTGCGGCAATGGCGGTAGAGGCTGAGGCCGCCACCGCGGAGTAGCAACGCCTAAGGGTGCTCTCAGCCCTCCTATCGAGGGGGTCCTGGAGATTAGAGCCATCATCCGCTGGAACCAAAGTGCGCTTTGACTTCGCACTTCGCAATTGCCATGTCCACCTTTGGAACAGAGCCCCACGACTCCATCAAAGGTTTAGCCATCGGAAACATGGTCTTGAATCTCTTGGTTAGGACCGGAGCCTTCTCCGTTTTTTTCCACTCCAACTGCATCATGGCTAGGAGGGAGTTGTCCGCTCTAAAGACACGCTGTGCCCTGGTAGCGGGATCGGAGGGCTCCCCCGGGTCAACATCATGGTCCCCTGACCTGATGGACTTTAGCAATTTCTGTGTCTTCTCCGGAGGGAAAAAACATGACGAGCTATCCTCTTCGTCCGAAGAGGAATCCAAAGAAATTGCAACCGGCCTCTCTCCATGGGTCGTCACCTCCATAGGGACGTGCGTAGGTGCCTTAGCGCCTGGAAGCCTCTCATCAAGGAGGTTGACTACTCCTTTAATGGAGTCGTCTACATAGGTTTTAACCCAGTAGTACATGTCCTGCACAGTGGGATCCACGGTCTCCTGGGAACGCCTGCAGGACTCACACCTGGAGTAAGGATACGCGTCCTCCAGGGGGGTGTCACAATCAAAGCAGGCCAAGTGACGTCTTTTGGTGCCCGCCTTGCGGGGCTGATCGCCTTCACATGGAGACACCATCTGAAAAACAGAAGGAAATAACTCAGAAAAAAAGGGGTTATTAACAGCACTCCACTGCGGATTCAGCATAAGCCCACCGAAATGCAGGATACAATTGTCAGAAAAAAATAACGCTTCTTTGAAGTGATACTCAGGAACACTAAGAACGCTGAGGACTCTGGAGCTAATCTGCAGAGAAACGCTGCCAGAGAAAGACTGACAGTCAGAGTGGAGCTTATATTCAGGAAGCTCCGCCCAGGAGGCGTGACAGAGCCACCTTTCAACTCCAACTAAAAATATATACAATATACATAATATATATATATATATATATATATATATATAACCCCCAAAAAAGTTCCCACAGGGAAACTTTTCTCATTCCTCTCCCTTTTTCCCTTTCTTAAGAAAAAAAGAGGAAGACAAGCCAGCCGGCGCACAGGGGATGACGTCGATCCCCTGCAGCGGCGCCGGCCCTGCAGACGCCGGCCGAAGCCGCACAGAGAGAGAGAGGAGGAGGGGGAAGCGGACCGCGCTCCCCGGACGCCGCCGGAACAGGTACCAGGGCAGCCAGGGGGAGCGCGGCAGAGCTCAAATGCTTGCAGAGAAAAAAATACTTATTCAGAAGCCCAAGAGGGCTAGTCTGCCAGCCCACCAGTCCGGAAGGACTGAAAAAAACACAGGAGGTTAAGGGGGGTCAATTTTGATTGATAGGGCTCATTAAAATTCAGCCAGTCCTACCAGCTCACGGGGGGAATTAACCCCATCTGTGCTGCTGGTAGGACGTAAGGGGAATGTGTTCTTTCCGTTCTTTATGAAAAGGTATCCTGGGAGTAGAAATTGCCGGTTGATGTTCTGTGACAAAGTAACTACGTGAGGAGATGGCGTTACTGAAATCTGTGCCTGCGGTGTGTAAGAAAGCGCAAACCTGAACCCCTTTGATATTGTGATTTTTGGGAGAAAAAAGGGACCTACTCTCCATTTTTCAGGACTGCTACCACAATTTTCACACCACATCCTTTTTAATTGTGTTAAAAGTCAGGGTTAGGTTATAAAAAAAATATTAAAATCTTTGATGATCACCATGAGCACCATCAAATCTATCATAACCAAATAGAAAGAACATGGCACAACAGCAAACCTGCCAGGAGACCGCTGCCCACCAAAACTCATGGATCGGGCAAGGAGGGCATTAATCAGAGAGGCAGCACAGAGACCTAAGGTAACTCTGGAGGAGCTGCAAAGAAAAGGGGGTCAGTCAGCACATCTAATGCAGGTGCACGTTGCTATGGCTGAAAACAATACAAAATACAATGCAAAAGCAATCTGCAGACAAAACAAAGCACAAAACAATGTTCTAATGCTATACTTATCTTGTAAATTAGAGATGCTTGGCAAATACATTTTGTACAAAATTATCTGAGCCCATCTGCCACACGTCAAGGCAATCTCTGTAAGGCGGGTGCTAACACTAAGTTAACCTGTTACGTGCCATGACAGCTACCATGACAGCTCCTGGAGGAGCTGCAGAGTTCCACAGCAGAGACTGGAGTATCTGTACATAGGACGACAATAAGCCATACACTCCATAGAGTTTGACTTTATGGCAGAGTGGCCAGAAAAAAGCCATTACTTTCAGCTAAAAACAAAAAGGCACGTTGTAAGTTTGCGAAAAGACATGTTGGAGACTCCCAAAATGTACAGAGGAAGGTGGTCTGGTCTGATGAGACTAAAATTGAACTTTTCGGCCATCAAAGAAAACGCTATGTCTGGCGCAAACCCAACACATCACATCACCCAAAGAACACCATCCCCATTTTCAGCAGCCGGGACTGGGAAACTGGTCAGAGTTGAGGGAAAGATGGATGGTGCTAAATACAGGGATATTCTTGAGCAAAACCTGTACCACTCTATACGTGTTTTGAGGCTAGGACGGAGGTTCACCTTCTAGCAGGACAATGACCCCAAACACACTGCTAAAGCAACACTTGAGTGGTTTAAGGGGAAACATGTAAATTTGTTGGAATGGCCTAGTCAAAGCCCAGATCTCAATCCAATAGAACAGTGATGTTCAACCTGCGGCCCTCCAGCTGTTGTAAAACTACAACTCCCACCATGCCCTGCTGTAGGCTGATAGCTGTAGGCTGCCCGTGCTTGCTGGGAGTTGTAGTTTTGCAACATCTGGAGGGCCGCAGGTTGAGCATCCCTGCAATAGAAAATATGTGGTCAGACTTAAAGATTGCTGTTCACAAGAGCAAACCATCCAACTTGAAGGAGCTGGAGCAGTTTTGCAAGGAGGAATGGGCAAAAAACCTAGTGGCAAGCTCATCCAAAGCGACTTGGACCTGTGATTGCTGCAAAACTTGGCTCTACAAAGTATTGAATTTAGGGGGGTGAATAGTTATGCACAATTACTTTTTCTGGTTTTTTGTCCTATTTGTTGTTTGCTTCACAATTATAAAAAAACAAATATCTTCAAAGTTGTGGGCATGTTCTGTAAATTAAATTATGTAAATCCTCAAACAATCTATGGTAATTCCAGGTTGTAAGGCACCAAAATACAAAAAAAGTCAAGGGAGGTAAATACTTTTGCAAGGCACTGTATGTAGCAGTGATGTGTGTGTAAGTTACGGACATTGACCCCTCCACTTCATTAAACCAATAAGGAAGCTTTAATGAGTAGAAATGTTTTATTTTTTATTTTCTGTTGTCTAAACTTGGGGTGCATCCTATGGTCCTTTGCGTCTTATGGTGCAGAGAATATGGTAATTCTATATATTTAGGATGTAGTGTAGTGTTGTACTGCTGCTCTGTGTGTTATGACCCTGCAGCCATCTGTCGAGTTTCTCTCTGTAAAGAGGATTTGTCAGGCTGTCACCACTCTGGAATATCCGATTTACTAAATAATTTTACTCCCTATGCAATAACAACTCTGGAGCATCTTTTCATATAAATCTTTGGTTCTGTTCCTCAGTTGTTGCTAATGGAAGTTGTTTAACTTTGAATTTGCAACTGAGTGTTAACAGAGTATGGGAAAGTCCCTACACTGTATGATTGTCCAGTCAATGTCAGACTTCAAGCTTTTGCATGTGTCATACGAGTGGTTACTTGTGTTGGCAAAACGATCCCACAATGCAGCAGGAAATGGTCACAGTGTCTGACAGGCCTACAAAATAATGATGGCTGCTGTACCTGACAGCAGGTCACCTTTACGCATCTCCTGGTAAGGAAATTCGTATTTATCCTGCAGTGGTCATCTCTCTGATTTGGCTGGTCAATTTCGACTAGCCAATGGCAGCATTTAGAGCATAAAATACTCTTATTGTGCTGGTGGCACAGTGAATGGTGATGATTGATGCTGTCTAGGACTTCATCAATCATCTCCTTGTTTCAAGGGAGCATTGCTGGTGGTACCACCCCTGTAAGGGCTGTGATAGATCAGTTTGTCATGCTAACCAATCATAGCACAGAAGAGGCTTCTAGAATTGCCATTCTAGTCAGGAATAGCATGCAGAGAGGTTGTGTGCTACTCTGTGCTGTGATCTGGGACTTGTGGTTCTCCACTGTGCTGAGTTGTGCATTGGGATCTGCGTGATCATCATAAAATTGGTGTGATGCAGTATTTTCAGAATGCCTGCTTTCATCTCCTAATTCCTTATCCCTCCTCCTCTCTTTCATCCATACCTCTGCATCAACTTTTCTGTGTGCGTCCTGTGGTTACCAAGCGCGGATCAGCATTCGTGCTCCATTTTTGGCGCAGGTATTTTTTTTTTCATTTTTGTACTGTGGTGCAGATTTTTTTTGTGTTAAAAAAAAGACAATAGTAGTTAAGTGTAGAGCGTATTGATCTTTGATGCCCTCCTTAGTTTACTACTGATATTATCAGTGTTTAGATACTGAGCTGCGCTATTCGAAGTTAAAATTCGTAGCAACCCTAAATATTATGTATTACACAATATCTAATACACAGGTTTTGCGTCCACTTAAAATCATGAAATTCTCAGCCTGTAAGGACGTATTAAAACAACATAATAAATCCTTATTGAATCACTGGTTAAAATCTATTTGGGGCAAAGTATGAAGCCACGTAATCAGGCTATTAGACCACGTTACTGCAGAGAGGGATCGATAATTAACCATCTGCAGCTGCCTGGTCTACAAGACAGCCCATTCATCTTTATGTCTATATGCAGGGCCCGGGCATGCATCTGCAGGGTCACTAACAGTCTCTGGAGGGTGCCTAGAGTTGCCCCCCTCCAGTAGTAATCATATATAAAGGCTCACACACTTGTATCTAGGGACCAGTTGTAGTCCTTGTTGTTCATGCAGAGACAACTGCCCTACTGTAGTGCGCTGGATTAAGTTTGCAATTATGCCAGCAGCACCTCTAAGTCACTACAGATCGGAGTGGGTTGATACATACTAGACTCTTATTATCGCAGTCTTACATCCCAGTTCTCAATTCCCCATTTCTATTAACTGTAGCCTTAGACCCTGAAAACACAAGTGACCTATCTATTTCTTCCGCTCAACGCGTTTCCACGTGGTGTGTTACATGCCATGCTTCATCAGGAGCTGGAACGCTACAACTAGGTAAGATTGCCTAGTAGAAGGCGCTGCCGCATTGTTGTGTGCTGGAGCTCCGACGCCGTGGTGGCCGTGCCTGGCCACGAGCACGCCGGATATTTAAAACTTAAACCCCGCCCTCCAGGGGAGTGTGTACAGATGCCGATCCAGTCAGATTTGAGGCGCGGCAACTGCGCACTCCCCCTGACTTGTGCCGTACTTCCAGTGTACAGCAGCAGCCGGAGGGATCGCTAATAGCATACAGGTAATGGGAGAAGCTCATTGCAGTATATTTCTCCTATTTCCCAGTGGTAAGCTCACTTCAGCAGGAGGATTATAAGGATTATATTATATCGTACCCCACTGACCCAAGATTGACTAAGAATGGGTGGATTTAAAGCGCATTGGCACGATCCTTAGACATAGGATGTATAAGTGTAACATCGTAACTTTGTATAATTCAAATCACAGGGATCAGGCACTATGATATTATGGCCTTTATTTGGATGTTGCATGTGTAACCATGGTGGTCCTATTAAATCCTGTGCTGTTTTACATCACATCTATCGATTACACGAGGTGTGCTAATGAATGCCGTGCCAGGACCTGCGTACATGTAGTTGAGGCCGTTATTATGACTCTATGACCGCGATAGGTAACTAAAGGCTCATAATTCACATCCACTTTTGCCTTTAGTGACAAAAACCACAAGTTACGGGGGAGAATAATTGCAGAGCATAGGGAGCTCATATAGTCTCCCAACCAGGGACCAGGAAAAAACATCACTCCTGCTTACTGTTGGCACCTAGGGGACAGTCCCATCAAGGGGATGAAAAATCAATTATCCCCTGGCGCTCTACTTTAAATAAAGCACGCGAATTATAGCGCCTCATTTAGTCCCTGTGGTTGTATTGTCTGCAGCTTAAAGATCTAATATGCCTCGTTACGAAGCAAAGGTATATCAACATCTCCGCCACGTGGGGATTCTTTGATCATCTGTATGTCCTGGACTTTCAATACACTTGGATCTCCACCGTGACACTGGTCAATATGACACGCGACCGACGTATCACTGTTATTTCTGATGTCTAGTAGATGTTCACTCGCCCTTCTTCTGAGCTCCCACTTGGTCTTGCCCACATACTGCAAACCGCAGCAGCATATGAGCAAGTATATCCGACCCGTCGAGGTGCACCTAATAAGAGAGTATATTCGAAATCGCTCGCTTGTGGTTGTGCTGCCAAATGAGTTTCCCCTCTGGATGTTCCCACATATAATACATGACCCACAAGGAAAAGTTCCTCTAGCTGATGTCTTGAGCCATGTTTCTGGGGAGGGTCGCACATACAGACTGCATCCCAGGCGATCATGCAAGCTGGAACTCCCGCAATATGTCATCAACGGGCGCGAAGGCAATGACGGGCCAATATCCGGGTACGATTGTAGTATCGGCCAGTGCTGTGACAGAATATCTCGCACCTGTTGGTGGGCCTTATCGTTGGTGGCAATTTCCTGAGGTTTTTGTTTGGGGACCAGGAGCGGAGTACGGTTCATAGCATGATGGTACGCTAATCTCAACGATCTATCTGGGTATCCCCTATTCCGAAACCGTACCCTCAGATCAGATGCTGCAGCTTTGAAGGTACCAATTTCAGAGCAGTTCCTCCTGGCCCTCAAAAAAGGTATCCCGAAAGGACAGTACCTGAGGGCCAGGGGGTGCCCACTCTCCTAACAAAGGAGACTATTGGTATCGGTTTTCTTTCTAAAAAGTTTAGAATTGAGTCTCCTGTCAGCCCCAATGGATATCGTCAGGTCCAGGAATGTTATCTGACACGCGTCTATTTCTGAAGTGAAGTAGAGGCCCAGCTGGTTGTTGTTCAGCTCCGCCACAAAATCACTAAATGATTCTCTGGACCCTTTCCATAACACCAGAACATCGTCTATTAATCTAATCCATAGTTGTATGGATGAAAGATGATGTTCCATGGCGTCCCCAAAGACGACTCTCCCACCAGCCCAGGTAGAGGTTTGCAAAGGTTGGGGCACAGGGACTGCCCATAGCAACCCCCCTGAGCTTGTGGTAGATGCCTCCGTCAAAGAGAAAAATGTTGTGCGTCAACACAAACCTCAGAAGTTCCATTAGAAAGATGTTATGGTGTTGGTAATGTTCGCCCCTCTGCCGAAGGAATACCTCCACAGCCCGACACCCACTTTCATGGGGGATCGAGCTGTAGAGGGCCACGACATCCAGGCTTGCCTGCCAGACATCGTCCTCACAGTGGATGCCCTCTAATAGCTGTAGTACATCCATCGTGTCTCGGGCATAGGAGGGTAGACCTTTTACAAATGGGCGCTGGGACTAAATGAGGCGTTATCATTTGCGTGCTTTATTTAAAGTAGAGCGCCAGGGGATAATTGATTTTTCATCCCCTTGGTGCCTTGATGGGACTGTCCCCTAGGTGCCAACAGTAAGCAGGAGTGATGTTTTCCCTGGTTGGGAGACTATATGAGCTCCCTATGCTCTGCAATTATTCTCCCCCGTAACTTGTAGTTTGTCACTAAAGGCAAAAGTGGATGTGAATTATGAGCCTTTAGTTACCTATCGCGGTCATAGAGTCATAATAACGGCCTCAACTACACGTACGCAGGTCCTGGCACGGCATGCATTAGCACACCTCGTGTAATTGATAGATGTGATGTAAAACAGCGCAGGTTTTAATAGGACCGCCATGGTTACACATGCAACATCCAAATAAAGGCCATAATATCATAGTGCCTGATCCCTGTGATTTGAATTATACATATATTAAGCCTCCATACAAAGTTACGATGTTACACTTATACATCCTATGTCTAAGGATCGTGCCAATGCGCTTTATATCCACCCATTCTTAGTCAATCTTGGGTCAGTGGGGTACGATACTTATAATCCTCCTGAAGTGAGCAAACCACTGGGAAATAGGAGAAATATACCGCAAGGAGCTTCTCCCATTACCTGTATGCTATTAGCGATCCCTCCGGCTGCTACTGTACACTGGAGTTGTGGCTCCAGCCAGGGGGCGTGCGCAGTTGCAGAGCCTCCAATCTGACTGGATCGGCATCTGTACACACTTCCCTGGAGGGCGGGGTTTAAGTTTTAAATATCCGGCGTGCTCGTGGCCAGGCACGGCCATCACAGCTTTGGAGCTCCAGCATACAACAGTGCGGGCGCCTTCTACCAGGCAATCTTACCTAGTTGTAGCGATCCAGCTCCTGATGAAGCGTGGCATGTAACACACCATGTGGAAACGCGTTGAGCGGAAGAAATGGATAGGTCACTTGTGTTTTCAGGGTCTAAGGCTAGCGTTAATAGAAATGGGGAATTGAGAACTGGGATGTAAGACTGCAATAATAAGAGTCTAGTCTGTATCAACCCACTCCGATCTGTAGTGACTCAGAGGTGCTGCTGGCATAATTGCAAACTTAATCCAGTGCACTACAGTAGGGCAGTTGTCTCTGCATGAATAACAAGGACTACAATTGGTCCCTAGATACAAGTGTGTGTGAGCCTTTATATATGATTACTACTGGAGGGGGCAACTCTAGGCACCCTCCAGAGACGGTTAGTGACCCTGCAGACGCATGCCCTGGCCCTGCATATAGACATAAAGAGGAATAGGCTGTCTATGCAAGGCCCTTGTTTGTAGACCAGGCAGCTGCAGATGGTTAATTATCGATCCCTCTCTGCAGTAACGTGGTCTAATAACCTGCTTACGTGGCTTCGTACTTTGCCCCAAATAGATTTTAACCAGTGATTCAATAAAGATTTATTATGTTGTTTTAATACGTCCTTACAGGCTGAGAATTTCTAAATATTATGTATACAAAAAAGAGGCAGCACTGCAAGGATCCAGGGAAAAAGTGTGTGGTACTTTGTTCACCCATGTGACATTTCAGCCCTATTCCAGGAGGTCTTTGTCGAGTAGCATTGATATACTGCAGTAGTAGTGTATATGCACAGTTCACGCAATCATATAATGAAGTAATTAGCAGTGAAAACACCATATTATAAAATGTGCATTCTCCAGTTAACATTAGAGATGTGCAAATACAGTACATCTTAGTGTGATGCAAAAAAAAGTGTCTGATATATATTATAAAGTGACATAAAAATAGTAACAATCTTAATAGCTCTATTATGCTCTCCACACTGCATCTGTTGTGCAGAATAAGTGCATCAAAGAAGCCAGCAATTGGCTGCAGCAGTCCCATGTTGTCAACGTGACTTCACCACTGCCCCGATTAAATTTCCAATGTGGGAGAAACGGAGTGGTGGAGCCTCGCTGCTAGGTACATATTGATGACATTTTTATAACATGCCGATCTCTTTATTTGTTCTTCAATTTAGCTGTATGAGACCTTGAATTAAACAGGGTGAGTTGTGTTTTTTTTATAGAAACCAACAATTTTTTGGTGCATATATAATAACTTGTATGAATTTTTTAAAGGGGGTAAAAAAAGATTTTTGGTGATTTTATTTTTAAAGCGTTTACACTGTGGTATAAATAACATAACTTTATTCTGTGTTTCAGTGCAATTATTATGTCATATTTATATATAGTTTTTATATTATCTGAACAATAAAACATTTATTTTTACAAAATAATTTGCTTTTGTATCGCCACATTCCAAGACCTATAAGACTTTTTATTTCTGACTGCGTATCTGAATGAAAGCTTGGTTTTTGCGGGACAATCTGTAGTTTTCAGTGATACCATTTTTTATTGCTTTTTATTAAATTTTTCATAGGTGAAATGAATAAAAAACAGCAATTGTAGTATTGTTTTTTATGTTTTTTTTTAACTGTTATTTTCTTTGTCCCATAAATTTATTTACGAAGTTTATAGCATGGGTCATAGTGTATCTAGGTTTGCCACCCTTCCTAACAAAGCACCTCCCAGGTGTAATTGAATGAGCTCTTATTGAGAAGCAAATAGAGCCAGGAAAAATACCCCACACCTAGTTCAGTGCTGCTTGCGTGTACAATGCAGCCTTGGGGCTCATGCACACTAACGTATTCTGTTTCTGTGTCCATTCTGGTTTTTTTTTTGCGGCCCGTATTCGGAGCCATTCACTCCAGTGGGGCAGCAAAAAAAACGAAAATACTCTGTGTGCATTCCGTTTCCGTATGTCAGCATGTCTGTTCCGCAAAAAAATAGAACATGTCCTATTATTGTTCGCATAATGGACAAGGATAGAAATGTTCTATTATGGCCCATCTGTTCCGTTCCGCAAAATGCGGAATTCACACTGACGTCATCGGTATATTTCGCGGATCTGTGTTTGCATACCGCAAAATACATACTGTCATCTGCATGAGCCCTTATTTCACATAAACGATACAGTTTGTGTTCAGGGAAAAACTGTTGGTTTTGCATGCAAGTTGAACAAGTTTTGTTTGCGATTGCGTTCAGTGTTTCAGTTTTTTCCATCCGGATTGCACACACTTTTCACTCGTATAAAGAACAACTAATGAATAACAATTTACATCCCCTAGCAGCCATCAGTGCATCCAGATACCTTCCGTTTTTCGTGAACTTCAGTGGAGCCAGAGCTGTGTGAAAAATGCACACTGTAGAACATCCTGCAATTTTTCCTGAATGCAATGATGTGTGAAAATTGAATTGGTCAGGATTCAGTTCAGTTGCTATGCATTCTCTACACGAATCCCAAGCGTACTGAAAACTCCCTTGTGTAAAAGAGATCTTGTGCAGGAGTACAGCTTACCTGCTTTGTCATACCGGTTTGTTTTGTAAAGCTATTTGAAAAGGATTGTTTATTGTGGCAGTCTGTGAACAAAAATATCTGACCGTTAGAAATTACTATTCTATGGCTAGAAGGTTGGAGAAATGTTTAACCACCTCCCGACCGCCTAACGCAGGGATGCGTCCTGCGGGCGGCCGGGATGTTCCCTCACGTCGTCGTCCCCCTGTCACTGATTAACCCCTGATCACCCCATGTCACCCCCTGTCACTAATCACCCCCTGTAAGGCTCATGCAGACTTCCGTATGTGTTTTGAGGATCCGCGGATCCGCAAAACACGGACACCAGCAATGTGCTTTCCGCATTTTGCGGATGCGCACATTGCCAGAACTATATAGAAAAAGCCTTTTCTTGTCCGCAATTGCGGACAAGAATAGGACATGTGGCACACCTTAAGAAGACAAACACATAGTGCAAAACCCACAGTGCTTGAAACCTTTGAGGCTTTATTATACTCACAGCGGTAAGAATAAAAACAGCATAAATGTCATCCACAACTGCTCTGCCCGACCCGGGTTTCGCCACGTTGGCTTCGTCAGGGGCTTGGCGAAACAATAACCCGGTAGCTATTTATCTACATCAGGTTAGAAATATGTTTAAATCTAAACTCCAATCAGCGGATACCGCTCATAAGTCACAGCGAGATACGTCCTTCTTATGGTGTGCTATATTTGGAAATTTGTTTGGTCGGCTTCGTGGCGTTAAAGTGGCTTTCCAGTGTTGAAGACCTCGCTACAGTTTGTGCTATTCTACGTGGTTTCCGGATTGAAGCGCGGTTCCTGGCTTTCCTATTTTCAGTGTACTCAAAAGGAGGACGGACCTACTCCAGTTATTTCCAGGACTGCTGCTATAAACTGCATGTTGCTTACAGACATAAAAAGCTTTTTCTGTAAGAATAGGACTTGCTCTATCTTTTGCGGAGCTGCAGCCTGATGTTTCGGGGCCAAAACCCGGAAGTTCGCGGCCGCAACTCCGCAAATGCTGATGCGGAGAGCACATAGTGTGCTCTCCGTATCACCACCGACCCCATTCACACTGAATGGGTCCGCATTTATTCCGCAGAATTGCGGAATAGATGCGGACGTGTGAATGGGCCTTACTTCGCAAGCACTCTTATGTCCTTTCCCCTCTTTTTTTTTTTGCATATTTTTTGGCAGAGATTTTTTTCATCCACATTGATTGATGCGAATGAAGAAATCCTTTTATTTATTTATTTTTTTCAGCCCAGAGGCTGAACGGAAAAAAAAAAATCTCATTACCCGTATGCTCAACATAAGGAGAATAGCAGAAACTCCTAATGCTGGCCATACATGTAATGATTGCGGAGACCCTCAAATGCCAGGGCAGTACAAACACCTCACATGTGACCCCATTTTGGAAAGAAGACACCCTATTCCCTGAGGGGTATGGTGAGTTCATGTAAAATTTTATTTTTTGTCACAAGTTAGTGGAATATGAGACTTTGTAAGAAAAAAAAAAAAAAGTCAATTTCCGCTAACTTGTGCCAAAAAAAAAAAATCTTCTATGAACTCGCCATGCCCCTCACAGAATACCTTGGGGTGTCTTCTTTCCAAAATGGGGTCACATGTGGGGTATTTATACTGCCCTGGCATTTTAGGGGCCCTAAAGCGTGAGAAGAAGTCTGGAATCCAAATGCGTAAAAATGCCCTCCTAAAAGGTACTCATTGGAATTTGGGCCCCTTTAAGCACCTAGGCTGCAAAAAAATGGCACACATGAGGTATCGCCGTACTCAGGAGAAGTAGGGCAATGTGTTTTGTGGTGTATTCCTCCAGTCGCATCTCGTCTCTATAGAGTTTATTACACGGAAACGTTAGATTTCTGATAATTGGGGTCATTTATCAAACTGTTGTAAATTTAGAACTGGCTTAATTGCCCATAGCAACCAATCAGATTCCACCTTTCCTTTTCCAGAGGAGCTGTCAAAAATGAAAGGTGGAATCTGTTGCTATGGACAACTAAGCCAGGTCTACTACAACAGTTTGATAAATGACCCCAAAGATTCCTCTAGTGTCTACTGCAGTTATAATGTTTCCTAGAGTGCCTCCAGTAGTAATAACAACACCCTATATTGCAGGGCTGGCCAACCTGCGGCTCTCCAGCTGTTGCAAAACTACAACTCCCAGCATGCCCAGTCTGCCTACAGCAGGGCATGGTGGGAGTTGTAGTTTTGCAACAGCTGGAGAGCCCCAGGTTGGCCAGCCCTGCTATATTGTGCTCCAGGTTCCCCAATAGCAACGTTCCCACACTACCCCCATATAGTATTTTCCCCTCACACTGGCCCCATATAGTAATTTCCCCTACACTGCTCTATATAGTAATTTCCCCGACACTACCCCCATATAGTAGTTTCCCTTCACACTGCCCCATATAGCAATGTTCCTCACATTGCCACATATAGTAATTTCCCCCACACTGCCCCCATGCAGTAATTTCCCCCACACTGCCCCCACATAGTAATTTCCCCCACACTGCCTCAACATAGTAATTTCCCACACACTGCCCCCATATAGTAATTTCCCCTCACACTGCCCCATTTAGTAATTTCCCCCACACTGCCCCATATAGTAATTTCCCCCACACTGCCCCATATAGTAATTTCCCCCACACTGCCCCATATAGTAATTTCCCCCACACTGCCCCATATAGTAATTTCCCCACACTGCCCCCATCAGTAATTTCCCCACACTGCCCCCATACAGTAATTTCCCCACACTGCCCCCATACAGTAATTTCCCCCACACTGCCCCCATACAGTAATTTCCCTCACACTGCCCCCATACAGTAATTTCCCTCACACTGCCCCCGTATACTAATTTCCCTCACACTGCCCATATACAGTAATTTCCCTCACACTGCCCCCATACAGTAATTTTCCTCACACTGCCCCCATACAGTAATTTCCCCCACACTGCCCCCATACAGTAATTTCCCTCACACTGCCCATATACAGTAATTTCCCTCACACTGCCCCCATACAGTAATTTTCCTCACACTGCCCCCATACAGTAATTTCCCTCACACTGCCCCTGTATAGTCATTTCCCCTACACTGCCCCCATACAGTAATTTCCCCCACACTGCCCCCATACAGTAATTTTCCTCACACTGCCCCCATACAGTAATTTCCCTCACACTGCCCCCGTATAGTAATTTCCCCTACACTGCCCCCGTATAGTAATTTCCCACACCCTGCCCCATATAGTAATTTCCCACACACTGCCCCATATAGTAATTTCCCACACATTGCCCCATATAGTAATTTCCCCACACTGCCCCCATATAGTAATTTCCCCCACACTGCCCCCATATAGTAATTTCCCCCACACTGCCCCATATAGTCATTTCCCCCACACTGCCCCATATAGTCATTTCCCCCACACTGCCCCCATATAGTAATTTCCCCCACACTGCCCCCATATTGTAATTTCCCTCACACTGTCCCATACAGTAATTTCCCCCACACTGCCCCCATATAGTCATTTCCCCCACACTGCCCCCATATAGTAATTTCCCCACACTGCCCCCATATAGTAATTTCCTCCACACTGCCCCCATATAGTAATTTCCCCCACACTGCCCCCATATAGTAATTTCCCCCACACTGCCCCCATATAGTAATTTCCCCCACACTGCCCCCATATTGTAATTTCCCTCACACTGCCCCCATATTGTAATTTCCCTCACACTGCCCCATACAGTAATTTCCCTCACACTGCCCCCATACAGTAATTTCCCTCACACTGCCCCCATACAGTAATTTCCCTCACACTGCCCTCATACAGTAATTTCCCTCACACTGCCCCCATACAGTAATTTCTCCCACACTGCCCCCATACAGTAATTTCCCCACACTGCCCCCGTATAGTAATTTCCCCCACACTGCCCCGTATAGTAATTTCCCCACACTGCCCCCGTATAGTAATTTCCCCACACTGCCCCCGTATAGTAATTTCCCCACACTGCCCCATATAGTCATTTCCCCACACTGCCCCCATATAGTAATTTCCCCACACTGCCCCCATATTGTAATTTCCCTCACACTGTCCCATACAGTAATTTTCCCCACACTGCCCCATACAGTAATTTCCCTCACACTGCCCCATACAGTAATTTCCCTCACACTGCCCTCATACAGTAATTTCCCTCACTGCCCCCATACAGTAATTTCCCCACACTGCCCCCATACAGTAATTTCCCTCACACTGCCCCCATACAGTAATTTCCCCACACTGCCCCCATACAGTAATTTCCCCACACTGCCCCCATACAGTAATTTCCCCACACTGCCCCCATACAGTAATTTCCCCACACTGCTCCCATACAGTAATTTCCCCACACTGCCCCCATACAGTGAATTTCCCCACACTGCCCCCATACAGTAATTTCCCCACACCTTTATACAGTAATTTCCCCCACACTGCCCCCATACAGTAATTTCCCCACACTGCCCCCATACAGTAATTTCCCCACACTGCCCCCATACAGTAATTTCCCCACACTGCTCCCATACAGTAATTTCCCACACTGCCCCCATACAGTAATTTCCCCACACTGCCCCCATACAGTAATTTCCCCACACTGCCCCCATACAGTAATTTCCCCACACTGCCCCCATACAGTAATTTCCCCACACTGCCCCCATCTAGTAATTTCCCCACACTGCCCCCATCTAGTAATTTCCCCACACTGCCCCCATATAGTAATTTCCCCACACTGCCCCCATATAGTAATTTCCCCACACTGCCCCCATCTAGTAATTTCCCCACACTGCCCCCATATAGTAATTTCCCCCACACTTCCCCCATATAGTCATTTCCCTCACACTGTCCCCATATAGTCATTTCCCTTACACTGTCCCCATATAGTCATTTCCCTCACACTGTCCCATACAGTAATTTCCCTCACACTGCCCCCGGGAAGATATAAGTGAGGGACATGAACATGTGGACTCACTGTGGGATTGAAATACATGGAGGGAAAACCAATAATAAAATACTGATAGGGGTTTGTTATAAGCCACCTAATATAACAAAGTCGCTCGGCTCGCTCCTATACAAGTGTATAGGAACAAGCCGTCCTATTGAAATGAATGGGACGGCTTGGGTGTAACTACACCTGCTCACCGCTGCAGATGTGACGGCGAGCAGGTAAACAATGAAGAGGAGATAGTGCTGGCACGGCGCACGCCTTCTCTTCAAACAGCTGATCGGCGGGGGTGCCGGCTGTCGGACCCCTGCCGATCTGATATCGATGATAGGATAGGTCATCAATAAATATAACTTGGACAACCCCTTCTATATTCTATAGATCTATATATATTGGGGTGTTAGAATATTCGCATTACGCGAATATTACATTGCCGATTTTTTGCATAAGACAAAAAAAAAAGTAATTAAGAATATTCTAATTCACTACAGACTACAATATTATATGATTTCTCTCACACTGCCCCCATATAGTAATTTCCCCCACACTGCCCCATATAGTAATTTCCCCCAAACTGCCCCCATATAGTAATTTCCCCTCACACTGCCCCCATATAGTAATTTCCCCTCACACTGCCCCCATATAGTAATTTCCCCTCACACCGCCCCCATATAGTAATTTCCCCTCACAATGCCACATATAGTAATTTCCCCCACACTGCCCCCATATAGTAATTTCCCCCACACTGCGCCCATATTGTAATTTCCCTCACACTGCCCCATATAGTCATTTCTCCCACACTTCCCCCCTATAGTAACTTCCCTCACACTGCCCCCATACATTAATTTCCCCCACACTGCCCCCATACAGTAATTTCCCCCAAACTGCCCCCATATAGTAATTTCCCCTCACACTGCCCCCATATAGTAATTTCCCCTCACACTGCCCCCATATAGTAATTTCCCCTCACACCGCCCCCATATAGTAATTTCCCCTCACAATGCCACATATAGTAATTTCCCCCACACCGCCCCCATATAGTAATTTCCCCTCACACTGCCCCATATAGTCATTTCTCCCACACTTCCCCCCTATAGTAACTTCCCTCACACTGCCCCCATACATTAATTTCCCCCACACTGCCCCCATACAGTAATTTCCCCCACACTGCCCCCATACAGTAATTTCCCCCAAACTGCCCCCATATAGTAATTTCTCTCACACTGCCTCATATAGTAATTTCCCCCACACTGCCCTATACAGTAATTTCCCCCACACTGCCCCCATACAGTACTTTCCCCCACACTGCCCCCATACAGTAATTTCCCCCACACTGCCCCCATACAGTAATTTCCCCACACTGCCCCCGTACAGTAATTTCCCCACACTGCCCCCATACAGTAATTTCCCCACACTGCCCTCGTACAGTAATTTCCCCCACACTGCCCCATACAGTAATTTCCCCCACACTGTTCCATACAGTAATTTCCCCCACACAGCCCCCAGATAGTAATTTCACCACACTGCCCCCAGATAGTAATTTCACCACACTGCCCCATACAGTAATTTCCCCCAGACTGCCCCATACAGTAATTTCCCCACACTGCCCCATACAGTAATTTCCCCACACTGCCCCATACAGTAATTTCCCCACACTGCCCCATACAGTAATTTCCCCCACACTGCCCCATACAGTAATTTCCCCCACACTGCTCCATATAGTAATTTCCCCCACACAGCCCCCATACAGTAATTTCACCACACTGCCCCCATCTAGTAATTTCCCCCACACTGCCCCATCTAGTAATTTCTCTCAGACTGCCTCATACAGTAATTTCCCTCACACTGCCCCCATACAGTAATTTCCCTCACACTGCCCTCATACAGTAATTTCCCTCACACTGCCCCCATACAGTAATTTCCCCCAGACTGCTCCATATAGTAATT
Organism: Bufotes viridis; assembly: GCA_033119425.1. NCBI lineage: Eukaryota > Metazoa > Chordata > Amphibia > Anura > Bufonidae > Bufotes > Bufotes viridis. Next base: position 334,989,024 of record CM065589.1, on the reverse strand, counting down.
TCCCCAACACTGCCCCCATACAGTAATTTCCCTCACACTGCCCCATATAGTAATTTCCCCCACACTGCCCCATATAGTAATCTCCCCCCACACGGCCATCCATTCATTAATTTGCCCCCACAACTGACATCCATTAATTTGCCCCCACAACTGCCATCTATTAATTTGCCCCCACAACTGCCATCTATTAATTTCCCCCCACAACTGCCATCTATTAATTTCCCCCCATACTGCCATCTATTAATTTCCCCCCATACTGCCATCTATTAATTTCCCCCCATACTGCCATTCATTAATTTCCCCCCATACTGCCATTTATTAATTTCCCCCCATACTGCCATCCATTAATTAATTTGCCCCCACAACTGCCATCCATTAATTAATTTGCCCCCACAACTGCCATCCATTAATTAATTTGCCCCCACAACTGCCATCCATAAATTTTCCCCCATACTGCCATCCATTAAATAATTTGCCACCATGGAAACATGCCCCACTGTCCCTTAATATCTCCCCCTCCGACCCCCCTCCCCCCCCCCCCAAGTTAGCCCACACACAAAAAAAAGAAGCTAATACTTACCTGTATGCTGAATGGTGTGGCAGGCACGCGTACATCAGAGCGTGCACGCTACTATACAGGCGCACGATGACATCATCACGCGCGTCGCATGATAACGTCATCACTAGCGCCCGGCTTCTACCACCACATAGGCCTGAAGCCTATGGCGGTGATCGGCGGCGGGGAAGGGAACTATACGCTCTCGTGCCCCGCCGCAGTACTGTACGTGGGCGTTCGGGTCAGCACTGGGCCACCCAGCGATGCCGGACCCGGGGCGACCGACCAAAACACCCCAATTATAATCCGCCACTGGGGGAAGGGTAATAACATTTATAGGATATGCAGATAGTGACCTGGGGTGAGGTAAGGGAAATGGGGGTGTAATGTAGGGCCAAACTTGAACAATTCATAAGGAAAGGTGTAGGGTAAAAATATCCAAAAAACTTTAATTGTATGTACACTAATGCCAGAAGACTGACCAATAAAACTGGGAAACTGGAATTAGCGATGTGTGAGGAGTACTATGACATAGTGAGAATAACTGAGACATGACTGGATGATGACTATGACTGGGCAGTTAACGTACAGGGTTACAGTCTGTTTAGAAAGGATCAGGAAAACCAGAAAGGGGGAGGGGTCTGCCTCTAACTCCTGTCTAAAGCCCACACTCCGGGAAGATATAAGTGAGGGACATGAACATGTGGACTCACTGTGGGATTGAAATACATGGAGGGAAAACCAATAATAAAATACTGATAGGGGGTTTGTTTAAAGCCACCTAATATAACAAAGTCGCTCGGATCACTCCTATACAAGTGTACAGGAACAAGCCGTCCCATTGAAATGAATGGGACGGCTTGGGTGTAACTACACCTGCTCACCGCTGCAGATGTCACGCGAGCAGGTAAACAATGAAGAGGAGACAGTGCTGGCACGGTGCACGCCTTCTCTTCAAACAGCTGATCGGCGGGGAATAGGTCATCAATAAATATAACTTGGACAACCCCTTCTATATTCTATAGTGCTATATATATTGGGGTGTTAGAATATTCGCATTACGCTAATATTACATTGCCGATTTTTTGCATAAGACAAAAAAAAAAAGTAATTAAGAATATTCTAATTCACTACAGACTACAATATTGCAGCCTTCTCACATTGGCCCATAAGCAAGAAGCAGTTAGGTATACTAGGTTAAGGGGTTAGATGAAAAAAATAAAATATTTGTTTTTACGAATATATATCACTGTATTCGAAATATTCGCAAATTTTCAAAGTGCCGATATTCGCGATAAAAATTCGAAATTTGCACTCAACACTACTGATAAGCATATTGAAGGACGAGGGGACAACATGTGACAAAACATAAAAAAACAAGATAGCACTATAATGCCTCGTTTCCACTGAGCGGATCGGTTCGGATCTGCAGAGTTTGAAAGATTTATAATGGTCCGGTCTATTTAGGGGAGCGTTTCCACTACAACTCGGGCTGCTGGGTCCATACGTGGTTTAGAAAAAAAATGCGTAGCGTGACGTCACACTAGTGCGACAACAAACGCGACGCTACAAACAACAAAGATGGAGGTCATCCAGCAGCTCTTGTTTTCACTACTTGCATTTTGGTGTATGGTAGTTAAAACACATGGTATTCTGTATGAGAGAAGATTGCGATCGGCAAAGAGAAATACAGCAGAAAAGAGACGAAAACTTCGATCTTGGATCTTGAGCCGGGAGGAGAAATACAGACGGTTGCCTGTGCGACAAAGCCAAAGACGGCATATGCTTCTCCTTTCGTCAAAGCAGCGCCGCCGACCAGTCATTTGGGCTCTACCTCGTTCCAATGAGTGGTGGGATGTGACCGTCCTCGGATTTACACACACACACAGTGGCTGCGCAATTTCAGAATGTCGGAGGAAACCTTTGGATATCTTTGCGCAAAGGTAAGTCCTGCAATGGAGAAGCAAAGCACCAACTTCAGAGCTTGTTTGCCCGTGAGGAAAAGAGTTGCCATTGCACTGTGGAAGCTGGCTACCAACAGTGAATACCGAAGTATAGGCCACCTTTTCGGTGTGAGCAAATCAACAGTGTGCCGGTGTGTGCAGGACTTCTGTAAGGCTGTCTGCACATTGCTAGCTCCTGAGATAGTTCATTTTCCAGACAGTGAAAGGCTAAAAGAAATGGCTAACTACTTTGAGGACAGATGGGGCCTTCCACAGTGTGTGGGCGCTATTGATGGTTCACACATACCAATAATAGCACCACAAGTATACCACACTGACTATTATAACAGAAAAGGCTGGCATTCCATCATCCTCCAGGGAGTAGTGGATGGAAAAGGACTATTCTGGAGTGTGAATGTGGGAAAACCTGGAAGTTTACATGATGCTCGAGTTCTAAGATTGTCAACATTTTGGGACTGGGTTGGCCAGGGAGGCCTGTACTCTGGCCACACTAGGAACATTTCAGGGGTGAATGTTGGCTATTATGTGCTCGAGGATTCTGCATACCCTTTACAAAATTGGCTCCTGAAACCATTTGCAGACAATGGACGCCTGACACCAGAACAGCAAATCTACAACAGGAAAACATCCAGGGCAAGGGTGGTTGTAGAGAATGCATTTGGCAGACTAAAGGGTAGATGGCGGTGTCTTCTGAAAAGGAATGACAGTGACATTGAACTTGCCAAAGCCATGGTACTTACTTGCTGTGCTCTTCATAATATTTGTGAAAGACATGGAGAAGACTTCTACCAGGACTGGATTACGAATGCAGAAGATCCAGTGCGGGTAGTAGCACAGGATATGGATGAAGAGTGCAATGAGGTACGTCAGGCTCTGATGCGACACCTTAATGCTTAATTTTTATTGTTGTATAACATTTTATTTGGTCAAATAAAGTTTACCTGACATCAGACACAAACATGGTCTCTCATGTCTTGCTTTTTCAAAACAAAAAGTAATCTTGCTACATACCAAGAAATATACATATTTGCATCAAATCTTTACATTCGAACAGTGCTGGCAGAGAGGGACTACTCCTTGGCGATGGTCAGGATTCACGACTGGCCCCTAGCACTTGAACAAGCTGCCCAAGGACACCCAGGAAGGCCTGGTTGAATGTAGCCAACTGCTCCATCTGTTGCCGTGCAATTTCTGCCTCCTGGCGCATAGCTTCCTGGGCATCCTGACGCAGTGCCTGAAACCTCCGCTCAGAAAGGTTATCCAGCCTTTCCAGCTGCCTTTCCTCAGCTGCCCGCATATCCTCCATGACTGTGCGCAGATCCAGCTGCGAGCGTCTCCTTTCACCTGGAATATAGAACAGAACAGAATAGTGTTCTTGTTATAAATTGGTATGTCTAATTAGATAATAAAAATCTGTACTCTTTCAAGTGTGAGTGGACAAAATATATCCAAAATTAAAAAAATAAGAAAAAAACCTGCTCATGTCTTAGGGCGACTGATCAGTCTTCAAAATGCTTTCAGTGTTACTATGGCAGCCAGGATGCTACTAACGTCCTGGTTGCCATAGCATTAGTGGGGAGCGGGGAGCAGCATACTTACCACCCGTGCGGCTCCCGGGCGTTACAGATTGATGTCAGGGCGCCCCACGTGCATGGGTCACGTGATCCATGAGTCTCCCCGCTCCCCACTACAGTTTACTATGGCAACCAGGACTTTAGCGTCCTGGCTGCCATAGTAACCATTCACAAAAAGCTAAACGTCTGATCCGGCAATGAGCCGAAACGACTTTTAGCTTAAGACTGGATCTGGACTAATGCCTTTCAATGAGCATTAATTCCAGATCCGGCCGTGCGGCAAGTGTTCCGGATATTTGGCCGGAGCAAAAAGCGCAGCATGCTGCGGTATTTGCTGCGTCCAAAAAACGTTCCTGTCCTGAAATGAAGACATCCTGATGCATCCTGAACGGATTTCTCTCCATTCAGAATGCATTAGGAGAATCCTGATCAGGATTTTTCCGGCATAGAGACCCGAGGACGGAACTCTATGCCGGAAAAGAAAAACGCCAGTGTAAAAGGGCCCTTACCTGTTTGCCGGGGTGCATTGGGCGTACTATGTGGTTGGCTGGAAGGTGGTGATGCAACGGTGCTGGTGCTGCTGGAGGACATTGACGGACCATCATCAGACAAGTTTGACACATCATTGGAGAGTCCTTCAACTGTATCTGAAAATGCAAATATGGTTTTAAATACATATATAGATATATTTTGTATATCTAGATATATTTTTTATATATATATATTTTTTTTTGGAACGCTTAGCAGAGCGAAATGATATGCAGAATAAAAAAATAAAACAAACAAAAAAACACTTACCAACAGGTTCTATGATAGCCTCGAGAAGTGCAGTAGCAGAGTCCAGACCTCCCTCCCTGCCTTGGTTTGCTGGCCTATGACCGTAAATGGCGTCCATGGCGTCGTACCACTTCCAGCTACTGCGACTGTTTCCACTACGGCCGTTGGCATCCTTAATTTTTTTATATTGTATTTTAAGCTTCTTAAGCTTTGCCCTACACTGACCCAACGTCCGTTCAAATCCTTCGGCTGCCATCCGCTGAGAAATATCTTGGAACACCTTTTCATTTCTCACTGATCCATCAAGCTCACACTGAATAGCGCCATCCCCAAGAATGGTTAAAAAAGTGGATAGTTCCTGAGACGACCAGAGCTTGCTGTTGTTTGCAGGCATCCTTCTCCTGTTATCTGTACTAATCATGGCGTGGTGTTATGTTGCGCTTACGTGTGACGTAATTCAGGCCGCCAATCAGGAGAATGTATTGTGTGATGCAAGTAGCTCCGCCCTAACCGAACCGTTCCATTTTTCTATGGCCCTACATCAGAAGCAGGACCCTGAATGGTGCGGTACGGTTCGCTTGTATGGAACGCTTTCATAGTGGAAACACCCAAAATAGCGAACCGTACCGTACTGATCCGAACCGATCCGCTCAGTGGAAACGAGGCATAACAGTACTAGTTAAAGTATTCCCAGGGAAGTACATCCCTGCATGAGGCATTAGGTAAATTCTAAGTCAAAGCAACACAACTATACCAAGTAGAAAAGCTCCCTTCAGCCTAGGGCAAGGGAAGAAAGATACTAGCCTCAGTAGGAGTCGGAATGTTGGACTCCAACCAGCAAGGAGTTAAAGGAGTTAAAACACACAGAAGATCCAAAGTAGATGATGGTGGTATATACACTTCCTGACCTGACCTTCACTATACATTAGTTACATGCATAAGAACTGGCTAAAACATGATAGAGAGTAAACATAAAAGTACCTAACCAAAGTAGCTAACCAAAAACACGGCACGGGTGTTGAACTAAAGAAAAAATGTTACTACTAGGGAACTGGGTTATGCAGAACCAATTAACTACCCCCTAGACCCTCACTAAGATCCATGACAAATTATAGAGCTCACGATTTGTAAAGTGTCCCATGATAAATCCGGGGGACGATTACGGTAAGATGGTTAGATCCTGGAGGACGCAGAAGATCCCGACGAAGAGCCAGTCTTTCTTTTCTGTTAGACCAGGTTCCAAACCTGGGGTAGAAGAGGAGGGGGAGGAGACACCTCCCAATCCTGGATGGTTAGGCACCAGAATGTCCAAAGCTTCACAGAAAGGATGAAGGTCCACAAAGGAACGCAGGGTCACCACTTGACCATGATGACTCACTGAGAGGGCAAATGGGAATCCCCACCTATAAGCAATCTATCTGGAAATAGTGTAAAACAGGGGCTGTAGATGACGTCTCTTTTGCAGTGTGAACTAAGAGAGATCTGGGTAAATCTGAACAGTTTGAAGTGAAAAATTATGCAGGGTCCTGGCTTTTGCTATAATATTCTCCTTCAGGTAATAGTCGTGCACACAGCAAATAACATGAGGACGTGCAGTAGAGCCTTTAGGTTTCAGGCCCTGTGAGCTCTGTCCAGTTTGCTTCGGTGAGACACTGCTTCTCCCAAGAGCAGGTTAAATATAGCCTCTAATGATACAAAGAGGTCTTCATCTCCCATAGACTCTGATGTTGTTGTGGTGGCCCCAATTATCCAGGTCTTCAAAATGTCTACCCAGATCCCTAAGAGCTGTGGCCTCAGTGGCAATAGTTGAGTGCAGGTTAGAAATATAAAGTCTGGTGTCATCATGTGCCCCTTCCAGAGACTCCACTCTGAATATGCTGCAATTTCATCTCTACAGGTCTCTTTCATTTCAGATTTCAAAGCTTTAAAGTCCTCTTTTGTAGGAAATTGATTAAAGTATGCAGCCCAGGGAGGGACTGAAGGGAACCAGTAGTGCTGGCCCATGAGCTCATGGTGTGAGCTGATTCCATGGCATCCCCTAATAGGATGGGTGGGATGCCTTCAGGGGGGTCTGACCAGCATGTTTGGGTGGTTAATGGCTGGTGGTCACTCTGTAGATGCAGTGAAGAGGGCCCACTGTGGTCTTACGGGGAGTAACTGAATTCCGCTGCTGTCATTTAGCGGGAAGCAGTTGAGGCTCCATGAGGTGTAGGGCAGCCACCAGTCAAAAGACATTTGCTGCAGGAGATAGCTGACTGGGGACCTGGTAGAGTTTGGCCATGGGGTTATCTGGATACTGGTCCGACGAGGAGGCTGGAGGAAGGTCCTTTATCTGGTGCTGGGCAGGTGTTGCGGCTCCCAGGTGTGTGCTCTGACAGGTGGGTGGGACCGAGCCGTGGTGTGGGCTGGTGTGACATGCGGCTGGTCGGCATGGCAGCTCTGGAGGGCCGGGACCAGCACTCCGCCAACATTCTGGCAGGAGAAGAGGAATGCTGGGGCAATGCCAGGCGATGTGGCAGGTTTTTCTATCCCATATGTGCCAGTAAGTAGCAGGGGCAGGCTAGTTTAGAAGCGATGGAGGCAGGGGCAGCACACTTATGCCGCCATCTTGCTTGGTGTCCAGAAATGCCCCCTTAATGAGATATTTTCAAAACCATCTTAAACTCCAATTGTGAGAGGTGCACACCTTATGGAAATAAAAGGGTGTTGAGCAAGAAAAAAACAATGTGATGAAATAGAAATATAAAGGGAGCAATGAATGACAAAAAGAAAGCATTTAAATCACTAAAACAGGAAGCTAGTGAGGAAGCATTGAAAAACTATGAGGGAAGAAATAGAAGATGTAAAAGACAAATAAAAGCAGCCAAGTTGGAGACAGAGACTCATTGCCAAAGAAAGTAAAACTAACCCTAAAATGTTCTTTAGTTATATAAATGGTAAAAAGTTTAAACCTGAAAGTGTTGGCGCTTTTAGGATTGGTGAGGGAGCGAGCAGTTGTATAGAGCAATGAGGAGGAAGCTAATTTATAAAATATTTTATTCACCGCGGTATTCAATGAGGAAAATTAAATGTCAGATGAAAGGCAGAGTGTAAAAGTAACCTCTGCATTAAATGTGCCCTGTCTGACCCAGGAAGAAGTGCAGCTGCATGGTAGAAAGATAAAAATAGATAAATCACTGGGTCCAGATGTCCTACACCCCTGTATCCTAACAGAATTAAGTTATGTCATAGGCAGACTCTATAATCACAGGGAGTATTCCACAGGATTGGTGAATAGCAAATGTTGTGCTAATATTCAAAAATGGGTCAAAAACAGAGCCTAGAAACTATAGGTCGGTAAGTCTAACATGTGATGTGGGTAAACTGTTTGAAAGTTTTGTGAGAGATGCTATACTGCAGTATCTTAATGAAAATAAGAATATAACACCGTATCAGCACGGCTTAATGAGGGATCGATCATGTCAAACTAAGGAGGTGATTTCTAGACTTGACCAGGGTGAGTCAATGGATGTCATATATCTCAGCTTCTCCAAAGCATTTGATACTGTGCCACATAAAAAGTTGGTACATAAAATGAGAATGCTTGAACTGGGGTAAAATGTGTTTATGTGAGTAAGTAACTGGCTCAGTGATAGAAAATGGAGTGTGGTTATTAACGGTACATACTCAGATTAGGTCACTGTCACTAGTGGAGTACCACAGTGATTACCACAGTATTCTCTTCAATATATTTATTAATGATCTTGTATATCAATTTTTGCTGATGACATTAAACTAGGCACATGGGAAGGAATAATGCAAGTCACCCTTACATACTAAATAGTAAAACACTGGGTAAACATGACATGGTAAAAGACTTAAGAATTTTAGTGGACCGCAAACGTAACAGTAGAAACCATTGTCAGGCAGCTGCTGTCAAGGCCAATAAGATTAGGGGGTGCATCAAAGAGAGCATAGAGGCACGTGATGAAAACATAGTCCTGTCACTTTACAAATCACTAGTCAAACCACACATGGAGTATTGTGTGCACTTCTAGTCTCCTGGAACAAGACAGACATAGCAGAGCTGGGCAGGGTCCAGAGGAGGGCAACTAAAGTAATAACTGGAATAGGTGGACTATAGTACCCAGAAAGATTATCAAAATTAGGGTTATTTCGTTTATAAAAAAGATGACTGTGGGGCGATCTCTCCCATCATCTTTTTCTATCAAGGACTGTGACCATGACAAAGGGACATCCTCTGCGTCTGGAGGAAAAGAGGTTTCTAAATGAACACAGAATAGGATTCTTTACTGTAAGATCAGGGAGATTATGGAACCGTGAGGAAGTGGCGAAGGTGAACTCACCAAAAGAGTTCAAGAGGGGTCTTGATGGATTTCTGGAGTGTAATAATATTAGAGGTGATAGTTACTAGATTTGTGGAGAAGAGTCATTGATCCAGGGAGTTATTCTGATTGGAGCTGGGAAGGAATGTTTTTCCTCTAAAATGAGGAAAATTGGCTTCTATCTCACAGTACTGAATGTAAAAATGTTACTATTATTGCTACAGAAGTGGTCTGCATGTTATACACTAAAGGTCAGATATGGACCTGATAGGGACGGTGTAAAATGGAAACATTATTGACAGTGGCGTAACTAGAAATGACTGGGCCCCACAGCAAATTTTTGAATGGGGCCCCCTCCCCCAGTAATTTTTTTTACAACCCCTTCCTTTCATGCCGCCCCCTTTCCTGTGGCTAGTAAAGATCGCTCTCTCAGACCAGGCCCGGCAGCTGTTCCATCCGTTTTCTACACTGTCTTTACTGCCACTGTATATAATTTCATTGTGTAATACTGTTGAGGGGCCCTGACAAAATCTTTTAGTACTTCTCCTCCTCCTCTTAGATGGGCCCCAAAGCAGCCGCTTCCCCTGCTTCCCCTATAGTTACGCCCCTGATTATTGATGTTTGCGTGTGTAGGGTGCAAGTGTTTGGTGTGATTTTATTGGATGTTGTGATTCAGATGCTGGTAAATGTCTGGATCTTGGAGCCTAATTAGATGAGTTGACTGCTTTCCTGGGGGAAAAAAACACCTTCCCCTTCCCAAATGTGACAACTGGATGGACAAAAGTCTTTTTTCGGCCTTATATACTATGTTACAAGCAGAATTTGTTGTTATTCACTGTAGAGACAACCTCCTTTGTTATATGCATATCTTGGCAACAGATACACCTTTTACTACCACATCTGTAGTTACCTTTTGTTTTCGGCCAAGTGCATATACTCGGGAGATTATCCACAAATAAGCTAGGACTTGATTTTTGCCCCACTGTAAGTGCTTTTTTAGCCACACATTTGATGCCAACAGAAGTGATGTCACCCCATTCCTCATCAAAATTCAAAACTGCAAAGTGTTTGCGTATGATCTAACATAATGATGAAAATTCTTTACTATAGTTAGTGATAAAGGTGACGGGCTTGTTTCATCCATTTTTTCCATTTTTATTTTTATTTCTCCGATATTTCTTATTACTTTTAATGTCATCTTTAGATCTTGCAAACTCAACACCTCTATTAATATCATGCATTGTATAACCTCTCTTGTGTAGCCTGCCTGTAATGATATCTATCTCCCTAGAGAACGATTCTTCTGTAGAGCAGTTACGTCTGGCTCTAATCATTTCCCCCTTGGGGATATTTTTAACCACGTGGTGGGTGGCAGGAGGAGGCAAGAAGGATGGTATTTCCAGAGGTAGTTTTCCTGAAAGTGCATGTATGTACCAATTTTTTAGTACAATCTGACTTCAAATGGAGATCAAGAAAATTTATCCTACATGGATCACTGGTATATGTCAATTTAATCGAAGTTGTACAGTTATTGAGATATTCTATGCACTGGGCTATCATTCCTGCCTCTCCCTGTCAGACCCACAACATGTCGTCTATAAAACGGCCATACCATTTTATATGACTGGAAAAAGGGTTATTTTCCGAGAACAGGTACTGCCACTCCCACCACGCCATGTATATCTTTGCTATTGAAGGTGAGTGTTTTGCCCCCATTGAGACTCCTAATAATTGTAAATATTTCCTATTGAACATGAAAAAATTGTTTCATCAGGAAGTCTATATAAATACATACAAAATCCTGTAGCTCTGGGGTGTAGTTGCTATAACACCTTAAAAACCAATGGCAGATTGATGGGGGATACTGGTGTACAATGCAGTAATATCAGCTGTGACCCAGGTATAACAGTCACTCCATTCAAAATTATAAAAATTCTGTAGTACTGTACAAGTATCTTTCAGATAACCAGGAATCAATGGTACTAATGGTTGTAGCAGGGAATCAGCCCACTCTGATAACCTCTCAGAGTAGGATCCGATGCGTGCCACAATAGGCCGTAATGGGGGAGTTAAGCAACCTTGTGTATTTTATGGAGTGCATGAAATATAGGTACAATAGCATGCTGTACATCAATAAATTCCATTTCCTTTTTGGAAAGAATTCCTAAAGCGTATCCCCTTTGTAAAATACCACGAAGTTTATCCTGGAAAGGGAGGAGCGGATTCGACTCAAGCAGTAAATATGTTTGACCATCACTTATCATATTCAAAATTTGTTCTTTATAAGTGCTGCTGTCCAGAATCACCACCGCTCCTCCTTTGTCAGCCCTGTGAATCACAATATCCCGCATATTACGCAGCAAATCCATAGCTTTATATTCATCTTTAGTCAGATTGTTATTACTTTGTTTAAATCTATTTTTTGTTTTTAAAGCACATAGATCTTGTTCTACTAACTCCTGGAATCTATCAAGTGCTGCAGATCGTGATTGAATAGGGTAAAAATCCCTATTTTGAGACATTTTGTGTCTTCGTTCTGTCTGGCTTTTGATAAGATTCCTGGAGCAAAGATATGCATGCTAACTCATCAAAACTGAAAGTGGTATGCTGTGTTTAGGTGGGGTTCATTTAAGAAACTTCCACTGTTTTTTTTTGAGAATCTTGGTCTGTATTCACACACATTGCGTTTTTTTCTTTATCTATTGCAAAAACATGTTTTTTTAACGTGAGATTCTGTGCAAATCGATTAACGTCAATGATTGTGCGGTACAGATCAAAATTGCAGGAACCCCTGCTCTGCATAGGTGACAGGGAGGTACATTTCTATAAATCGTCTGTTGCATTCTTGGGTGACATTAACCCAGTTTTGCCATATACAAACCCCTGCTCTGCATAGGTGACAGGGAGGTACATTTCTATAAATCGTCTGTTACATTAGTGGGTGACATTTTACCATTTTTGCCGTATACAAACCCCTGCTCTGCATAGGTGACAGAGAGGTAAATTTCTAAAAATCGTCTGTTACATTTTTGGGCCATAAAGTACCCCTGCACTGCATACCTGTCTTGGAAATATATTCAGTAAATTAGGTAGCCTTCAGATTGTTAGGTGATCTGTCCCCCTTCTTTCTTTCAAAGTCCCCCTGCACTGCATACCTGACTTTGAAATATATTCAGTAAATTAGGTGGCGTTCAGATTGTTGGGTGATCTGTACCCCTTCTTTCTTTCAAAGTACCCCAGCACTGCATAACAGACAGGTAACTTAATTAGTTACAATTGGCGGTTACATTGTTGCCTGACATAAAGCCTTTTTTGGCTGTGAAGCCAAAGGTAGTCGCCAACAACAATGTGTTTTTTTTTTTTTTTTTATAAATTGGGAAATATAAAAAAGAAAACAAAGAGTAATTGCGCTGTAGTGTAACAATGGTTGGGTGAGGCCGGTATACATGTCTATTCTGCATAAGGTACGAACAAGTCCTGTGGGATCCATGCCTGGTTCTTTTTAATGAACGTTGGCTGTGGACAGGCGGCTGCGCTTGTCTGCGATAATGCCCCCAGCCGTGCTAAACACACATTCAGACAATACACTGGCTGCAGGGCAGGCCAGCACCTCCAAGGCGTGAAGGTCAAGCTGAGGCCATGTCCCCAATTTGGAGACCCAGAAGTTTAATGCGGCAGACCCAGTGGCGTAGCTAGAAATGACTGGGCCCAACATTTTTGAATGGGGCTCCCCCCCACCAGTAATTATTTTGTAACCCCTTCCTTTCATGCCACCCCCATTCCTGTGGCTACCAGTGGCGTAACTACCAGGGAAGCAGGGGAAGCAGCTGCTTCGGGGCCCGGGCTGACAAGGGGCCCGGCGCCTGGCAGAGTGTCAAGTTTCTTGATTATTTAATACGTTTTTCAGACAGGCCCCTTCACATACAGGCAGTGCGCCTGTCCCTTCTCCCACCCTCTCTCCCATGCATCTTACTGCCAGCCAGGCACAGTGCAGGAATCAAGCCGATGTGTTCCTGTTGTAATTAGCCCCGCCCACCAAGTTCCAGGAGGGAGCAGCAGGCAGGAGAAACATGCGGCAGGCAAGTGGAGCACATTGCATCCTGCGGCAGGCAAGTGGAGCACATTGCACTATTGCAGGCTTTTCAGGTATGTCTATGCCCACTGCCTGTGTGCCCCCCTTGTCAGCACAGCCCCTGACCCCTGTCTGTGCCTCTCCCACAGTGATCAAAACCTCCTGGCTAGAGAAGAAACTGCTTGCCAGTTGCAGTTAGGGTCAGAGAAATCAATAGAAATCAAAAAAATATTCATGTGAAGAAGTGTCCCGGTAAAACCTTAGGTGCTATAGTGTTCTCCTACATATGCTTATCTATACAGAGCTGCTGCATACACTGACCTTGTACTGATAACACAGGCATGGCAGCCTCTGAAGTTAACCCTTCCTGCTCCTCACTGCTTGTCCTTATGTGTACCATTACTATGTCCTAGTGAAGTCCTCCCTGACTCCTGTGTGACCCTTCTGTGCTGGGCTCCATCATTCTCCACAACTGCAGTTCCCTTTCTCCTTGACCTCTCCCTCATATAGTGTACCAGAGTCACACCAGTCAGATAAATACCCCTGGCCCCTGTATGCACCTCCCTGGCCCTTGTCTCTGTGCCCCCCCTGGCCCCTTTCTGTGCCCCTGGGCCCTGGCCCTTATTTCTGTCCCCTCCATGACCCTTGTCTGCTCCCCTGGCCCTTATCTGTGCCCCCCTTGGCCTTTGTCTGCTCCCCTGTGTGCACCTCCCTGGCCCTTGTCTGTGCTCCCTTGGCCCCTGTGTGTGCCACCCTGGTCCTTTCAGTGCAGCCCCTGGTCCTTATCTGCATCCCCCTGGCCTTTGTCTGCTCCCCTGTGTGCACCTCCCTGGCCCTTGTCTGTGCTCCCTTGGCCCCTGTGTGTGCCACCCTGGTCCTTTCCGTGCAGCCCCTGGTCCTTATCTGCATCCCCCTGGCCTTTGTCTGCTTGCCCCCAGCCCTTGTCTGCGCCCCCCTGCTTGCTGTTCTGCCATCTACTACTGCTTGTTTTGTTACTCATATATCCTGAGAGTGTGCACTTATATGTGCCATAATAAGCACTAGTACATGGCGGAACAGCGGGCAGATAGGGGAGGCTGCCATGTAGCTATAGACAGTATCACCAACCTTCCCAATGTTTTATATAAAGTCTTCACTATTAACACTGGATTTTGGGTATAGAGATGAGGACATGGGCTGCTAGATCACCGCTAGTGTCGGAGGAGTGTTATGACTTTGACAGGGCCCCCACAACAGTATTATACAATGACACTACATGACAGACAGTGTGTGTGTATATATATGTACAGTATATAGAAAAGAGAAAATTAAGGAACAACACACTGTTTCTAGGTGGGTGCAAAAATCCAGCCAAGGACCGACAACTCAAGTCCGCTGTAGTAGATGCTAGAAACCGACGGCAGCACTCCTCCACTGGAGTGGAGTGCTGCCGTCCGTTTCTCTCATCTATATATATCATGGACGGACGATACGTGTCACCGAGGTTCCTGGCCTCGGTGAGGTGAGAGCCGGGTTTTTATGTGTCAGCAGCAGCTAGTGCTGTTTGACATTGTCAGTTAGTTTGGCTGCAAAGCCAATCCGGGCTGGCTCTTACTGGGAGTAGGCAAAGAGTTGGGTGGGTGCCTACTCCCCACGGTCCAGGCCGGACTTTATCCGGGCTTTAAAAGGCAGCCTCCTCAGCAGCTGGGTGTGATTGTCCTGGAGCTGCTGTTAGGCTGTGGAGTCATTTGAGTTTGGGAGTTCTGACCCATTCTGTGCTATGTGGAGTTCCCTGGGCTGGAAGCCAGAGCCCAACAAGGAGGAGTGCAGACGGCCTGGAAAACCTGACATCGACTGTCTTGCGGCTGGACTGTCAGCCAGGTGCGAACCTGCACCTAAAACCTCCCAGGTGACTGAAACCTGTACGGGACTGTTTTGTTTTGCCTGAATACTTCTGATGTGTGTGAATTAACACCAAGAGACTGTTTGTCGTTTATTTTTGTGCAAGCGTGAATAAAACACTGTTGACTGCACGTTCTGGACTCCTTGTTTTGCCTCAGTACTGCACCCGCACCGCTATCTACCAGAGCGACTCCCCACAATATATATATATGTATATATATATATGTATATATATATATATATATATATATATATATTATTGTGGGGGGGTTGCTCTGGTAGACAGCGGTGCGGGTGCAGTATAGAGGCAAAGAGAGTCCAGGTAGTGCAGCAAACAGTGTTTTATTTCACACTTGCACAAACAAAACTCAAAACAGTCACTTAGTGTTACTTCACACACACAGCAAAAACTTGAGGCAAAACAAAAGTCCAAGACTGAATCAAATTCACCTGTGTGGTTTAGGTGCGTGTTCACACCCGGCTGTCAGCCCAGCCGCAGGAAAGTCCAACCTCAGGCTTCCAGGCAGACTGCACGCCTCTTTGCAAGCTCTTGCTTCCAGCCCTGAGAGCTCCACGGAACACCAGCAGTTTCCAGGTTAAATCACCTCAAATCCTAGGTGTTAGTTCACACCTGGCTGAATGCTCAGCAACACAAAAAGTCCACTGACCGTCTTTAAATGGCCTTCTCATCTGACACACAGGTCTCAGCTCTTCAGCCCAGCACAGGGCTCAGATCCCAAACACAGAGAGAGCCTTGCATAAACCCAGCTGTTTTTTAAAGGCAGCTCGGTATTAACCCAAAAACCCGGACCGGCACCTAAAATCCGGTCCAGTATTTACCCTCACCTGGCTGCAATCAACCCAGCAGCACAGGCTGAGAGGAAAATACCTGCTTTTTACCACCAAACCTCTCACTGTGTCACATACCCCCCCCCCCCTTTGTTCAACCCTGAGGGGGTGAACACACGCCAGACAGTATACCCACAACCGGGCACTCGCATTTCCCCATAACTGCCCTGCTCTGTGTTCCACTGAAAATCTAAAGTTCTGAAGTCACCCGAACCCTCTGGTGACCCAGGACTTTCCTTCTTTGTCCAGATGGGGACAGGCTGCGGCCAACCCCATATCACTCTTCCAGAGATGGCTTGTCGCCGAGCCACGGGCACCTGGTACGGCTTTAACCAGACTTTTGCCTGGGGCTCAGTGACAATATCACGGTGAGTTATGGAAGGGCATTCAGGGAAATCACAGAACACCTCTGTGTTCCGACTAACAAACTCCTTGGCTCTCTGAGTCTGTTCAGTGGAAAGGCTGCCAGTAATTTTATCTGTGGCAGCCGCTTCCCTGTTAGCAGACAGAGGGACCGGAATCTCTTTCCCTAGATAAACCGGCCGCGGGTTGTTCTCAATACAAGTCTCTCTAACCTTCCAAGGTTTCCGTAAATTTACATGGTAGACCGGCTCCGGCTTTTGCCGTCCTGGCTGGTGTACCTTGTAATTTGGGTCTCCAACTTTCTGTGCTATTTTATAGGTCCCCTTCCCCCTATCACTGTCCTTACTGTTCACAGGTGGCCCAACAACCAAAACCGGGTCCCTTTGGCTACGGACCCCAGACACTCGATTGCAGGTCCGCCTTTGGCCTGGCTGAGCCACCTTCCTATGTTTTCTACCTATCTTACTAAGGGGGACTATCTTCCCCTCACCCACCGGACCTACTGTGGGTCCCTTTGCCTTGGGTTTCTGGGGTTCTAACACCTCACCTGAACTAGGCCTCACTACTGGGAGTTTTCCTACCTGTCTGGGAACTGTATGTACAATGGCCGGCCACAGGGCTGGAAACAATGGAAAGTCTTTTCCTATTATCACATCATAGGGCATACTTGTGGTTACAGCCACCTCCTGGACCTGCCTGCCGGCACACGTGTTTACAGACAACAGAGCAGTGGGGTATTCTTTTAAATCTCCATGAATGCTGAAAACCCCGACTCTCCGGCCTGTAAACTCTGTGGGTCGCACCAGGGAAGCCCTCACCAGGGTCACCTGACTCCCCGAATCCAGCAGAGCTGCCACTGGAGTGTCTCCCACCTCCACCCGACACAAATGTTCATCATGGTTAACCTCTGACACATCGACCCTTCTGGCATACAATGACTGTCGATACCCAAAGTTTACATCCATGGGCTCACCCAGGAGGGGACAGTTGGCCCGTACATGGCCAGGCTTCTGGCATCGCCAGCAGATTATAGAGTCCCGATCCCCAAAGGGCACATCCCGTGCGGTCTTTCTCAGCTCAGGCCGCAGGGTCTGGGGAGGGGATTTTCTGGGTTTTATTACTCCCGTCCCCAGAGTTCCCCCCTCAAGTTCCTCACTAGCCCCATAACGTTCGACCAGGTCCACCATCTCCAGGGCACTAGTAGGAGAGGTCTGGCCAACCCAGCGCTGGAGGGGTAGTGGCAATGCCCTCCAGAATTTGTCAGCTACAATACGGTCCAGCATAGCAGTGGGACTAAGTACGTCAGGCGGCAGCCATTTTTGTAAGAGTTTTAGCAAATTGTAATACTGGGGTCGTGCTGGCTCAGCTGGGTTAAACTCCCACTGATGCACCCGCTGGGCCCTGACCAACACATTCACCCCCAGTCTCGCCAGGATCTCACCCTTAACCACAGAGTAGTCTGCTGCTTGGTCGTCCGGTAAATCAAAGTAAACCTGTTGGGGTCCTGACGCCAGAAACGGAGCGATGACCTCTGCCCACTGGTCTCGGGGTAGTCTCTCTCTCACGGCCACCTTTTCGAACATCGCCAAGTAGGTTTCAACATCATCTGTCGGTGTCATCTTGGGAACGGCGGTGCGAACTGCTTTCCGGGCATCGTGCACTCCCTGAGGCATCCCTGACTTTTCTAGCACCATTACGTGTTGCAGCAGCCGCTGGTTCGTGTCCTGCTGTCGCTGATTAGCCTCTAGCAGCTGTGCGACGGCCTCTTCATGTCTTTTTTGCTGTTGTGCGATTTCCTGCTGTTGGACAAGTAAGGCTTCTTCATGTCTCTTTTGCTGCTTTAAGTTGGCCTGGACAAGCTGCTTTATCATCTCCTCCATCTTGTCCTGTGTTGGTGGTTGCAGCTTGGCAGGCTTAATCCAGGACATACAACAGTGCCCAAAAAAAAAAAAATGCTACAAAAAGTTTTGGCTTCCCGCCAGCCTCACTGCAAATGCCCGCATCCGACACCAAATGTGGGGGGGTTGCTCTGGTAGACAGCGGTGCGGGTGCAGTATAGAGGCAAAGAGAGTCCAGGTAGTGCAGCAAACAGTGTTTTATTTCACACTTGCACAAACAAAACTCAAAACAGTCACTTAGTGTTACTGCACACACACAGCAAAAACTTGAGGCAAAACAAAAGTCCAAGACTGAATCAAATTCACCTGTGTGGTTTAGGTGCGTGTTCACACCCGGCTGTCAGCCCAGCCGCAGGAAAGTCCAACCTCAGGCTTCCAGGCAGACTGCACGCCTCTTTGCAAGCTCTTGCTTCCAGCCCTGAGAGCTCCACGGAACACCAGCAGTTTCCAGGTTAAATCACCTCAAATCCTAGGTGTTAGTTCACACCTGGCTGAATGCTCAGCAACACAAAAAGTCCACTGACCGTCTTTAAATGGCCTGCTCATCTGACACACAGGTCTCAGCTCTTCAGCCCAGCACAGGGCTCAGATCCCAAACACAGAGAGAGCCTTGCATAAACCCAGCTGTTTTTTAAAGGCAGCTCGGTATTAACCCAAAACCCCAGACCGGCACCTAAAATCCGGTCCAGTATTTACCCTCACCTGGCTGCAATCAACCCAGCAGCACAGGCTGAGAGGAAAATACCTGCTTTTTACCACCAAACCTCTCACTGTGTCACAATTATATAGGAAAAGGATGGTGTTGCAGCCTAGTCTGGTCTAGATCGTGTCTAGCCAAAGGAGTGGGGTTTACACAGGAGGAGGGGTTTGGGGGGAGGGGGGCTCATACAAAAATTTGCTTTGGGGCCCAGTCACTTCTAGGTACATCCCTGGTGGCTACTAAAGATTGCTCTCTCAGACCAGGCCCAGCAGCTGTTCTATCCGTTTTCTACACTGTCTATACTGCCACTGTATATAATTACATTGTAGACACGGGCGTAGGAAGCGGGGGGGACGGGGGGGACAAATCCCCCCCAGGAAATAATGCGGGGGGGACAGGTATGTAAAAATCCCCCCCAGCAGCAGCACAATGTGTGCGGCGGTTGCGGGGCACAGGGAGATGAACGCTTCCATTGTGGAAGCGTTCATCTCCACAGTTATCTGTATCGCCGTCCCCAGGACAGCGATACAGATGGCTGTGCTTCGGAGCAGGAGAGGGAGAGGCGTCTCCCTTCCCTGCTCCTCTGATAGGCTGCCAGCACTAGGCCGGCAGCCTATCAGATGTTGGTACAGGCGGCGCGATGACGTCATCGCGCCGTCTGTGAGCCGTGCAGCGCGGGACACAGGCCGGAAGAGGCCTGCATCGCATCGCTGTGACGGATGGAGGTAAGTATAAGTGTCTTGTTTTGTGTGTGTGTGTGTGTGTGTTTTTTTTTAAACTGGACCCACTGGCCCATAAGGGGAGTGGGGGGGGGGGTGGTGGAGGTGGAGAGAGAGATTTTTGGCACTTGGGGGGGCGGAAAAAGATGTGGGCGTGGCTTGAGGGTGGGCGGGGGCACGGGCCCCATAAGTGCTGCCCCCCCCAGATTTTTGGGGCTTCCTACGCCCTTGATTGTAGAATACTGTTGAGGGGGCCCTGACAAAGTCTTTTAGTCCTCCTCCACCTGGATGATCCTTTCTGGGTCAGGGCCCCAAAGCAGACGCTTTCCCTGCTTCCCCTGTAGCTACAACCCTGGGCAGACACATATAGGCATGTGCACAGATACTATTCCACCATTTTGCTGAAATGCTGCCTCTTGCTAAGACGTTCCATATCTGCTGGTGGTGCTGGTTGTTGTGGCATGGTGACAAAGCTTTTCCACATTTCGGCCATGCTTACCCTGCCTTCTGAGGTGCGGGCGGTGACCCATTTTAGGGACCACTAAAGCGTGAGAAGAAGTCTGGAATCCAAATGCGTAAAAATGCCCTGTGAAATCCTAAAGGTACTCATGGGAATTAGGGCCCCTTTGCGCACCCAGGCTGCAAAAAAGTGTCACACATGTGGTATCGCCGTACTCAGGAGAAGTAGGGCAATGTGTTTTGGGGCGTATTTTTATATATACCCATACTTTGTGTGAAAAATATCTCTGTAAACGACAACTTTTAAAAAAAATTTATACAAAGTTGTCAGTTTACAGAGATATTTCTCTCACCCAACATGGGTATATGTAAAAATACACCCCAAAACACATTGCCCTACTTCTCCTGAGTACGGCGATACCACATGTGTGACACTTTTTTGCAGCCTGGGTGCGCAAAGGGGCCCAAATTCCAACGAGTACCTTTAGCTTTTACATGGCTGCTCACAATTTAGCCCCGCCCAAAATGGCAGAACAGTAAACACACCCCACAAATGACCCCATTTTGGAAAGTAGACACCCTGAGGTATTCACTGAGGGGCATAGTGAGTCCGTCTGAGTTTTTTTTTTGCCAGAAGTTAGCAGAAATGGAAACTTTATTATTTTTATTTATTTTCCTCAGAAAGTGTCATTTTCCGCTAACTTGTGAAAAAAAATGAAATGATACATGAACTCACCATGCCCCTCCGCGAATACTTTGGGGTGTCTTCTTACTAAAATGGTGTCATTTGGGGGGTATTTATACTATCCTGACAAACATGACAGGTGCTCAGAAAGTCAGATCTGCTTCAAAATGCGGAAATTCACTTTTTTGCACCATAGTTTGTAAACGCTATAACTTTTACCCAAACCAATAAATATACACTTATTGGATTTTTTTTATCAATGACATGTAGAACAATAAATTTAGAGAAAAATTTATATAGAAATGTATTTTTATTTTTATTTTTATTTTACAACAGAAAGTGAAAAATTTCATTTTTTTGCAAAAATGTCGTTAAATTTTTATTAATAGCAAAAAAAGTAAAAATGTCAGCAGCGATGAAATACCACCAAATGAAAGCTCTATTAGTGAGAAGAAAAGGAGGTAAAATTCATTTGGGTGGTAAGTTGCATGACCGAGCAATAAACGGTGAAAGTAGTGTAGTGCAGAATTGTAAAAAGTGGCCTGGTCATTAAGGGTGTTTAAGCTAGGGGGGCTGAAGTGATTAAATGTGTTATGCATCCACGAGGACGCTAAATCGTCCCCGTGGCTCGGGTTAAGCTGAAGACACCGTCTGGGGCGGTGACCTACGAAGTCGGCGTAGTAAAGAGACTTATGCATGATGTGATATTGGGCCGGGACTTCCCCTTGTTTTGGAGTTTGTGGGAGTAGAAACACACTCCTGCAGACAGTCCAGAAACTTCTGCAGAATCTGTGCTTTCCCCTTTAAATAATCCTTGCAGTGAGGTGCATCTTGAACCCAGTGGTTTAAAAGAGGAGCCCACTGAAAACAATGGTACCGATAAGGTGGAAAATTAACGAATCATGTTAACTGAAATGTCTACTGAAAATGTGGGGACATGGGATGATGAGGGCAACGACAACCCCTTTCCCTTGCAAGTGTTAGCAGGGGAAGAGGAACCTTCCCCATCTGAGCAAAATGTGTTGGACTGAGGTGTAGAGAGCAATTGAGAGACCCCACTCTTGTGAATGCTCAAGCAAATGTTACCATGATAGATGGTGTACCACAGGAACCAGAAGCTGACCAGAAATTTCCGCATTTTGCCATGAGTCAGAACTTGGTGTATCGCGTTATCAAATGCAACAACGAAATAGTTTAGCAGCTCCTGGTACCTAAATATTATAGGCGTATGGTGTTAGACCTGGCCCATAATCACATGCTTGGGGGTCATTTAGGGACGAGCAAAACACAGGAGAGGGTACTACAAAGGTTTTACTGGCCTGGAGTGTACGAGGAAGTAAAATCGTACTGCGAGTTGTGCCCCACCTGTCAAATAAGTGCCCCAGCGTCCCACTTCCGGATCCCTTGGTGCCTATCCCCATCATTGAGGTACCTTTCGAAATAATTGCGATGGATTTGGTTGGTCCCATTGTTAAATCAGCTAGAGGACACCAGTATATCCTGGTGGTATTCGACTATGCCACTCGGTATTCGGAAGCGGTGCCCCTGCGAAACATGGCTTCCAAAAATATTGCCTGAGAGTTGTTTTACATGTTCTCCCGCACAGGGATACCTAAGGAAATCGTCACAGACCAGGGTACCCCCTTTATGTCTAATGTAATGAAAGAGGTTTGTAAGTTGTTCAAAATTACCCATATTCGTACATCTGTGTACCATCCCCAAATAGACGGCTTAGTTGAGAGATTCAACAAAACCCTGAAGTAGAAAGAGATGGACGTGACTGGGACTGCCTCCTACCCTACCTTATGTTTTCAATCAGAGAGGTACCCCAGGCTTCTACCAGGTTTTCACCCTTTGAGTTGGTTTATGGCCGACACCCAAGGGGTTTACTAGATGTGGCCAAGGAAACCTGGGAGACCGAGGCTACGCCTTATAAAAGCGTCATTGAGCATGTGGCCCAAATGCAGGACCGGATAGCGACTGTAATGTCCATTGTCAAACAGCACTTGCAAAGAGCTCAGGAGGCCCAAAGAAGGGTGTATAACAGATCGGCCAGAACGAGGGGTTTTAATCCCGGGGACAGGGTCCTGATTTTACTTCCCACAGTGGAGAGTAAGTTTCTGGCAAAGTGGCAAGGTCCCTACGAGATTGTGGAGAAAATAGGTGAGGTGAACTATAAAGTGCACCAACCAGGAAGGAGAAAGCCCTTTCAGATTTATCACGTAAACCTGTTCAAGCCATGGAAAGACCGGGAGTCATTGGTGGCCACCCAGACCGTGGTTAAGGAGGGGTCGCAACCAATTCCCCCAGTAAAAATTAGTAAGGCCCTGTCAGAGCACCAGAAACAAGAAGTAAAGGAGTTTCTGCAGAAAAATAGGAGGTTTTCTGAGCTACCAGACCGTACCCACTTGATAAAACATTACGTGAGAACTGAGCTCCACAGTAAGGTGAATCTCAAGCCATACAGGATACCTGAAGCACGCAGAAAGGCAGTGTCCTCTAAGGTCAGGCGCATGCTTGAGTTAGGGGTTATTGAGGAATCTACCAGTGAGTGGTCAAGCCATATTGTGTTAATCCCAAAGCCCAATGGGACCTAGAGGTTCTGCAATGATTTCCGAAAATTAAATGAGGTGTCAAAATTTGATGCAGACCCCATGCCCAGAGTAGATGAACTAATTGAGAGGCTTGGGAAAGCAAGGTACATTACGACCCTAGACCTTACAAAAGGGTATTGGCAGATACCCTTAGCAGATGTTGCAAAAGAAAAGACAGCCTTCTCCACTCCAGAGGGGCTGTTCCAGTAAACAGTGATGCCGTTCGGGTTACATGGAGCCCCTGCTACTTTTCAGAGGTTGATGGACCTAATCTTGAGACCACATCATGACTATGCCGCCGCCTACCTTGATGACGTGGTCATTTTTTAATCTGATTGGAAAAGTCACCTCTGGAAAGTACAGGCCGTGATAGACTCCATTAGTGATGCAGGATTAACCATAAACCCCGAGAAGTGTGCTGTAGGTCTAGAGGAGGCAAAGTTCCTGGGCTACATTATTGGTAAAGGGCTGGTTAAACCACAGATCGATAAAGTAGAGGCGATACAAAACTGGCCTAGGCCAGTAACAAAAAAAACAAGTACCGGCTTCCTGGGCATAACCGGGTACTACCGCCTGTTTGTGCCAAATTTTGCCTCGATGGCAGCACCATTGACTGACTTAACGAAGGGCTCTAAGTCAGTCATGGTGAAGTGGACCCCAGAGGCAGAAAAGGCCTTTCAAAACTTAGTCTGTCCTCTGTCAACAACCAGTGCTCATTTCCCCAGATTTTGGAAAAGAGTTTCTGGTCCAGACGGATGCATCTGACACAGGTTTGGGAGCGGTCCTGTCACAAATAGTAAATAGGGAAGAGCACCCAATCATGTTCTAGAGCAGAAAACTGATCCCAGCAGAAAAAAATTATGCCATAGTGGAACGAGATTGTCTGGCCATTAAGTGGGCGCTGGAGTCACTTAAATATTATATGCTGGGGAGAAAATTTGTGTTAGTGACAGACCACGCTCCTTTAACCTGGATGAAGCAAAACAGGGGGAAAAATGCGAGAGTGACCAGGTGGTTTCTCTCCCTGCAAAATTTTAATTTCAAAGTGGAGCATAGGCTGGGAAAGATGCAAGGAAATGCAGATGCATTGTCCAGGGTTCACTGTTTGTTGGCTAGAAATACCCTGGAGAATGGGGGGGGGGGGGGAGAATATGTGGTAAAGTCCTGGAGCGAGTGTATATCCCACCCAGGTTCCTCAACTGTGTGAGGTAAATAAAATCCAGAATTGTTACAAGGGTCTCAGCAATGTGTAGGTTGCTGAGACTGTTTTGTTACTTCATCGGCTGGATTTTGTGGATTGGGATGGTAGGAGGCAGTGGGACCTCCCAATCCACCCTCCCCATTCCAAGACAGGGTTTTCCCCTAGCTTGAAGGATCCTCAGCTGAAGCCAGCTGGGATCATCAAGAAGAAATAAAAACACAGCCCTGAATGTTAGTCAGGGAGAGCTGTGCCTGGGACCAGGCTGGAGAAGCCAGAATCTCAGTGTTTTTTTCTGAAGGTGAGATAGACTGTGCTGTGTTAGCAAGGCCCAGGTGGCCAGGACTTTATTTTGTGTAATTTATGTTTCATGCTGCTGTCCTTCACTTGACCCAGTGAGGTTTAACTGGGTCTTGCCTGTATTGCTGGCGTGACGAAAAATAAAGCACCTTTTGATTCGAACTGTACTGTATGCAAGCGAATCTGTCACCACCGCCCTGCTGGAGAGAGAAAATCCCTTACAGTATTAAAGGTAATGGGTCATCAGAAAATGACCTATTTTTTTAATTATGTTTTTATGTTTAATGTATTTTTAACCCGTTCCCGACATGTGACGAACTATTCCGTTATGGAAGTCAGTGACTTCCCGCATTTTGATGTAATGGTGATCGGGCTGGCAGTAGTGTTGATCGAGCATGCTTAACCGAACACTAGTTCAGCTCGAGCATCTCGATACTCTGGACATGGCGGTACTCTGCTCTAGAGTCCTCTCCGCACGTTTCATGGCTGCTACGCAGCCATGAAACGTCCAGGTAAGTACTGCCCTCACTGTAATGCCAGTAGCCATGTTGGCTACTGGAATTACAGTGCTTAGCTGGCCGGAACGTATCATTGGGTGCTATAAAACACCCGATGACACGTGCTCGGGTCAGTGTTAGTCAGGGAGAGTTGAGCATAGGAAGGGACAGACAGTGTAGGGAGTGTAATTGAAGTTATTTTTGGACAAAAACGTTTGAGACCGAAAAGTCCTTTTAAGGACTATTGTGCATGACAGAAGCAATATATGTTTATAGCACAACCTGCGCTAAATTGCTCAGTGTTAGGGAGAGCTGTGCATAGGAAGGGATAGACAGCGTAGGGAGTGTAATTGTAAGATTTTTATACAAAAAACTTTTCAGAGACCCAAAAGTCCTTTTAAGGACTATTGTGTGTGATAGCAGCAATATATATTTTTAGCACATCCTGCGCTAAATACCATTTTAATAGGCCGCTGTGGACAGTTAAATTATTCGTGCCACATCTCCTGTGTAAAGTGTGCGTATCCCTAAAATATCAGTGAAATCCAGTGTACTTTTTCCATAGACTGTGTCCGCTGCGGACAGTGACATTAGATGCGCAACAGCTGCAGTGTAACGTGTGCGTTAAAGAAAATCTGTGACATACTGTGTACTTTTTCAATAGACAGTGTTATCTTGTGAGAGTGACATTACCAGGTCCACATCTAAAGTGTAAGGTGTGCGTTTAAAAAATGTATCAGTGACATACAGTGTACTTTTTCAATAGACTGTGTCCGCTTCTGAGAGTGACATTACCAGGCCAACATCTAAATTGTAAGGTGTGCTTTTAAAATAAATTTCTGTGACATACAGTGTACTTTTTCAAGACGGTGTCATCTTGTGAGAGTGACATTACCAAACCGACATCTAAATTGTAAGATGTGCGCTTACAAAATTTATCAGTGATATACAGTGTACTTTTTCAATAGCCTGTCAGCTTTTGAGAGTGACATTACCAGGCCTACATCTAAAGTGTAAGTTGTGCGTTTAAAACATTTACCAGTGACATACAGTGTACTTTTACAATAGACTGTGTCATCTTCTGACAGTGACATTACCAGGCCCATATCTAAAGTGTAACGTGTGCATTTAAAAAATGAATCAGTGACATACAGTGTACTTTTTCAAGACGGTGTCATCTTGTGAGAGTGACATTACCAGGCCCACATCAAAAGTGTAAGGTGTGCGTTTAAAAAATGTATCTGTGACATAGTGTATTTTTTCTGTAGACGCTGCGAACAGTGACATTACCTGTGGTACCTGTCCTGTATAACTTTATCTCATCCCACCCAAATACCTGTGACATTCCCTGTAATTTTTTATTAACCGCTGGTGACAGCATTGACATTATCTGCGGGATATCTCCTGTGTGACATTATAACATCCCAAATACCTTTTTTAATTTTTGTGCGCATACACTTCTAAATCCTACGATACTGTACATGTGACATACTTTCAAGCATATATAACATTTAAAATGAAGGCGGCGAGCAGTAAGGGACGTGGAAGTGGCCGTGATGCTGATGGTGCACGCAGAGGCCGTGGCCCTGGGCGCGTTAAAACTGTGCCTGCTGCCAGAGCACAAGAAAAACAATCATCCACGATACCTAGATTCATGTCCCAGTTTGCAGGGAGGCGCAGGACACCACTCTTGAAGTCAGACCAGTGCGACCAGGTGGTCAGTTGGATTGCAGCAAATAATGCTTCCAGTCGGTTAATCAACACCCTGTCTTCCACCAAGTTTAGTCTCAGTAGCCAACAGTCTGGTCAACACAATCCTCACCCTGATTCTCCTTCCTCCCACCCTGGAGAGTCTAGGCAAACAAGTGATCCAACACTCGGATATTCCAAGGACTTCTTTTGATCTCCATTCCTTCATTTGACCCTCTCGCCAAGAACGCTTGAAGAGGGACAGATCTTGTGCCCTGATTCCCAACCTCTTGAGCATCCACAGTCACAAGAAGATTACGGTGGGGAACGGCAATTACTGTTTAATGAGGTGGATGATGATGAGACTCAGTTGCCAATAAGTTAATGGCAATTACTGTGTTCAAGAGGTTGATGAAGAGGATGACACACAGTTGTCAATCACTGAGGTTGTGGTTAGTTCAACAAGTCGGGAGCAGAAGAGGAGGTGGTGGACGATGAAGTCACTGACCCAACCTGGGAAGGTGGAAAGCCGAGCGAGGACAGCAGTACAGAGGGGGAGGGATCTGCAGCACCGCAACAGGCTGGAAGAGGCAGTGGGGTGGCAAAAGGCGGGCCACACAAAAAAGGCCTGCAACTGTTCCACAGAGCACCTCACTTACGGAAATCTCCCTTGCCAAGGGGTAGGTGTTCCGCAGTATGGCGCTTTTTGAGGAAAGTGCGGACGACAAAAGAATAGTAGTTTGCAACCTGTGCCGTACCAAAATGAGCCTGGGCGTGAACACTAGCAACCTCACCACCACCAGCATGATCCGCCACATGGCATCCAAGCACCCTAATAATTGGGACGACCGCCTAGGTCCACAATCTGTGTCTGCGGATAACACAACTGCCTCCTGTTCCCCTATGTTACGTGCTGCTGGCCAATCCACTGTCTAAGGCGCAGGCCCGGATGCCTCCCGCCATGCACCTGGACCTTCGCAACCACCATCAGCGACCACATCCACTTAACTGTCCCAGCACAGCATCCAAATGTCCTTACCCCAGACATTTGAACGCAAGGGCAAATACCCAGCCACCCACCCACAGGCCATAGCACTAAATGCGCAGCTGCCCTGGAAATGTTGCCATTTAGGCTTGTGGACACTGAGGCCTTCCACAGCCTGATGTTGGCAGCCGTCCCACGTTACGCAGTCTCCAGCTGCCAATATTTTTTAAGGTGTGCCCTGCCCGCCTTACACCAACATGTGTCCCATAACATCACACGTGCCCTAACACAATTACTGGGAACGTCTGCCTAACCATGGATATATGGACAAGTGCATTCGGCTAGGGACGCTACATTTCCCTTGCGGCACATTGGGTAAATGTTGTGGATGCCAAACCCTGGGATGGCACAGGTGCTACCAACCCCAAGGATTGTGGGCCCTACGTCGATCAGGGTTTCCTCCACCACCTACGTTAGTGGCTCCAACCCCCACTTCTCCTCCTCCACTACCACCTCCGAATTATCTGCGTGCAGCACCAGTCAGCCATCATTCGGTAGCTGGAAGCAGTGTAGCACTGCAGTGGGGTAGCGGCAACAGGCCCTGCTGAAGCCGATATACTTAGGGGACAAACAGCACACCGCCGCAGAGCTTTGGTAGGGGATAAGAGACCAAACTGAGCTGTCGCTCTCACCACTCAACTTACAACCAGGCATGGTTGTGTCTGATAATGGCCGTAACTTGGTGGCGGCTTTTGAACTTGGCAAGCTCACACACATCCCATGACTAGCCCACATCTTAAACTTAGTGGTTCAGCGGTTTCTCAAAACCTACCCCAATTTGCCTGAGCTACTAGTGAAGGTGCGCCGCGTGTGTGCACATTTCCGCAAGTCATCGACAGCTTCAGCCGGTCTGTCAACGCTGCAGCAGCACTTGAAATTGCCAGCTCACTGTCTGTTGTGCGACGTGGGCACTCGATGGAACTCGATGTTCCACATGTTGGCCTGGCTTTGTAAGCAGAGGGCAGTAGTGGAATACCAGCTGCAACATGGTCGTCGCATTTCCAGTCAGTTTCCGCTATTTACAAGTGAGGAGTGGGCATGGATGTCTGACCTCTGTAAGGTTTTAAGAAACTTTGAGGAATCAACACAGATGGTGAGCAGCGATAATGCTATTATCAGCATAACCATCCCACTTCTGTGTCTACTCAAACACTAGCTGCTCACAATTAAGGCAACGCTTTGCATCTCAGCGCAAATTGGACGATGAAGGAGGAGGAGCAGGAGACGGTTGCCTTCGCTACAGAGGGTAGTACCCATGGAAGTTTAATTCCATCTGTTCAGCGTGGGAGGGCAGAAGAGGAGGAAGAGGATGAGGAGATTGAGAGTCATCCTCCTGATGACAACAGCGAACTCTTGCCTGTTGGAACTCTGGCACACATGGCTGAATTCATGTTTGGCTGTCTTTCCCGCGACCAGTGCTTATACGCATTTTAGACATCACGGATTACTGGTTGTTCACCCTTCTCGACCCCCCGCTACAAAGAGAACCTCTCATCTCTCATTCCTCAGGTAAAGAGGATGAGCAAAACGGTGCAATACCAGAAGGTCCTTGGTCCTTTCCACCAAAGGAAAGCTGATGAACATAAAGGCAGTGTAATTGTGTGATTTATAATGTACTGAATACACTGTATTCCCATACAAACACAGAAATGCAACAGCACTCTGCAACCAGCACTCTGCCCTACCTCTATGCTAGAAGTTAACAGAGGCGTCCAGTGTACATTTTGATCAAAAAGTAATAAGCCACTCGCCGCGCCAAGGCCACCTCTATGAGTGGTCCTAACGCTAAATCCTACCTGTTGTGGGCCATGACAGCCACATAAAATCCAGGGAGTACAGGCCCAGCATCAACCCTGCTTTTTAACCTTTTTAGTGCCATAACAGCCTCCATTAAATCCAGGGATGCAGGTACCAACATTCATGCTGAGTCCACTATGTACTCCTCCTGGAGCCAAATGGCTAAGTAGGTACTATGAGTGCAAATTAAGTTTCATACTTACTCTGATTAAAACCAGCCTCTAGGGCAGACAAACTAGTCAGGTGTGCATGACTGAATGGAGGTTGCCACACCTCCATGTATGCTACACAGAAAAAAAGGGGGTCAGTCAGCACGACCCTGTATGCAGGTGCACGTAGCCATGGCAAAATATACATACAAAAACAGAAATGCAACAGCACTCTGCAACCAGCACTCTGCCCTACCTCTATGATAGAAGTTAACAGGCGTCAGTGTACATTTTGATCAAAAAGTAATAAGCCACTCGCCGCACCAAGGCCGCTTCTATGCATACAGGGACGTGCTGACTGACCCCCTTTCTTTTTTTACTGTATTCCCATGCACCACTTCCACCACAAAAAAGGTCTATGATTGAATCTTCCTTTTCTCATCTTCCTCCTTCTCTTCCATTATATCAACATGCTTATTCGTCACATATAATGCCCACGCATATAATTTTTTACAGGGTTAGCTCACCTGCAGGCCCTCGCATATAATGTTTTACAGGGTCAGCTCACCTGCAGGCCCTCGCATATAATGTTTTACGGGGTCAGCTCACCTGCAGGCCCTCGCATATAATATTTTATAGGGTCAGCTCACCTGCAGGCCCTCACATATAATTTTAACAGGGTCAGATCACCTGCAGGCCCTGGCATATAATATTTTATAGGGTCAGCTCACCTGCAGGCCCTCGCATATATTTTACAGGGTCAACTCACCTGCGAGCCCTAATCTACAATCTTTTTCAGGATCAGGTCACCTGCAGTCCCTCGCATATAATGTTTTACAGGGTCAGCTCACCAGCAGCCCCTCACCTACAATCTTTTACAGGGTCAGCTCACCAGCAGACCCTCACCTACAACCTTTTAGAGGGTCAGCTCACTTGCAGGCCCTCGCATATATTTTACAGGGTCAACTCACCTGCGAGCCCTAATCTACAATCTTTTTCAGGATCAGGTCACCTGCAGTCCCTCGCATATAATGTTTTACAGGGTCAGCTCACCAGCAGCCCCTCACCTACAATCTTTTCCAGGGTCAGCTCACCAGCAGACCCTCACCTACAACCTTTTAGAGGGTCAGCTCACCTGCTGGCCCTCGCATATAATGTTTTACAGGGTCAGCTCACCTGCAGGCCCTCACCTACAATATTTTACAGGGTCAGCTCACCTTCAGGCCCTCACCTACAATCTTTTACAGGGTTAGCTCACCCGCAGGCCCTCGCATATTATGTTTTACAGGGTCAGCTCACCCTCGCATATTATGTTTTACAGGGTCAGCTCGCCTGCAGGCCTTCACCTAAAATCTTTTACAGGGTCAGTTCACCTGCAGGCCCTCACCTACAACCTTTTAGAGGGTCAGCTCACTAGCAGGTCCTTACCTACAATCTTTTAGAGGGTCTGCTCAATAGCAGGCCCTTGCCCCTAATGTTGTCAATGGTCAGATCAGCAGACCCTTGCTCCAAACGATTTTGAGGGTCATCAGCAGGCCATCAATCATAATTTTTAGTGGTGTGTCTGATGCCCTCCTTTTTGTGTAATAAAGGGTATATTGTAGTGCCGGTTCCTTGTAATTTTTGGCAGCCCTTTCACTTAGTGCATAGGCTTTATGAGTGTAGGAGTCCCACTACCTGAACAATTGTACAACAATGTGAATGAGGCCCTCCTTTATGTGATATACAGGTTGTATTGGAGTGCCTCTTCCTTGTAATTTTTGGCAGCACTTGCACTTTATATACAAGTAAATATACAAGAAAGAATGTTTCCTAACAATTTTTCCTCTAAAATCGATTTTATCTTTGGTTTTGTGCATATTATTGTCTGTAAAAGTGGTGTACTACTCGGACAATATTGGTCCCAGCAGCAACCTGGGAATCCAACATGCATCTAGACATCCTTCCCAATCTGTTCCCGAATGAACCAGGCACCCTCTTCTCTTCAGTGCCTGGTTTAATGCTCGGGTTCTCCCATTGACTTCCATTATACCGAGCATCCCGAAGTGTGCGGCCCAAGCACCTGAGCACTTAGATGTTCAATCAACACTAGCAGGCACCTGAACGGTGCGCGCCCGATCACTGCTGGGGTCCGGCAGTCCCTGGTAGCCGGGCCACTGCTGTAAACAGCGATGTCGGCGAATTAACTCCTTCTATGCCGTGGTCAGCGCTGACCAAGACATAGTAGTGGTTTGCGGCGGGTGAAGGAGCGCATCGAGTCCCTGCTGTGGCAGGGACCTGATGTGTGACAAGGCAGTCTGATGCTGTGCAGAGGCTGCCTAATGCCATGCACGTCATCGGGACCTGCCTTCTACGGGTTCACAAGAGATCCAGCCTCAGATGTATTGTAAAGCATTGCAGAGGGGATCAGACCCCCAAAAGTTGAAGTCCCAGAGTGCGACAGAAATAAAGTTTAAAAGAAAGTGTTTTTAATAAAAAAAAAAGTTTCAAGTAAAAAAATAAATGAAAAAAAACGCCCCTTTCCCCAGATTTCATAATATAAAAAATCAAAAACACACGTTGTATATCGCCGCGTCCATAGCAACCGGCTCTACAAATTCATCACATAATCCACCCCGTCCGATAAACACCATAAAAAAATAAAAACTGTAACAAAAAAAGCCATTTTTGTCATCTTACATCAGAAAAATTGCAACACCAAGCTATCAAAAAGGCGTATGCCCCCCCCAAAATAGTACCAATCAAACTGTCACTTCATCCCGCAAACAATGAGACCCTACCTAAGATAATCGGTCAAAAAATAAAAAAGCTATGGCTCTCAGACTAAAAATGCTACTATTGTGTAAAACTTAAATAAATAAGAAAAAGTACACATATTATGTATTGACACGTCCGTAATGATCTGCTTTAGAAAAATATCACATGACCAACCCCTCAGGTGAACTATGTAAAAATAAATAAATAAAAACTGCCAAAATTTTCAACTTTTAGGTCACCTTGCTCCATAAAGTGTAATAATGAATGATCAAAAAAATCATATGTACCCAAAAATGGTACCAATAAAACTGTCACCTTATCCCCTAGTTTCCAATATGTGGTCACTTTTTGGGAGTTTCTACTGTAAGGGTGCATCAGGGGGTCTTCAAATGTGGCATTGTATCTAAAAACCTGTCCAGCAAAATCTGCCTTCCACAAACCATATGGCGTTCCTTTTCTTCTGCACCCTGCCATGTGCCCTTACAACAGTTTAAGACCACATGTGGGGTGTTATTGTAAACCGCAAAATCAGGGTAATAACTATTGAGTTTTGTTTGGCTGTTAACCCTTGATGTGTTAATGAAAAAAATTGATCAAAATGGAAAATCTGCTAAAAAAGTGAAATTTAGAAATTTCATCTAACATAGTATATAAGACCGAAAAAAGACATTTGTCCATCCAGTTCGGCCTGTTTCCTACAAGTTGATCCAGAGGAAGGCAAAAAACCCCTGTGAGGCAGAAGCCAATTTTCCCCACTTAAGGGGAAAAAAATTCCTTCCCGACTCCAATCAGGCAATCAGAATAACTCCCTGGATCAACGACCCCTCTCTAGTAGCTGTAGCCTGTAATATTATTACACTCCAGAAATAAATCCAGTCCCCTCTTGAATTCCTTTATTTATCACCACCTCCTCAGGCAGAGAGTTCCATAGTCTCACTGCTCTTACAGTGAAGAATCCTTTTCTATGTTTGTGTACAAACCTTCTTTCCTCCAGACGCAGAGGATGTCCCCTCGTCACAGTCACATTCCTGGGGATAAATAGATGATGGGACAGATCTCTGTACTGACCCCTGATATATTTATACATAGTTATTAGATCTCCCCTTAGTCGTCTTTTTTCTAAAGTGAATAACCCTAATTTTGATAACCTTTCAGGGTACTGTAGATCCCTCATTCCAGTTATTACTTTAGTTGCCCTCCTCTGAACCCTCTCCAGCTCTGCTATGTCTGTCTTGTTCACAGGAGCCCAGAACTGTACACAGTACTCCATGTGTGGTCTGACTAGTGATTTGTAAAGTGGTAGGACTATGTTCTCATCACGGGCATCTATGCCCCTTTTGATGCAACCCATTATCTTATTGGCCTTGGCAGTAGCTGCCTGACACTAGTTTTTGCAGCTTAATTTGCTGTTTATTAAAATTCCTAGCAAATAACGCCATATCAGCATGGCTTCATGAGGGATCGGTCATGCCAAGCGAATTTAATCAGTTTCTATGTGGAGGTAAGTTCTAGACTTGACAGCGGCGAATCAATGGATGTCGTATATCTGGACTTCTCCAAAGCATTTGACACTGTACCACATAAAAGGTTAGTATATAAAATGAGGATGCTCGGACTGGGAGAAAATGTCTAAGTGGGTAAGTAACTGGCTGAGTGACAGAAAACGGAGGGTGGTTATTAAGTTGGGCAACTGTCAATAGTGGGGTACCTCAGGGGTCAGTACTGGGCCCTATTCTTTTCAATATATTTATTAATGATCTTGTAGAAGGCTTGCATAGTAAAATATCAATTTTTGCAGATGACATTAAACTGTGTAAAGTAATTAACACTGAAGAGGACAATATACTGCTACAGAGGGATCTGAATAGATTGGAGGCTTGGGCAGAGAATTGGCAGATAAGGTTTAACACTGACAAATGTAAAGTTATGCACATGGAAAGGAATAATGCAAGTCACCTGTACATACTAAATGGTAAAACACTCGATAACACTGACATGGAAAAGGATCTAGGAGTTTTAATAAACAGCAAACTAAGCTGCAAAAACCAGTGTCATGCAGCTGCCGCCAAGGCCAATAAGATAATGGGTTGCATCAAAAGGGGCATAGACGCCCGTGATGAGAACATAGTCCTACCACTTTACAAATCGCTAGTCAGACCACACATGGAGTACTGTGTACAGTTCTGGGCTCCTGTGAACAAGGCGGACATAGCAGAGCTGGAGAGGGTTCAGAGGAGGGCAACTAAAGCAATAACTGGAATGGGGCAACTACAGTACTCTGAAAGGTTATCAAAATTAGGGTTATTTACTTTAGAAAAAAGACGATTGAGGGGAGATCTAATAACTATGTATGAATATATCAGGGGTCAGTACAGAGATCTTTCCCATCATCTATTTATCCCCAGGACTGTCACTGTGACAAGGGGACATCCTCTGCGTCTGGAGGAAAGAAGGTTTGTACACAAACATAGAAGAGGATTCTTTACGGTAAGAGCAGTGAGACTATGGAACTCTCTGCCTGAGGAGGTGGTGATGGTGAGTACACTAAAGGAATTCAAGAGGGGCCCAGATGTATTCCTGGAGTGCAATAATATTACAGGCTATAGCTACTAGATGGGTCGTTGATCCAGGGAGTACTTCTTTCCTCTGGATCAACTAGAAGGATGACAGGCTGAACTGGATGGACAGATGTCTTTTTTCGGCCTTATGTACTATGTTACTATGAATTAGGACCCCTTTGCGCATCTTGGCTGCAAAAAAGTGTCACATATGTGGTATCGCCGTACTCAGGAGAAGTAGAGCAATGTGTTTTAAGGTGTATTTTTACATATACCCATACTGTGTGTGAAAAATATCTCTGTAAATGATAACTTTTTATATTTTTTTATATATTTTTTTCTCTCATCCAGCATGGGTATATGTAAAAATACACCCCAAAACACATTGCCCTACTTCTTCTGAGTACGGCAATACCACATGTGTGACACTTTTTTGCAGCCAAGATGCGCAAAGGGGCCCTAATTCCAATGAGTACCTTTCTAGGAGGGCATTTTTAGGCATTTGGATTCCAGACTTTAGGGCCCCTAAAATGCCAGGGCAGTATAAATACCACACAAATGACCCCATTTTTGAAAGAAGACACCCCAAAGGTATTCCGTGAGGGGCATGGCGAGTTCATAGAAGATTTTTTTTTTGGCACAAGTTAGCAGATATTGACTTTTTTTTTCTCACAAAGTCTCTCTTTCCACTAAATTGTGACAAAAAGTTCAATCTTTCATGGACTCAATATGCCCCTCAGCGAATACCATTGGGTTTCTTCTTTCCAAAATGGGGTCACATGTGAGGTGTTTGTACTGCTCTGGCATTTGAGGGTCTCCGCAATCATTACATGTATGGCCAGCATTAGGAGTTTCTGCTATTCTCCTTATATTGAGCATATGGGTAATGAGATATTTTTTTCCATTCAGCCTCTGGGCTGAATGAAAAAATTAACGGCACAGATTTCTTAATTCGCATCGATCAATGTGGATGAAAAGAGGGGCCTGGCGATTGCCAGGACATAGAGGTACCGCCCAAACATCCATACCCACTTCAGCTCCTATGTCCTGGCAAACGTGATTTCTCCATTCACATCGATCAATTGATCGTTGTGGAGGAAGACATCTTTGCCAGATTTTTGATACAAAGTGTTTGCCAAAGCATATGAACTCCAACACCTCTCCTCAGCTCAGATACCTGTACTGCGGAGAAGAAATCTCGTCCTGCATCACCACATACACCGACTTCACATGTAAACTGACCGCAGCGCAATGCTTCTCTCAGAATGCACATCAGTGCTGCAGGGTTTTCGTTGGTTGGTCCAGCTGGAAAGTAAAGGGTGGTTAGTAAAAAAAAAAGAAGAAAAAACAAGCAGCAGGCTCATTAATTTGAACGTTACAAACTTCATAAAACCTGAACATCATAAAACTTTTAAAACCTAAACTAACTCAAGATTTCTTTTTCTTGCTACCTGTTTAATTTTTTTTTTTTTTTTACCATTTCACTCTTTACTTACCTAGCAGAAACCTCTCCTCTCCCATAGGACAATGTGTAAAGTGTAAATCGCACAGAGATGGTGCGAAGTACATTATGCACTTTATCCCAAGTGAAAGGAGAGGTTTCACATATCTGCAGTAGAACACTAGCACCCCTGTATGTTAGGGTCTCTTAAAACCTAGTATCCTGAGAGACCCTTCTGTAAAATCTACATGTGTCCTGCGGTCCTTACTTCCCTAAGTGTACCTGAGTGTGGTACTTCCGGAAACACTCCCCTAAGCATAGGGCAGGGTGGTCAGGGCAGTCAGGACAGAAATAGCGGGTGTCACGCTTTATTCCACTCCTGCTACAGACATGACATCTTTTTCAGGGTGGCGGTTGGTTTGAGGTACCAGCAACGACACTGGGGAAATGTCGCTCGTGTAGATGGCTCACTACACTGGTGGTTGGAACCACGGAACCTCCTGGATACAGGAGGTTCTCGATGATCTCTTCCTGAAATTTGAGGAAGGATCCTGTTCTCCCAGCCTTACTGTAGAGAACAAAACTATTATACATAGCCATTTGAATTAGGTATACAGACACCTTCTTATACCAGCGTGTGGTCCTGCGGGAAAGTAAATAAGGAGCCAACATCTGGTCATTGAAGTCCACCCCTCCCATGAGCAAATTATAGTCGTGGACCGAGAGGGGCTTTTCAATGACACTGGTTGCCCGTTCAATTTGGATTGTCGTGTCTGCGTGAATGGAGAAGAGTATGTAAATGTCACGCTTGTCTCTCCATTTCACCGCGAGCAGTTCTTCGTTACACAAGGCAGCCCTCTTCCCCCTTGCAAGTCGGGTGGTAACGAGCCGTTTGGGGAAGCCCCGGCGACTAGGTCGCGTGGTGCCACAGCAGCCAATCTTTTCTAGGAACAAATGCCTGAAAAGGGGCACACTTGTGTAGAAATTGTGCACATAAAGATGGTACCCCTTGCCAAATAAGGGTGACGCCAAGTCCCAGACTGTCTTCCCACTGCTCCCCAGGTAGTTAGGGCAACCGACTGGCTCCAGGGTCTGATCTTTACCCTCATAGACACGAAATTTGTGCGTATAGCCTGTGGCCCTTTCACAGAGCTTATACAATTTGACCCCATACCGGGCGCGCTTGCTTGGGATGTATTGTTTGAAGCCAAGGCGCCCGGTAAAATGTATTAGGGACTCGTCTATGCAGATGTTTTGCTCAGGGGTATACAAATCTGCAAATTTCAGGTTGAAGTGGTCTATGAGGGGCCGAATTTTATGGAGCCGGTCAAAAGCTGGGTGGCCTCTGGGACGAGAGGTGCTGTTGCCACTAAAGTGCAGGAAACGCAGGATGGTCTCAAATCGTGTCCTGGACATGGCAGCACAGTACATGGGCATGTGATGAATTGGGTTCGTGGACCAATATGACCGCAATTCATGCTTTTTTGTTAGGCCCATGTTGAGGAGAAGGCCCAGAAAAGTTTTAATTTCGGAAACTTGGACGGGTTTCCACCGGAAAGACTGGGCATAAAAGCTTCCCGGGTTGGCGGATATAAATTGAGTGGCATACCGGTTTGTTTCTGCCACAACTAGGTCAAAGAGCTCTGCAGTGAAGAACAGCTCAAAAAACCCCAGTGCCGATCTGATCTGAGCTGTCTCAACTTGAACTCCTGACTGGGCGGTGAAATGGGGAACTACTGGTGCGGCTGAAGATGGGGGCTGCCAATCAGGGTTTGCCAGCACCTCAGCAACTCTAAGGGCTCTACAGGCCTGTCTGCGACGGGGGAACTACTGCACGTGCCACCGTACCAGCTTCGACTGCCCTGGTGCTCGCCACTTCACCATGTTCTACGGCAGTGCTGGTACTAGGTGCAGGATGGGCTGCGCTGCTGGTGTGTGCCTCACCACGTAATCTGACAGCGCCAGCCCCACTCTGCTGCCCTTGAAGCGGATCCTGAGCAACCTGTGGTCTAGCAACATGGGGTCGGGTACGCCTGGTGGTATCGGGGACCTCAACCTCATCGTCCGAACTTTGGGTCAAACTTCCACTGCTTTCTACAGGTTCGTATTCTGACCCGCTGGATTCGTCAGATGAGGGTTCCCATTCCTCATCCGACTGGGTCAGAATCCTGTAGGCCTCTTCAGACGAATACCCCTTACTTGCCATTTGGACAACTAAATTTAGGGGGTATTTCCTGAGACTACCCAAGAAAAAAAGCAAGCCTGTCTTACAAATGGGAGGCTAGCGAAGTACAGGAAGCCGCTGCGATTGATAAAAAAGATCAAAACTGAATTTTTTTTTTTATCGCTGCAGCGCTTGTGTAGTGATTGTGCAGTGATAAAAAAATATATATTATTTTTGTCACTGCGGCGGGCAGGGCGGGCGTGGGCGAACGATCAGGCCTTATCAGGCAAACACTGCGTTTTTGGTGGAGGGGGACTAAGGTGACACTAATACTATTATAGATCTGACTGTGATCAATTCTGATCACTTACAGATACTATAAAGTACCAACGCTGATTAGCGATACGCTAATCAATGAATTGGTGACTGCGGTGCGGTGGGCTGGGCACTAACGGAAGCTTACTACCTACCAAAGAGGGCCTAAACTAAGCTAAACCTAAAAGTCAATACTGGTGGAAAAAAAAAAGTGACAGTTTACACTGATCACTTTTTTCCCTTTCACTAGTGATTGACAGGAGTGATCAAGGGGTTAATTGGGGTGATGGGTGGGTGATCAGGGGCTAATTGTGTAGGTGCTTGGTGTACTCACAGTCACATGTGCTCTCTGCTGGGACCATCCGACGAAAAGGACCCAGCAGAGAGCACAGAATTCATTTAACACATTATATTTATAAATATAATGTGTTAGATGGCTTGTGATTCGATGTTTTAAAAGTCATCAGCCTGCCAGCGCTGATCATTGGCTGGCAGGCTGATGACCAACTCCTTCCAAATGTTTTACCGCCGCACAGTGCGCGGCGGCATCAGCGCGTCATCTTGCGTCTCGCGAGATGACACACTGATGCGTCCAGGAGGAACATCCCGGCCGCCCGCAGGAAGCATCCCTCCGTTAGGCGGTCAGGAGGTGGTTAGAAAGTGGGTTTTTGAAATTTTCTTAAAAATTTCTGGATTTGCTTCTACACTTCTAAGCCTTCTAACGTTCTAAAAACAATGACATTTACAAAATAAAGCTAACATAAAGTAGACATATGGGGAATTTTAAGTAATACATATTTTATGAGGTATCACTTTCTGTTTTAAAAGCAGAGAAATAGAAGTTTTGAAAATTGCTAATTTTTCAAAGCTTTTGGTAAATTTGGGATTTTTTTTTTATAAGTAAAGGTGAAATATATTGACTCAAATTTATGACTATCATGAAGTACAATGTGTCACGAGAAAACAATCTCAGAATGGCTTAGATAAGGTAAATTGTTCCAAAGTTATTACTACATAAAGTGACACATGTCAGATTTGCAAAAAATGACCTGGGCAGAATGGCGAAAAATGGCCTGAGGTAGAAGGGGTTAAAGAATTTTTGGTTATTTTTAATTTTCCATGTCAACATTTATATTTGCACAAAAACCATAAAATCCTGCAATTTTCACACTGGCCATTAAGGCTAATAATAGGTGCCACTACTTGGTCTGTACAG
Source organism: Bufotes viridis (assembly GCA_033119425.1). Lineage (NCBI taxonomy): Eukaryota > Metazoa > Chordata > Amphibia > Anura > Bufonidae > Bufotes > Bufotes viridis. The sequence continues at coordinate 334,948,482 of CM065589.1, read as the reverse complement.
ATCACTTTACTGCAGTTATAATTTATTCTAAACCTGCCTGTAATGATAAGGAGATATCACCCCTATGTATAGATAAGACAACTTCCACCATTCACAGTAGGTATCTATTCTTCCTTGTACAATGACCTCTGCTCAGGTCACAGAGCATACCTAGAAGACTCTCCCATAGAAGTCAATGAGGTCCCCTCCTGTCCATTGTGTCTATGTCCCATGGGGCTGCCGCAAAACATTTTTTTTTTATATATACTTTATTTATAGACTATAGAAAAAACATACATGGAAAATCCATAAATACAGAAATACCATCATAAAATACAAATTTTCACAAATATAAAATACAATATAATATATTTCTCCCAAAAATCCCCTCTCCCACCCACCACCAACAAAAAAACAGGACAGGGATTAAAAGAAAAAAAAAAAAGAGCTTGCCTTTCTCTCTCCCCCTCCCCATCCCCTCCCCATCCCCTCCCCATCCCCTCCCCATCTCCTCCCCATCTTATCCCCCACCCCTGAAAAGCCCCCCTCTACTCTATCAACAATCTATTTTCTCCAACCATCTCCTCCACAGTTCCATAAAAGTCTTTTTTTTTCTTAACGGAAACCAGATATCGTTTTCACAAAACAGTACAGATTTCGCTGACTTCTCCCAGAACTTTATTGTGGGAGGATTTTTCTGCATCCAAACTTTCATGATACATCTTTTTGCCTGGAACAGGAGTTTAGAAGCTATTACACGATGTGAGGTAACCCTAAATTCTGACATGACGCCACACAAGTTTCAAAATCTTCTGTTTTTCTAAAACACACAAGGTATTTTCACGAATTGATTTGGCATTATTTAACCAAGGTGCACTTCACAATGTTAAAAATGTTAAATACACTCAGAGGGGTTTCAGATCATAGTCCATTATTAGTAGAAACTGGTTGAAACTAATTCAATAAGTATAAATAAGATAAAAGTTAAGTTAAATTAGATTGGCACAAAGGAAGCACAGGAGAAAATATATGTAGAAATGGAGGAATATTTTGAAAGAAATATAGGGACATCCGCTGTGGATATTGTTTGGGATACGGGAAAGGCGTTTCTTAGAGGAGTAATTTTCAAACAAACAATTAGGCAGAAATGGAGAAGAGATAAGTATATGAGAGAGCTGGAGGCAACAGTCCTTACTAAAGAACAGGAATTTATTTGGAACCCTAAAATAGAGTTCTATGAGAGTTGGTTAGAACATCAAACCAAATTGGAAGATGCACTGCTTTCAGAAGCTGAATATCAAAAACAAAAGAATGTAATTTCTAATTATGTTCAAGGACACCTTCTCGGGAAAAGGTTAGCTGCTTTAATTAAGGCTCAGAAAGGTCAGAACCATATTTTTGCTTTAAAGAATCAGCAGGGTGGTGATTAAATGAATCAGATAACAGTCTATTTGCAAAAGAATTCTTTGAAGAAATGTATAGTACTGGGTTTCTGGGAAATAAAAAATTCAATAACGCTAGGAAAAAATGTTGAGAACACAGCGGGAGGCTTTGGAGGCATTGATTCAAATTCAGGAAATTGACTATTAAATCGGCTATTAAATCAATTGCACCGAATAAATCTCCAGGTCTTGATGGAGTCCCCTATGAGGTATATGCTATGTTTAAGGAAGTTCTCTTTCCTAGAACTTTGGAAATGTGGAACCCTTCTAGAAATGGGGGACTCCTTCCAGACTCTTTAAGGGAGGCACTTATTTTAATTTTAAAAGAGGGAAAAGACCCCAAATTATTGGACTTCTATCGTCCGATTTCCTTAATAAACTCAGATTGTAAGCTTTTAGCCAAAATTTGGCTGACAGATTAAGATCTGTTATTACGACAATAATTCATGAGGATCAAACTGTTTATTTACCTGGGAAATCCACCTCAGTTAATATCAGGAGGTGCTGTTTGAATATGCAATTAAAGTCGGACAGTGGGGGTCAGAGATTTCTGGTTTCAATTGATGCCTCCAAAGCTTTCGATACTGTGGAATGGCCCTTTCTTTTTGAGACCCTGGAAAGGATGGGTTTTGGTCCTCAGTTTATTCTATGGATTAAGCTTCTATACTCAGATATAAGAGCTAGAGTAAGTCTTAATGGGGTGCTCTCAGATCCGTTCCAGATACAGAGGGGGATACGGCAAGGGTGCCCTTTATACCCCCTATTGTTTGCGATTGCTTTAGAACCCCTTGCGACATTAATAAGACAGGATGAAAAAACAGTAGGGTTAAAATTTCGGACGCATGAAGAAAAGATTGCGCTATACGCGGATGATTTGATGTTATTTGTTGGTTCCTATGATTCATTGGCAAGAATTTTAGATGTGTTTTAAAGATTTAGACAAGTAGCAGGTCTCACAATCAATTGGGACAAGTCCACGTGTATCCCTATAGTCCCTGGCCCGCTAAAAATCCAAAATGATGGTATAATATTTTTACGGATAGTTCTATCATCATCCCCAGATGTGTTTATCAATCAGAATGTTATTCCTATGCTAAAAAAAATTAAAGTGAACATTACTGTATGGAAAAAATTGCCACTCTCCATGTCAGGACGGATTGCTTTGATTAAAATGTGTTTGTTACCTATTATAAATTACATTGTATGGAATGCTCCGGTTCTAATTCCGGATAGAATTTTTAAGATACTTGAAAGTCTGTCTGACCTGATATGGAGAGGTCGCAAACCTAGAATGAGATATCAGCAGCTGAAATACCCTGAGAATCAGGGTGGTTTATCTATTCCAGATCTTAGGATGTACAGTTTGGCAGGGCAATTAAAAATTGTTTGGACTGGGGGAACTTCCAGCTCTTCAGAGGCATTTTGGCTTCTAAAGACCCAATATTAATGGAGGCTGGAATATGTCAGCATTTAGAAGCTGGATTTCATCTGCAAAAACAGACAAAAAACTCACCCACAATGTTTTTGATGTATAGAACTTGGACTTTAATTAAGGAGGTATGGGGAGCCCCAGAGATCCATAAAGATACGCTAATTTGGAAGAATCTTTCCATAAAAGATCTTACTGAACTGGATAATAATGTCTGGCGTAAGCGGGGGATCTACAAATTAGGCCAAATCTGTAATAAATTAACCGATTTTCAGGATTTGAGAAGAGACTTTGCTCTCCCCGAATCTTTTTTTTTTTTTCTATTACCAATTAAAACATGCTTTAAGTAAGTGTATGAAGGGTAGGGAGAACATTTTGGAACTACCCCCTCAACTAATAAAAATTAAAGGGATGCATGAAGGTAAAAAAAGGATTTTAATATTTTATAAATTATTAATAGATCAAATTCACTCAAATATTGAAGTTGAAGCGGGTCTTAAAAAATGGGAAGGTATTATTGATCCTGCCAGACGAAAGAATTGGCTTGAAATCTTAGTCCATTTAAAGTATCATTAAACCGGGCGCATCAATTAATACAATATTTTGTTGTCCATAGATTATACTACACTCCAGCACAACTTCGGAAGTATTATAAAAACAAGTCCTTTAGCTGCTTAAAGTGTGGGGAGGAAGGAGTGGATGATATGCATTTACTTTGGACCTGTAGTTTTATTATACGATTTTGGAGAGAGGTAATAAGAAAAATTTTGGAGTATCATAACTTAACTATACCAAAACATTTTTTTTTTTATGCTGTGTAAATGCTGTTAAGAACAGCTTCGGCAAGATGGCAGCCACCATAATCATGTTCAGAAAATGGAATAAAAAAATCTGCAATCCGAAAATAAAAACTGATTAGATAAAAAAAGATATGTGTTAGTGTCTGGTTTTAACTGGCAGGTAACATTTTTGATGACACATTGTGGGAGAATGCCGAGGAGGGTCCTGTGAAAGCCTTCCCCCCCCTAACACCACTTCCCCCCCCCCCCCCGTGTCGGCGATCGCAGGTTTAGGAGGGAGTGCAGGAGGGTGGGTTGGAGCTCGATCTCCAGTGATACCCCCGCCCCCCTCCCCTCTCTTATTCCATTAGGACCGCTGTATGGAAGGGCTTAAGGAGGAGGGAGCATCTAAAGGCAGAAGTCTGATGGCTAAATGTAAGATACATTGCAGTACACTATATACAGGGTGGGCCATTTATATGGATACACCTTAATAAAATGGGAATGGTTGGTGATATTAACTTCCTGTTTGTGGCACATTAGTATATGTGAGGGGGGAAACTTTTCAAGATGGGTGGTGACCATGGCGGCCATTTATAAGTCGGCCATTTTGAATCCAACTTTTGTTTTTTCAATAGGAAGAGGGTCATGTGACACATCAAACCTATTGGGAATTTCACAAGAAAAACAATGGTGTGCTTGGTTTTAACGTAACTTTATTCCTTCATGAGTTATTTACAAGTTTCTGACCACTTATAAAATGTGTTCAATGTGCTGCCCATTGTGTTGGATTGTCAATGCAACCCTCTTCTCCTACTCTTCACACTGATAGCAACACCGCAGGAGAAACGCTAGCACAGGCTTCCAGTATCCGTAGTTTCAGGTGCTGCACATTTCATATCTTCGCAGCATAGACAGTTGCCTTCAGATGTCCCCAAAGATAAAAGTCTAAGGGGGTCAGATCGGGAGACCTTGGGGGCCATTTAACTGGCCCACGACAACCAATCCACTTTCCAGGAAACTGTTCATCTAGGAATGCTCGGACCTGACACCCATAATGTGGTGGTGCACCATCTTGCTGGAAAAACTCAGCGAACGTGCCATCTTCAGTGCATAAAGAGGGAAACACATCATCATGTAGCAATTTCGCATATCCAGTGGCCTTGAAGTTTCCATTGATGAAGAATGGCCCCACTATCTTTGTACCCCATATACCACACCATACCATCAATTTTTTTGTTCCAACAGTCTTGGAGGGATCTATCCAATGTGGGTTAGTGTCAGACCAATAGCGGTGGTTTTGTTTGTTAACTTCACCATTCACATAAAAGTTTGCCTTATCACTGAACAAAATCTTCTGCGTAAACTGAGGGTCCTGTTCCAATTTTTGTTTTGTCCATTCTGCAAATTCAGTGCGCCGATCTGGGTCATCCTCGTTGAGATGCTGCAGTAGCTGGAGTTTGTAAGGGTGCCATTTGTGAGTAGCTAATATCCACCGAAGGGCTGTTCGACTAATGCCACTCTCCAGTGACATGCGGCGAGTGCTACACTGTGGGCTCTTGCTGAATGAAGCTAGGACAGCCACTGATTTTTCTTCATTAGTGACAGATTTCATGCGTCCACATTTTGGCAAATCCAACACTGAACCAGTTTCACGAAACTTAGCAAGCAGTTTGCTAACTGTAGCATGGGAGATGGGTGGTCTCGTAGGGTGTCTTGCATTGAAATCTGCTGCAATGACCCGGTTACTGCGTTCACCAGACATCAACACAATTTCTATCCGCTCCTCACGTGTTAACCTCGGCGACATGTCAATGGCTGTAAACAAAGATAAACTTGTAAATAACTCATGAAAGAATAAAGTTACGTTAAAACCAAGCACACCATTGTTTTTCTTGTGAAATTCCCAATAAGTTTGATGTGTCACATGGCCCTTGAAAAAACAAAAGTTGGATTCAAAATGGCCAACTTAAAAATGGCCGCCATGGTCACCACCCATCTTGAAAAGTTTCCCCCCTCACATATACTAATGTCCCACAAACAGGAAGTTAATATCACCAACCATTCCCATTTTATTGATGTGTATTCATATAAATGGCCCACCCTGTAGTGTACTGTATTGTATTATAGAGGCATCAGACCCACTGGATCTGCAAGAACCAAATGGGTCTGGGTTAAAAAAATGTAAAAAAAAAAAAAAATGTGAAAAAAGTAAAAATAAAAAAAAGATTTTTTTTCTTACAGCCGCATATTTATCACTAATTAAAAAAATTTAATGCACTAAACATGTTTGATATCACCGCGTCCCTACCGACCTGATCTATGAGACAGTTATATTACTTTCCCCGCACGGTGAATGCCATAAAAAAATAAAAATAGACTATGATAGAATTGAAATTTTGCCCACCTCACTTTCCAGAAAAGGTAATAAAAGTGATCAAAAAATTTGTATCTACGCCCAAATGGTACTAATCGAACCGTCACCTCATCCCGCAAAAAATTAACCCCTACATGAGACAATCACCCAAAAAAAAAAAAAAAATGTCTCTCAGACTATGTTGACCCTAAAACATTTTTTTTCTAAAATACTATTATTGTGTTAAAGTAAAATAAAAAAATAGACATATTAGGTATTGCCGCGTCCGTAAGAACCGGTTCTATAAAAATATCTCATGACCAACCCCAGTTGAACACTGTAAAAAATAAAGACAGTGTAAAAAAAGCCATTTTTTGTCACCTTACATCACAAAAAATGTAATACAAAGCGATCAAAACGGCGTATGCCTCCCAATATACAACCAGTCAAACCACCATCTCATCCAGCAAAAAATGAGACCCTACCTAAGACAATCGGTCAAAAAATAAAATAAGATATCACTTTCAGACAATGGAGACACTAAAATTTTTTTTTTGCTTTAAAACTGCTATTATTGTGCTAAAGTGAAACAAATTTAAAAAAAAGTATACATATTAGGTATCGCCACGTCCGTACTTAGGCTATAGGCTCTATAAAAATATCACATGACCTAACCCCTCAGATGAACACCATAAAAAGAAAACTGAGCCAAAAAGGCAATTTTTTGTCACCTTACATCACAAAAAGTGTAATACCAAGCGATTAAAAAGTCATATGCACCCTAGAATAGTACCAATCAAACACCATCTCATACCAAAAAAAAATTAGCCCCTACAGTCGTCCCCAAAAAAAAAAAAAATGGCTTTCAGAATAAGGAGAAACCAAAATGTTTTTTTTATTAAAATGTTTTATTAGGTAAAACCGAAACAAACAACCAAAAAAAAGTAGTCATATTTGGTATTGTCACGTCCATAACAACCTGTTCTATAAAAATATCACATGATCTAATCTGTCAGATGAAAGTTGTAAATAACAAAAAATAAAAACTGTGCCAAAACAGCTATTTTTTTTACCTGACCTCACAAATAGTTTAATATAGAGCAACCAAAAATCATTTGTACCCTAAAAAAGTACCAGCAGAACTGCCACCTTATTCCATAGTTTCCAAAATGGGGTCATTTTTTGGCGTTTCCACTGTAGGGGTGCATCAGGGGGTCTTCAAATGGACATGGCAGCTTAAAATGATCCCAGTGAAATCTGTCTTCCAGAAACCATATGGCGTTCCCTTCCTTCTATGCCCTGCCGTTTGGCCATACAGTAGTTTACGACCACATAACTACAGAATCAGGTCAATAAATATTGAGTTTTGTTTGTCTGTTAACCCTTTTCTTTTGTTACTGGAAAAATGGATAAAAATGGAAATTTGCCCAAAAAAATCAAAATAATCCATTTGTCATTAACTCTTGTGTAACACCTAAAGGGTTAACAAAGTTTGTAAAATCAGTTTTGAATACCTTGAGGGGTGTACAGTCGTGGTCAAAAGTTTTGAGAATTACACAAATATTAGTTTTCACAAAGTCTGCTGCTAAACTGCTTTTAGATCCTTGTTTCAGTTGTTTCTGTGATGTAGTTAAATATAATTACACGCACTTCATACGTTTCAAAGGCTTTTATCGACAATTACATGACTTTTATGCAAAGAGTCAGTATTTGCAGTGTTGGCCCTTCTTTTTCAGGACCTCTGCAATTCGACTGGGCATGCTCTCAATACACTTCTGGGCCAATTCCTGACTGATAGCAACTAGTGTTGAGCGAACATTTCGAGCATAGCTCGGGTTCGTCCCGAATTTTGGGGTGTTCGGGACCCTGATCCGGACCTAAACATTTTCAAAAAAGTTTGGGTTCGGGTCCGTTGTTCGGCGATTTCTTCCCGCTTTCTGAAGGGCTGCACAGCAGCCAATCAGCTAGCATTTTACTTCTTGCCCTAAGAAGCCATCACAGCCATGCCTACTAATGGCATGGCTGTGATTGGCCAAGTGCAGCATGTAACCCAGCCTCTATTTAAGCTGGAGTCGCATAGCGCCGCACGTCACACTGCTCTGATTAGTGTAGGGCAGGGGTAGGCAACCTTTGGCTCCCAGCTGTTGTGAAACTACAACTCCCAGCATGCATAGTTGCTCTGCTCTTCTAAGAACTTACATAGAAATGAATGGAGCATGCTGGGAATTGTAGTTTCACAACAGCTGGGAGCCGAAGGTTGCTGATGCCTGGTGTAGGGAGAGGACGCAGCTTCTGTGAGGGCGAGATTAGGCAGGGAAAAGTCAGCAAAAGCACCTAATGAAGTGATCGATCTACAGCTATGAATCATTCAACTTCTGCTAGTTTTTAGGCTGCACAGATCGTTTTTCAGTCACTTTTTTTCTGGGGTGATCCGTGGCCATTTTGTGACTTATGGTGGGGTTAAGTTCAATTGCCAAAATAGCAATCCCCTAAATCTGGTGTTCCAGCTGTGGCTAGCCAAGTGTAATACTGTCTGCTGTCTTGCAAAGGATAGATTATTTTCTGTGGTGAAATTCAATTGCCAAACTAGCAATCCCCTAAATCTGGTGTCCCAGCAGTGGCTGGCAAAGTTTAACAGTGTCGGGCAAAGGATATATTTTGTTCTGGGGTGAAATTCTATTGCCAAAATAGCAATACCATAAATCAGTGGTTTCAGCTGTGGCTGGCCAAGTTTAATAGTGCCCGACAAAGGATATATTTTGTTCTGGGGTGAAATTCAATTGCCAAAATAGCAATACCATAAATCGGTGCTTTCAGCTTTGGCTGGCCAAGTATCATAGTGTCCGGCAAAGGATATATTTTGTTCTGGGGTGAAAATCTATTGCCAAAATAGCAATACCATAAATCAGTGGTTTTAGCTGTGGCTGGCCAAGTTTAATAGTGTCCGGCAAAGGATATATTATTTTCTGCAGTGAAATTCAGTTGCAAAAATAGAAATACAGTAAAACTGTTGTTCCAGCTGTTGAAGGCTTCGTTTAAATCTGTCCTTAAAAGGGTATATTATTTTCTGGGGTGAAAGTCAGTAGCAAAAATAGAAATACAGTAAATCTGGTGTTCCAGCAGTGGCTGGCCAAGTTTAATAGTGTCCGGCAAAGGATATATTTTGTTCTGGGGTGAAATTCAATTGCCAAAATAGCAATACCATAAATCAGTGGTTTCAGCTGAGGCTGGCCAAGTTTAATAGTGTCCGGCAAAGGATATATTATTTTCTGCGGTGAAATTCAGTTGCAAAAATAGAAATACAGTAAAACTTTTGTTCCAGCTGTTGCAGGCTTCGTTCAACCACCTCAGCCCCCCTAGCTTAAACACCCTTAATGACCAGGCCACTTTTTACAATTCTGCACTACGCTACTTTCATCGTTTATTGCTCCGTCATGCAACATACCACCCAAATGAATTTTACCTCCTTTTCTTCGCACTAATAGAGCTTTCATTTGGTAGTATTTCATTGCTGCTGACATTTTTACTTTTTTTGATATTTTACTTTTTTGACGAAATATTTGCAAAAAAATGACATTTTTCACTTTCTGTTGGAAAATTTGCCAAATAAAACTACATTTCTCTATAAATTTTTCTCTAAATTTATTGTTCTACATGTCTTTGATAAAAAAAAATGCAATAAGTGTATATGTATTGGTTTGGGTAATGCACATTAGTGAATTTCCGCATTTTGACTTTCTGAGCACCTGTCCTGTTTTCTGAGGTACTACAATGCCCAGACAGTAGAAACACCCCATAAATGACCCCATTTCGGAAAGTAGACACCCTAAGGTATTCCCTGATGGGCATAGTGAGTTCATGGAAGTTTTTATTTTTTGTCACAAGTTAGCGGAAATAGATTTTTTTTTTTTCAAAAAATGTCATTTTCTGGTAACTTGTGACAAAAAATAAAAACTTCCATGAACTCTCTATGCCCATCAGCGAATACCTTAGGGCAGGCATGTCCAAACTCTGGCCCTCCGGGTGTTGCAGAACTACAACTCCCATAATGCTCTTCTGTAGGTTGATAGCTGTAGGTTGTCCAGGAATGATGGGAGTTGTAGTTTTGCAACATCTGGAGGGCCGGAGTTTGGATATGCCTGCTTTAGGGTGTCTACTTTCCGAAATGGGGTTACTTATGGGGTATTTTTACTGCCCTGGCATCTTAGAGGCCCCAAAAGCATGAGAATCCAAATGCGTAAAAATGCCCTGTGAAATCCTAAAGGGACTCATTGGATTCAGGGCCCCTTTGCGCATCTTGGCTGCAAAAAAAATGGCACACATGTGGTATCGCCGTACTCAGGAGAAGTAGGGCAATGTGTTTTGGGTTGTATCTTTACATATACCTATGCTTTGTGAGAGTAATATCGCTGTAAATGACAACTTTTTCAATTTTTTATACAAAGTTGTCAATTTACAGAGATATTTCTCTCACCCAGCATGGGTATATGTAAAAATACACCCCAAAACACATTGCCCTACTTCTCCTGAGTACGGCGATACCACATGTGTGACACTTTTTTGCAGCCACGATGCGCAAAGGGGCCCTAATTCCAATGAGTACCTTTTAGGATGGCATTTTTACGCATTTTTCTTCTCACGCTTTAGGGCCCCTAAAATGCCAGGGCAGTAAAAATACCCCAAATGTGACCCATTTTGGAAAGAAGACACCCCAAGGTATTCTGTGAGGGGCATGGCGAGTTCATAGAAGATTTTCTTTTTTTGGCACAAGTTAGCGGAATTTAATTTTTTTGTTTTTTCTCACAAAGTCTCCCTTTCCGCTAACTTGTGACAAAAGGTTCAATCTTTCATGGACTCAATATGCCCCTCAGTGAATAACTTGGGGTGTCTTCTTTCCAAAATGGGGTCACATGTGAGATTGTTGTACTGCTCTGGCATTTGAGGGTCTCCGCAATCATTACATGTATGGCCAGCATTAGCAGTTTCTGCTATTCTCCTTATATGGAGCATACGGGTAATGATATTTTTTTTCCCGTTCAGCCCCTGGGCTGAAAAAAAAAATGAACTGCACAGATTTCTTCATTCGCATCGATCGATGTGGATGAAAAAATCTCTGCCCAAAAATATGCAAGAAAAAAAGGAGGGGCCTGGACATAGGGGCTCCGCCAAAACATTCATACCCACTTCAGCTCCTATGTCCTGGCAAACGTGATTTCTCCATTCACATCGATCAATCGATCGTTGTGGAGGAAGACATCTTTGCCAGATTTTTGATACAAAGTCTTTGCCAAAGCATATGAACTCCAACACCTCTCCTCAGCTCATATGCCTGGGCAAACGTACCTGTACTGCAGAGGAGAAATCTCGTCTTGCAGCACCGCATACACCGACTTCACGTGTCTTCTGACAGCAGCGCAATGCTTCTCTCAGAATGCACATCAGTGCTGCAGCTTTTTAGTCGGTTGGTCCGTTGGTCTACCTGGAAAATAAAGGGTGGTTAGGGGGAAAAAAAAAAAAAAAGAAGAAAAAACAGGCAGCAGGCTCATGAACTTTGAAAGGGATTTTTAACCTTGCTATTAGATATATATTATATCAGGCACTGCCACTTGTATAGATCACTGCCACTTGTTACAAGACAGGTAATTTCCTCAGAAGACACATCCCCCAGAGGGCTCCTAATTCCTGTATGCGAGCCCACCCCAACAGACATTGACACTATAATACATGACACACAGTTATCACTTGGAAATACAATGGATAGCAGGATCCTCAGGTACATGACAGCAAGCTGTAACGAGTTTAACTTGTTAGCATCTAGACTACCATTGTAATATGTAAAATGCCCTTTCATGTATTGTATATGGCAGATACCAGTATTGTTTATCGACTTCCCTAAATTAACATGTCATCTGCTGAACTAAAGTTGGTATTCCCACCCCCAATGTCCTATAAATACATGTACTATGGAATAAACACTTCAGATCTTAACTGTCCAAGATTGAGTTCTGGATGGCTAATTTCTCCCAGCTGGAGGAGGGACTATTCACTGAAGGGGAAAATTTAACGGTGGAGGTCTGATGCCTCATTGTATGACCATCTCATAACCACCTCAAATTGGAAAGAGCTATCAAACATGAATGTTACAAACTTTATAAAACCTCCTAAACATCCTAAAACTTTTAAAACCTGAACTAACTCAAGATTCTTTTTTCTTGCTACCTGTTTAATTTTATTTTATTTTTTTACCATTTCACTCTTTATTTTCCTAGCAGAAACCTCTCCTTTCCCATGGGACAATGTGTAAAGTGTAAGTTACACAGAGATGGTGAGAAGTACATTATGCACTTTATCCCAAGTGAAAGGAGAGGTTTCTACAGTTTCACATTTCTGCTGTAGCACACCAGCACCCCTATGTGTTAGGGTCTCTCAAAACCTAGTATCCTGAGAGACCCTAGATCCTGAGTGTAAAAACTACCTGTGTCCAGCAATCCCTATGTCCCTAAGTGTACCTGAGTGTGGTAATTCCGGAAACACTCCCCTAGGCATAGGGCAGGGTGGTCAGGACAGAAATAACGGGTGTCACATCTTATTCCACTCCTGCTACAGACACAACATCTTTTTCAGGGTGGTGGTTGGTTTTAGGTACCAGCAATGACACTGGGGAAGTGTCGCTCGTGTAGATGGCTCACTCCACTGGGGTTTGGGGCCACGGAACCTCCTGGATACAGAAGGTTCTCGATGATCTCTTCCTTAAATTTGAGGAAGGATCCTGTTCTCCCAGCCTTACGGTAGAGAACAAAACTATTATATATAGCCAATTGAATTAAATATACAGACACCTTCTTATACCAGCGTCTGGTCCTGCGGGAAAGCAAATATGGGGTCAACATCTGGTCATTGAAGTCCACCCCTCCCATGAGCAAATTATAGTCGTGGACTGAGAGGGGCTTTTCAATAACACTGGTTGCCCGTTCAATTTGGATTGTCGTGTCTGCGTGAATGGAGGAGAGCATGTAAACGTCACGCTTGTCTCTCCATTTCACCGCAAGCAGTTCTTCATTACACAAGGCAGCCCTCTCCCCCATTGCAAGACGGGTGGTAATGAGCCATTGGGGAAAGCCCCGGCGACTAGGTCGCGCGGTGCCACAGCAGCCAATCTGTTCTAGGAACAAATGCCTGAAGAGGGGCACACTTGTGTAAAAATTGTCCACATAAAGATGGTACCCCTTGCCGAATAAGGGTGACACAAAGTTCCAGACTATCTTCCCACTGCTCCCCAGGTAGTCAGGGCAACCGACCGGCTCCAGGGTCTGATCTTTTCCCTCATAGATCCGAAATTTGTGTGTATAGCCTGTGGCCCTTTCACAGAGCTTATACAATTTCACCCCACACCGGGCGTGCTTGCTTGGGATGTACTGTTTTAAGCCAAGGTGCCCGGTAAAATGTATGAGGGACTCGTCTACGCAGATGTTTTGTGCGCGGAAATACAAATCTGCAAATTTCAGGTTGAAGAGGTCTATGAGGGGCCGAATTTTGTGGAGCCGTTCAAAAGCTGGGTGGCCTCTGGGACGGGAGGTGGTGTTGTCGCTAAAGTGCAGGAAACGCAGGATGGCCTCAAATCGTGTCCTGGACATGGCAGCAGAGTACATAGGCATGTGATGAATTTGGTTCGTGGACCAATATGACCGCAATTCATGCTTTTTGGTAAGGCCCATGTTGAGGAGAAGGCCCAGAAAAGTTTTAAATTCGGAAACTTGGACTGGTTTCCACCAGAAAGACTGGGCATAAGAGCTTCCCGGGCTGGCGTTTATAAATTGAGTAGCATAACGATTTGTTTCTGCCACGATTTGTTTCTGTCAGGTCAAAGTGCTGCGCAGTGAAGAACAGCTCAAAAAACCCCAGTGCCGATCCGATCTGAGCTGTCTCCACCCGAACTCCTGACTGGGCGGTGAAAGGGGAAACTAATGGTGCGGCTGAAGTTGGGGGCTGCCAATCAGGGTTTGCCAGAACCTCAATGATTCTAGGGGCTCTACGGGCCTGTCTGCGCGGTGGCTGCAACGGGGGAACTATTGCACGTGCCACCGTACCAGCTTCAACTGCCCTTCTGGTGCTCGCCACTTCACCATGTTCTACCGCAGTGCTGGTAGTAGGTCCAGGATGGGCTGTGCTGCTGGTGTATGCCTCTCCACATAATCCGGCAGCGCCAGCCCCACTCTGCTGCCCTTGAAACGGATCCTGCGCAACCTGTGGTCTAGCGACACGGGCCGGGTACGCCTGGTGGTATCAGGGACCTCAACCTCCTCGTCCAAACTTTGGGTCAGACTGCCACTGCTTTCTACAGGTTCATATTCTGACCCGCTAGATTCGTCAGATGAGGGTTCCCATTCCTCATCCGACTGGGTCAGAATCCTGTAGGCCTCTTCAGAGGAATACCCCTTATTTGACATTTGGACAACTAAATTTAGGGGGTATTCCCTGAGAATACCCAAGAAAAAGAGCAAGCCTGTCTTACAAATGGGAGGCTAGCGAAGTACAGGAAGCCGCTGCGATTGATAAAAAAGATCAAAACAGATTTTTTTTTATCGCCGCAGCGCTTGTGAAGTGATTGTGCAGTGATAAAGATAAATACAAATTTTGTCACTGTGGCTGGGTGGGCGTGGGTGAACGCACGTGTGGGCGACCGATCAGGCCTGATCGGGCAAACACTGTGTTTTGGGTGGGGGGCGAACTAAGGTGACACTAATACTATTATAGATCTGACTGTGATCAGTTCTGATCACTTACAGATACTATAAAAGTACAAATGCTGATTAGCGCTACGCTAATCAGTGAATCGGTGACTGCGGTGCGGTGGGCTGGGCGCTAACGGAAGCTTACTACCTACCAAAGGGGCCTAAACTAAACCTAACAGTCTAAACTAGTTGAAAAAAAAAGTGACAGTTTACACTGATCACTTTTTTCCCTTTCCCTAGTGATTGACAGGTGATCAAGGGGTTAATTGGGGTGATGGGGGGTGATCTGGGGCTAAGAATGTAGTGCTTGGTGTACTTACAGTCACATGTGCTCTCTCCTGGGTCCAACCGACGAAAAGGACCCAGCAGAAAGCACAGAAGCCATTTAACACATTATATTTAGAAATATAATGTGTTAGATGGCTTGTGATTCGTTTTTTTCTAAAGTCATCAGCCTGCCAGCGATGATCATTGGCTGGCAGGCTGATGACAAACTTCTCGAACTTTTGACCGCTGCGCAGTGCGCATGCGCGGCGGCATCAGCGCGAAATATCGCGACGATGCGTCGACCCAGAGTAAGAGGACCAGACGCATCCGTGCTTTAGGCGGTCCTCAGGTGGTTAAATCTGTCCGTAAAAGGTTATATTTTTTTCTGTGGTGAAATTTAATTGCCAAAATTGCAATACCCTGAATCTGGTGTTCCATCTGTTGCAGGCCTAGTTTAAATCTGTCCTTAAAAGGGTATATTTTGTTTCTGGGGTGAAATTCAGTTGCCAAAATAGAAATACAGTAAATCTGGTGTTCCAGCTGTGACTCGACAAGTTTAATAGTATCCGTCAAAGGATAGATTTTGTTCTGGGGTGAAATTCACTTGCCAATATAGCAATACCCTGAATCTGGTGTTCCAGCTGTTGCAGGCCAAGTGTTAATCTGTCCGTAAAAGGGTATATTACACTCAAGGTGTATATACAAGTGGTGAGAGGGTCATCCTCAATAACTTCACACGCTACCGTGCATCTCCCATTGAATTTCTGTCCGTTAAAGGGTATATTACACAAAGTGTTAAAATAAAATTGCTGAAGGCATAATCCTACATATTTTTTCACACGCTACTGTGCATCTCCAAGTGTAAATCTGTCCATAAAAGGATACCTTTCATCCAGGGCCTAAATACTAGACCTACAATTGATATTCCCCTAAATCAGTTGTTACTGCTGTGCCTGGATTAGTGTAATACGGTACATAAATAAATAGGCAAGATAGTGTTAGGTGCCTGTAAAAAAAAAAAAAAAAAAAAGGCCTGAATCTGAAATCAATACATTGGGCCAAATATTTTTTTTCTTATTGTGGTGCTTGGTGAACGGTAACAATGAGGAAAACATCTAGTAAGGGACGCGGACGCGGTCGTGGTGGTGTTAGTGGACCCTCTGGTGCTGGGAGAGGACGTGGCCATTCTGCCACAGCCACACGTCCTAGTGAACCAACTACCTCAGGGTCCAGTACCCGCCAGAATTTACAGCGATATTTGGTGGGGCCCAATGCCGTTCTAAGGATGGTAAGGCCTGAGCAGGTACAGGTGCTAGTCAATTGGGTGGCCGCAGAAAGCGTACAGGTGGCGCCTGAAAACCTAGCCCATCAGTCTGTCACATCACCCCCATGCAAGTTATGCAGCAGTCTCTTATGCGGTTTGAAGACTCTGCTGGCAGGGTTTCCCAAAGGAATCCACCTAGCCCTTCCCCAGTGGTGGAAGACATAGAATGCACTGATGCACAACCACTGATGTTTCCTGATGATGAGGACATGGGAATACTACCTCGTCGGAGTCCGCACGTCTCTGATGATGACGAAATACAGTTGCCAACTGCTGCGTCTTTTTGCAGTGTGCAGACCGAACAGGAGGTCAGAGAGGAATACTGTGTGGAAGACGATGCAGGGGACGATGAGGTCCTAGACCCCACATGGAATGAAGGTCGTGCCACTGACTTTCATAGTTCAGATGAAGAGGCAGCCAACAGCGTTGCAAAAGAGGGAGCAGGGGGCAAATGCAGAACAGCCGCCGCCAAGAGAGTTCGCCTGCTACTGGCCACCGCCACCAGGGACCAAGCACCCCAAAGGCAGCTTCAAGGAGTTCCCTGGCATGGCACTTCTTTAAACAATGTGCTGACGACAAGACCCGAGTGGTTTGCACGCTGTGCCATCAGAGCCTGAAGCGAGGCATTAACATTCTGAACCTTGGCACAACCTCACAAACCTTGGAGAGAAAGCGTAAATTCCCACCTAGCCACCCTCGAGCCCTGGGCCTGAATGCCAGTATTTCTAAACTACTGGCCTTTGAAATGCTGTCATTCAGGCTGGTGGACACAGATAGCTTCAAACAGCTGATGGCCATGGCTGTCCCACAGTATGTTGTTCCCAGCCGCCACTACTTCTCCAAGACAGCTGTGCCTTCCCTGCACAACCAAGTATCCGATTAAAATCAAGTGTGCACTGCGCAACGCCATCTGTGGCAAGGTCCACCTAACCACAGATAGGTGGACCAGTAAGCACGGCCAGGGACGCTATATCTCCCTAACTGCACACTGGGTAAATGTAGTGGCGGCTGGGCCCCAGGCGCAGAGTTCCTTGGCGCATGTCATTCCGTCGCCAAGGATCGCAGGGCATCATTCTTTGCCTCCTGTAGCCTCCTCCTCCTACTCGGCTTCCTCCTCCTCTGCTTCCACCAGCTCATCCAGTCAGCCACACACCTTCACCACCAACTTCAGCACAGCCCGGGGTAAATTTCAGTAGGCCATTCTGTTGTTCAATACCCCGCCACAACTCCTGCGCGATGTGGGGCCTGTCCCCCAAACATATGAGTTTTCAAATGTTTGGGGGACAGGCCCCACACCGCGCAGGAGTTGTGACGGGGTATTGAACAACAGACAGACAAGTGGTTTCTGCCGGTGGGCCTCAAGCCCGGCCTGGTGGTGTGCGATAATGGGCGAAATCTCGTTGCAGCTCTGGGACTAGCCGGTTTGCCGCACATCCTTTGCCTGGCGCATGTGCTGAATTTGGTGGTGCAGAAGTTCATTCACAACTACCCCGACATGTCAGAGCTGCTGCATAAAGTGCGGGCTGTCTGTGCGTGCTTCCGGCGTTCACATCCTGCCGCTGCTCGCCCGTCTGCGCTACAGCGGAACTTCGGCCTTCCCGCTCACCGTCTAATATGCGACGTGCCCACCAGGTGGAACTCCACCTTGCACATGCTGGAGAGACTGTGCGAGCAGCAGCAGGCCATAGTGGAGTTTCAGCTGCAGCACGCACTCGTCAGTCGCACTGCGGAACAGCACCACTTCACCACCAATGATTGGGCCTCTATGCGAGACCTGTGTGCCCTGTTGCGCTGTTTCGAGTACTCCACCAACATGGCCAGTGGCGATGACACCGTTATCAGCGCTACAATACCACGTCTATGTCTCCTTGAGAAAACGCTTAGGGCGATGATGGAAGAGGAGGTGGCCCAGGAGGAGGAGGATGAGGGGTCATTTTTAGCACTTTCAGGCCAGTCTGTTATAAGTGCCTCAGAGGGAGTTTTTTTGCAACAGCAGAGGCCAGGTACAAATGTGGCCAGCCAAGGCCCACTACTGGAGGAGGATGAGGATGAAGCAGGTTCACAGCGGGGTGGCACCCGACACAGCTCAGGCCCATCACTGATGCGTGGCTGGGGGGATACGGAGGACGATGACGATACGCCTCCCACAGAGGACAGCTTGTCCTTATCTCTGGGGAGCCTGGCACACATGAGCGACTACATGCTGCAGTGCCTGCGACAGCAGAGTTGCCCACATTTTAATGTGTGCGCACTACTGGGTTGCCACCCTGCTGGATCCCCGGTACAAAGACAATGTGCCCACCTTCCTGCACTGGAGCGTGATAGGAAGATGCGCGAGTACAAGCGCACGCTGGTAGACGCGCTCCTGAGAGCATTCCCTTTTCTTTTATAATTCTTTTTATTGCATTTCAGAACAAAAATACAACAAATAAGTATCGTAACAGCATCCTCCGCATGTCCATCGTAAATGCAGCACACATTACATTCATTGTAGTGTAATAGAATAATTTGACAATGAACAATATCCTCATTACGACGTACTGAGGATGTCATAATATTAAAAGATTCAAACAGGGGGAGGGAGGGGAGGAATAAGGAGGTGGGGGAGAAGAAGGGGTAAGGGAGGGAAGAAGAAGAAGGGGGGGTATAAGAAAGGAGGAGGGGAGGGGGGGAGGTTTACCAGGAGTGACAGGCGTACTAAAGGCTGCAAGGCCTAGTAATCTATCTTAATCAGTAACATTGTGTATTATAACAGATATTGCATAGAAAGGGTCTATAAATGAAGAGGATAAACGACACTGTTGGGATGTAACATGGAGTGTTATCAAAGCAATAGCTCATAAATAAGAGCTAAACTATGTTGAAGAACTGAACTATGTTGAAGAACCCATCATATAGCAAAGCCGGCTACTCAGAGAAGCCGGGTTCAAATAAGGTCCACGACAATAAGGGACTAGAGATTAAGAAGGGTTATATCCTCGTGATGAGGGCTTCAACATATGGCTGATCACAGTAAACGAGCTCGATAATTGACCAGCTATCTCTAATAATATGGCTGATCACATTGTGGGGAAATATCTATGTTAAGAAAGCAAATCAATCTTCCACTATTATTATAGGCCCAACATAAAAAAGGGCTGGTTAGAGGCATTGGGTAAATGTGCTCAGTAGGTAAGTATGTGTGCAGCGGCTTGGCAATATGGGGCACAGTAATTGGAATGTGATAGGCAGTTAAAGTGGGGGATTCTGTTTCCAAGGTGACCACACCTCAACATATTTTGGATGGGACCTTGATTCCCAGTGTGACAACTCTTCTAATCTTGCTATTTCATTCACCCTATTCACCCATTGTGAGACGGACGGTGGAGTTTCCATTTTCCAGTGCAATGCTATTAGGAGTCTAGCTGCCGCAAATAGTGTTCTAATCAGAGTCTTTTCTTTAGCTAAGATATTGTCTGGGAGAAGGGACAAAAGAGCTATTTCAGGAAGGAAGCGCAACTTGTTCTCCGAAATTGACAGTAAAGATCTTATCTGCTTGAAGATTTCTCCCCAATAAGAAGAAATCTTGGTGCATGTCCACGCTTTTAAAAATTAAAATTCTCACGAGGTGGTATATGACACCTGATAAGCTACATAAAATATATGGTACAACCTCCAATATATGTTGGAGATGCTATTAAATCTATGGCAAAAGGGAAAGCCCCAGGCCCAGACGGTCTCCCACTGATATACTGCAATACTTTTTTCGAGACACTTGGCCCCCATTTGCTGAAAATGCTTAACTCATCCCATCATGGCACCCCCTTCTTACCACAAACTCTGAACGCTACTATTACGCTAATCCATAAACCGCAGAAAGATCCAACCCTCTGTGCAAACTATCGCCCCATATCCCTTCTGAACTTGGATATCAAAATATTTGCAAAGATTTTAGCCTCTCGCATAAAACCCCTCCTGCAGTCAAATATACACCCGGACCAACAAGGTTTCGTCCCTGGTAGGGAAGGTAAAGATGGCACCTATAAGATAATTAATGCAATTGCCCTAGCGAAAAAACTTAATAAACCATTGACCCTGATCAGTACTGACGACGAAAAGGCATTTGATCGGGTTGCCTGGCCATTTATCAACATGGTTTTGAGGAAATTTGGTTTCCCAGATCAATTTATAGATTCCATCTTTACTATGTATGCCTTACCATCTGCCTATATTAAAATTAATGATAATCTCTCCCCTGCTGTTCACATCACAAATGGGACGAGACAGGGCTGTCCTCTGTCCCCCATTCTATTCATCCTGACGTTAGAGCCCCTCCTGCAAAGAATAAGACAAGAATCCCTGATAAAGGGTATATGTTGTTCTCAATTAGACATAAAACAAGCGGCTTATGCTGATGATCTCTTTTTACTAATCACTAACCCCTCTGTCTTCCCCAACACTAATACAGATATTTGATCAATTTAGCCACGTCTCCAACTATAAAATAAATCCCTCAAAATCACAAGCGATAGGTATTAATATTCCAAGTAGAGAACTAAAAATACTACAAACCTCATCTTCATTTCAATGGACCTCTAATTCCATAAAATTTTTAGGTGTCAATATATCCGCTGACCTAACCAAGTTATATGATTTAAACTATAAGCCTTTACTGGATAAAATCCCTTCAATATTGGAAACTTGGTCTCCATCGTATATCTCCTGGCTGGGTCGTAAGAACATTTACAATTCTATGATTCTGCCTAAGATGATCTACTTAATGCAAGTCCTCCCCATCCCTTTACCCTCCAAATTCTTTCTCCAATTTCAGAAGATTAGCTCTAAATTTATTTGGGACAGCAAAAAACCTAGATTGGCCTATAAGATTCTGCAAATCCCCTTCACTCAAGGTGGACTAGGTTATCCTTCCTTAACCAAGACTTATACCGCCATACATTTATCACGTATAGTGGACTGGGTGAGAGAGCCTCATGACAAGCACTGGATTGCATTAGAGAAAGAGATAGTCAACTCCTCACTGCGATACTTGATCCTCTCTGATCCCGTTTCAGTGACCTCTCCTCTGACGTCCTCACCACTTATTAAAGCCACCTTTGACACCTGGAGGAAACAACACAAAAGGACTTTCTGCTCTAAGTTGCCGTCCCCCTTGCTTCAAGTCAGAGACTGCCTAGATCCATCCCACCCTGGACACCATTCTCTTCCTCACTCCATGAAATCTTGCACATTAAACTTGGAGGAGGTGTTGGACCAGGATGGTTCACTCTTTGAACCTATAACCCTCTGTCAAAAAACACAATCCACTACCCTCAACACACTTCAATATCAATATATTAGATCTTGCATAATGAAATGTATCCCTCCAAGCACTGGGCCCACCGAACTCACATGGTATGAAAAGTTGCTTTCTATGAAGACAACCCTCACCAAACTTCTCTCAAAAATAAGCAAACATATACTGGACATGGACAGACCGCGCACCTTCTATTTTCTTAAAGAATGGGAAAGGGACCTGAAACTGCAATTCTCCGAAAGCGATATTAAAGCGCTACTTTTAGCACCCAAATTAATTTCTCGTTGCGTCACCATCCAAGAGAACGCTTTTAAAATTCTCACGAGGTGGTATATGACACCTGATAAGCTACATAAAATATATGGTACAACCTCCAATATATGTTGGAGATGCTTGTCCTGAGAGCATTCCCAAATGTCACAGGGGAAAAGGTGGAAGCCCAAGGCGAAGGCAGGGGAGGAGCAAGAGGTCGCCAACGCAGCTGTGTCACGGCCAGCTCCTCTGAGGGCAGGGTTAGCATGGCAGAAATGTGGAAAAGTTTTGTCTCCACGCCACAGCTAACTGCACCACCACCTGATACGGAACGTGTTAGCAGGAGGCAGCATTTTACTAACATGGTTGAACAGTACGTCTGCACACCCCTCCACGTACTGACTGATGGTTCGGCCCCATTCAACTTCTGGGTCTACAAATTGTCCACGTGGCCAGAGTTAGCATTTAATGCCTTGGAGGTGCTGGCCTGCCCGGTGGCCAGCGTTTTGTCTGAACGTGTATTCAGCACGGCAGGTGGCGTCATTACTGACAAACGCAGCCGCCTGTCCACAGCCAACGTGGACAAGCTGGCGTTCATAAAAATGAACCAGGCATGGATCCCACAGGACCTGTCCCTTCCTTGTGCAGAATAGACATTTATAACTGCCTCCCCCTCAACCATGTATTCTTGTACTCTGGGGCACTTCTTTATTGAATCCTCATTTTTTTAACTTTACCATGATCTTGCGGTGCAACCCAAAGTTGAATGAACCTCTTCTCAATCTGGGCGCCGGAGCCTAAATAACTGAAAGTGTCCTTCTCCAGTTGTGGGTGATATGACGCCTTATTCCTTGCTGTGGAACCTCTCTCCTCTGTCTGGGTGCTGGGGCCTAAATAACTGAAAGTGGCCTTCTCCAGTGGTGGGTGATATGACGCCTGATTCTCTGTTGTCGGACCTCTCTCCTCTGTCTG
This sequence comes from Bufotes viridis, assembly GCA_033119425.1. Lineage (NCBI taxonomy): Eukaryota > Metazoa > Chordata > Amphibia > Anura > Bufonidae > Bufotes > Bufotes viridis. The sequence continues at coordinate 334,925,657 of CM065589.1, read as the reverse complement.
GGTGCTGGGCCTAAATAACTGAAAGTGGCCTTCTACAGTGGTGGGTGATATGACGCCTGATTCCTTGCTGTGGGACCTCTCTCCTCTGTCTGGGTGCTGGGGCCTAAATAACTGAAAGTGGCCTTCTCCAGTGGTGGGTGACTTGAAGCCTGATTCTCTGCTATGGGACCTCTCTCCAATTGATATTGGTTAATTTTTATTAATTTTATTTTATTTTAATTCATTTCCCTATCCACATTTGTTTGCACGGCATTTACCTACATTTTGCTGCCTTTTGCAGCCCTCTAGCCCTTTCCTGGACTATTTTACAGCCAAAAGTTCAGGTCCCCATTGACTTCAATGGGGTTCGGATCCCGAACCCGAACATTTTCGGGAAGTTCGGCCAAACTTCTCGAACCCGAACATCCAGGTGTTCGCTCAACTCTAATAGCAACCCATTCTTTCATAATCAATTCTTGGAGTTTGTCAGAATTTGTGGGTTTTTGTTTGTCCACCTGCCTCTTGAGGATTGGCCACAAGTTGTCAATGGGATTAAGATATGAGGAGTTTCCAGGCCATGGACCCAAAATGTCAACGTTTTGGTCCCTGAGCCACTTAGTTATCACTTTTGCCTTATGGCACGGTGCTCCATCGTGCTGGAAAATGCATTGTTCTTCACCAAACTGTTGTTGGATTGTTGGACAAAGTTGGTGTTGGAGGGTGTTTTGGTACCATTCTTTATTCATGGCTGCGTTTTGGGGCAAAATTGTGAGTGAGCCCACTCCCTTGGATGAGAAGCAAACCCACACATGAATGGTCTCAGGATGCTTTACTGTTGGCATGACACAGGACTGATGGTAGCGCTCACCTTTTCTTCTCCGGACAAGCCTTTTTCCAGATGCCCCAAACAATCGGAAAGAGGCTTCATTGGAGAATGACTTTGCCCCAGTCCATTCACCATACTTTCTGCAGAAGATCAATCTGTCCCTGATGTTTTTTTTGGAGAGAAGTGGCTTCTTTGCTGCCCTTCTTGACACCAGACCATCTTCCAAAAGTCTTCGCCTCACTGTGCGTGCAGATGCGCTCACACCTGCTTGCTGCCTATCCTGAGCAAGCTCTGCACTGGTGGCACTCCGATCCCGCAGCTGAATCCTCTTTAGGAGACGATCCTGGCGCTTGCTGGACTTTCTTGGACGCCCTGAAGCCTTCTTAACAAGAATTGAACCTCTTTCCTTGAAGTTCTTGATGATCCTATAAATTGTTGATTGAGGTGTAATCTTAGTAGCCACAATATCCTTGCCTGTGAAGCCATTTTTATGCAATGCAATGATGGCTGCACGCGTTTCAGTGCAGGTCACCATGGTTAACAATGGAAGAACAATGATTTCAAGCATCACCCTCCTTTTAACATGTCAAGTCTGCCATTTTAACCCAATCAGCCTGACATAATGATCTTCAGCCTTGTGCTCGTCAACATTCTCACCTGAGTTAACAAGACGATCACTGAAATGATCTCAGCAGGTCTTTTAATGACAGCAATGAAATGCAGTGGAAAGGTTTTTTTGGGGTTAATTTTCGTGGCAAAGAAGGACTATGCAATTCATCTGATCACTCTTCATAACATTCTGGAGTATATGCAAATTGCTATTATAAAAACTTAAGCAGCAACTTTTTCAGTTTCCAATATTTATGTAATTCTCAAAACTTTTGGCCACGACTGTAATTTCTAGAATGGGTTCATTTTTGGGTGGTTTCTATTATGTAAGTGACTAAATACCTGAACTGGTCCTTAAAAAGTGGGTTTTGGAAATTTTCTACACTTCTAAGCCTTGTAACGTCCCCAAAAAATAAAATGGCATTCCCAAAATGATGCAAACATGAAGTAGACATATGGGGAATGTAAAGTAATAACTATTTTTGGAGGTATTACTATGTGTTATAGAGGTAGAGAAATTGAAACTTGGAAATTTGCAAATTTTTACAAATTTTAGGTAAATTTGTTTTTTTTTTTTAAATACAAATAAACTTTTTTGACTCAATTTTACCACTATCATGAAGTACAATATGTGACGAAAAAACTATCTCAGAATGGCCTGGATAAGTAAAAGCGTTTTAAAGTTATCACCACATAGAGTGACACATGTCAGATTTGCATAAAATGGCCTGGTCCTTAAGGTGAAATATGGCCGTGTCCTTAAGAGGTTAACAGTGACCGCCTCTTTAACAGTGACTTTCACAGTGACCGTCCCTTTAACGGTGACCGCCCCTTTAAAAGTGACTTTCACAGTGGCCCCCCTTTAACAGTGACTTTCATGGTGGCCGCCCATTTAACAGTGACCGTTCCTTTAATGTTGACTGCCCCTTTAACAGTGAATTTCACAGTGGCTGCCCATTTAAAGTGACTGCCCCTTTAACAGTGACTTTCACGGTGGCTGCCGTTTTAACAGTGACTTTTACAGTGGCCGCCACTTTAACGCTGACTGCCGCTTTAACAGTGACTTTTACAATGGCTGCCCCTTTAACAGTGGCCGTCACTTTAACAGTGGCTTTCATGGTGGCTGCCCCTGTAACAGTGGCTTTCACAGTGACCGCCCCTTTATTGGTTAAAAAATTAATGGTCTATTTGACCTGAGCGTTATTTTTTGTATACCTCACTGAATAATATTTTTTATATAAAACACATCTTTATTAGTTCTCATTAAAATAATTGTCGACTTGGGGAACTGAAACTAAATAAAATTCCTCAGGGGGGGCTGGATCAGGGATTGTTATTGGCTTCAGGGTATTTACCACAGGTCTCTGTGGTCTGTTTGAACAGTCCAGATCCCACAACTGTGGTGTAGACGGTTTCCAGAGATTGCAAATTGCCACTGCCTGAGCAGGTGTCACGACCTTGGTTAAGGTCGCGACTGTGTTGTTTCCAGCGGCAATGTGTCGTCTGCACGTGGGGGCTGCTATCCCGTTGCCTCACGTGCGGTTGCCGTTGGCAACGTGTCACCCTCTTTGCGGTCGTGGCTTTTGACCTGCTGCCTCACATGCGCTTGTCGTTGGCAACGTGTTGTTGCGTATTTCATGTGGGGGCAGGGCCACGGCAGCTCTGAGTTGGTGTGGTGACACAAAGCCACACTTGCTGTTGCCGGTGGCAACATGTGGTTTAGCAGGTGTGTGCTCACCTTGTTTGAGAGCACTTTCCTTGGGTGTGGTTTACACATGGTTAATGTCTGTGTGCTGGGTGTGTCCTCTGGCCTCCTTAAGTGTCTGTGTTTGGAGCCTGAGTTCAGTTTGTTTGTCTCCAGCCTTGGTGTGAGCATGTGCTGGAGGTGGTTGCTTGCACCCATGTTATGTCTGTGTGAGTCACCCTTATTTGTTATATTGTTTTCTATGTATTGTTCCCTATGCTTTGTATTCTATGTAGCCTCTCCAGTGTGCAAGTGTGTACCCCTTCCCCACCTGGTGGTGTTGTATGGTGTGGGTATGCCTGGAGCTTGTAGTCACTGTGTGTGTGCTCCGGAAGGGGCTTGCTTTCCCGGAGGGGTTTAAGCTAAGACCAAATGGTGTGCTTCCCTGCCAGGATCTTCCATGCATCTGGTGTTCGCATGGGGGTCCCAGAGGTCCTGGCACTGGTTCGTATTCTCCAGGGCGGCAGGTAAGTGTGGGTTCTCTACAGGCTCGGACTGGCCCACAGGGGTACAGGGGAATCCCCCGGTGGGCCCCTGAGCAAGGTGGGCCCCTAGTCTCCCACCCTCTGCACAAGTGGCACATAATAAATTAGATTTACTGCACTACATACATATATTCAATGTACAGCACCTCAACCAGCCTATGTTCATATAAAAAACTTGTTAGATTGTTTATTATATTTGAATTTATCTGTATGGTGGGCCCCCAAAATAAATTTTACTGGTGGGCCCTAGGTACCCCAGTCCGACACTGGTTCTCTATATGTATCTCATGTTACTTGCCTGCCATGCGAGCGCACACTGTCTGGGTCCCGGCTGCTGTGGGGGCCTCTGGAGACTCCTGCTCATCCGTCGTCTAGGATGAGCAGGTGGTCTCTGCCCTGTTCTTATCTGAGGGCGATGCAGGGTTGGCAGGGCCATAGGTACGTGGGTATGAGCCATCCAACCTTCAGGGTCTGCTCATACAGCCAGGAGACCAGGGCCAGTTTTAAGGACGTGCCAGGAGGTCACCTGCTCCCTTTATTCCTGTTTTTAGGCCCGGCGGCCGAGGATAGTGCGCGGCGGGGGGTTTTCCCCACTCCCCGCCGTGACAGCAGGCATGTGACCACGAATTACAGTGGTTGTGCCTAAAAGTGATAGTGCCACTGTTTAGACATATATTATTGCCTGTAAGTTGTGTAATCATTTGCTAGGCCTGCAGCTACCTTCACAATTCTCCACTTTGTGGGTCCCTCTCTGATGGATGTGAACTATGGTGAACCGCTAATATTTTGCTATCTGGCTACCCATTCCCCACAGTGGGTCCCTATCTAGCTCGCCCTGAACTAAAATCACGGTTATTCCTGCATCCCTACATGTTTCGCCGTTAATCGGCGTATTCAGAGGATGACATGCAGGTAACTGAAATGGGGGCTGGGATCGCTTCTTAAGCCCTCTGTAGGGCAGGTATAGTATTCCCATCCTATCCCTGTGGATCAGCCATAATGGATACTTGAACTGTCCAATCGCTTACTGCGCTCACATCTTACCTCTCTTCTAATTGTGGAGTGATCCCGTAACATCATCGTAGCCCCTTTAACTGTGACTTTCACAGTGGCCGCCCCTTTAAGGTGACTGCCCCTTTAACAGTGACTTTCACGGTGGCTGCCGTTTTAACAGTGACTTTCACAGTGGCCGCCTCTTCAACGCTGACTGCCGCTTTAACAGTGACTTTTACAATGGCTGCCCCTTTAACAGTGGCCGTCCCTTTAACAGTGGCTTTCACGGTGACCGCCCCTTTAACAGTGAACTCCACAGCGCCCGTCCGTTTAAAAAAGTGTTCTCTGCCCTCAATGCATGAAGCAGTGTAGTTGTGCCATCATAAGTCATATGACTGAATATTTCAGGACCTGCGAAAAGAACTGGTAAAAGCTGTGATCAGTTGTTATGGCAACCTGGAGTAGGACCTGCAAGCTTCTATTGGCGGATAAGGGACATGTGACCTTGTGTATGGCAGTTAGGATTTAAGTGAAAGGCAGCAAGGCTTGTATTTGCTATAATGCAGGTCATTTTTTGGGAATATCTCGGGAATGGTATGTCCTAGAGAGCTGAGACCCCCAAAAGATTTCTTTCCTGGTAGCAAGGGATGTGTATACCAAGTTTCGTTGAAAAGGATGGTTGCATTTTTGAGTTTTTGCGGAACATACATACATACATACATATGTCCTTTTATATATATATATATATATATATATATATAGATATATGTAGATTTTTCTCATTTCACTTCGCCAACTTAGACTATTGTGTTCTGATCTATCACATAAGATTCAGATTAACAAAACATTGTAACAAAATACGATAAAAGGGGGGTGAATGTTTGCCCCAAAAGCTGTTTCTATGTGGGTGCCATTAACCCCTTAAGGACCCATGATGTAGCTGTACGTCATGGGTCTGGTCCCTAAACATGGCGCCGCAGCTAATGTCCACAAAAAAAAAAGAACAAAAAAATACACAACATGGGTGTCGCAATGTGTGAAAACGCCCATAATATAAACATCTAAAAATATATTCCCCATACTGCAATCAGAAAAACAGAAAAAAGCGTCCAAATGGCCAATTTGCCATTTATGGACGCTTCATTTTCTCCAAAATAATTAAATAAAACGTGATCAAAAAGTCATACACACCCCATAATAGTATCAATGAAAAGTTCAGATTGCCCCGCAAAAAATGATCCCCCATATAGCTCCATACACATAATTACAAAAAAGTTATAGGGGTCAAAATATGGCAATCCTGACCACGGCATCTGCGCGCTCAAAAAAACTAAAGTTCGGTTTTGCTCGAGCTCCCCCATGTGGCGATCGGAGGAGCCGGAGCCTGTATGCTGCAGCCTCGGTCTTAGAAACATAGAATGTGTCGGCAGATAAGAACCATTTGGCCCATCTAGTCTGCCCAATATACTGAATACTATGAATTGCCCCAGGCCCTATCTTATATGAAGGATGGCCTTATGCCTATCCCATGCATGCTTAAACTCCTTCACTGTATTTGCAGCTACCACTTCTGCAGGAAGGCTATTCCATGCGTCCACTACTCTCTCAGTAAAGTAATTCTTCCTGATATTACTTTTAAACCTTTGCCCCTCTAATTTAAAACTATGACCTCTTGTAGCAGTTTTTCTTCTTTTAAATATTCTCTCCTCTTTTACCGTGATGATTCCCTTTATGTATTTAAAAGTTTCTATCATATCCCCTCTGTCTCTTCTTACTTCCAAGCTTATACATGTTAAGGTCCTTTAACCTTTCCTGGTAAGTTTTGTCCTGCAATCCATGTACTAGTTTAGTAGCTCTTCTCTGAACTCTCTCCAAAGTTTTAATATCCTTCTGCAGATATGGTCTCCAGTACTGCACACAATACTCCAAATGAGGTCTCACTAGTGCTCTGTAGAGTGGCACGAGCACCTCCCTCTTTCTACTGTTAATGCCTCTCCCTATACACCCAAGCATTCTGCTGGCATTACCTGCTGCTCTATGAAAGTCTGCCCACCTTTAGGTCGTCTGATATAATGACCCCTAAATCCCTTTCCTCAGATACTGAGGTTAGTACTGTATCACTGATTTTATATTCTGCTCTTGGGTTTTTACGCCCCAGGTGCATTATCTTGCACTTATCGACACTAAATTTTAGTTGCCAGATTTTTGACCATTCCTCTAGTTTTCCTAAATCCTTTTCCATTTGGTGTATCCCTCCAGGAACATCAACCCTGTTACAAATCTTTGTGTCATCAGCAAAAAGACACACCTTACCATTGAGGCCTTCTGCAATTTCGCTGATAAAGATATTAAACAATATGGGTCCCAGAACAGATCCCTGAGGTACCCCACTGGTAACAATACCATGGTCTGAATATACTCCATTGACTACAACCCTCTGTTTTCTGTCCTTCAGCCACTGCCTAATCCATTTAACAATATGTGAGCTCAAGCTCAAAGACTGCAGTTTATTGATAAGCCTTCTATGTGGGACAGTATCAAAAGCCTTGCTAAAGTTCAGATAAGCGATGTCTACTGTACCTCCGCCATCTATTATTTTAGTCACCCAATCAAAAAAGTCAATAAGATTAGTTTGACATGATCTCCCTGAAGTAAACCCATGCTGTTTTTTATCAATCAACCCATGGGTTTTTAGATGTTCCACAATCCTCTCCTTGAGCATGGTTTCCATTAATGTCCCCACTATTGATGTCGGGCTTACTGGCCTATAGTTGCCCGATTCCTCTATACTACCTTTCTTGTGAATTAACATAATAACATAGTATATTAGGCTGAAAAAAGATATTTGTCCATCCAGTTAGACCTGTTTCCTGCAAGTTGATCCAGAGGAAGGCAAAAAACCCCTGTGAGGTAGAGCCAATTTTCCCCACTTAAGGGGAAAAAATTCCTTCCCAACTCCAATCAGGCAGTCAGAACAACTCCCTGGATCAACGACCTATCTCTAGTGGCTATAGCCTGAAATATTATTACGCTCCAGAAATACATCCAGGCCCCTCTTGAATTCCTTTATTGTACTCACCATCACCACCTCCTCAGGCAGAGAGTTCCATAGTCTCACTGCTCTTACCGTGAAGAACCCTTTTCTATGTTTGTGTACAAACCTTCTTTCCTCTAGACGCAGAGGATGTCCCCTCGTCACAGTCACAGTCCTGGGGATAAATAGATGATGGGAGAGATCTCTGTACTGACCCCTGATATATTTATACATAGTTATTAGATCTCCCCTCAGTCGTCTTTTTTCTAAAGTGAATAACCCTAATTTTGATACCCTTTCAGGGTACTGTAGTTGCCCCATTCCAGTTATTACTTTAGTTGCCCTCCTCTGTACCCTCTCTAGCTCTGCTATGTCTGCCTTGTTCACAGGAGCCCAGAACTGTACACAGTAGTCCATGTGTGGTCTGACTAGTGATTTATAAAGTGGTAAGACTATATTTTCATCACGGGCACCTATGCCCCTTTTGATGCAACCCATTATCTTATTGGCCTTCGCAGCAGCTGCCTGAGACTGGTTTTTACAGCTTAGTTTATTTATTAAAATTCCTAGATCCTTTTCCATGTCAGTGTTTACCATTTAGTATGTACGGGTGACTTGCATTATTCTTTCCCATGTGCATAACTTTACATTTGTCAGTGTTAAACCTCATCTGCCATTTCTCTGCCCAAGCCCCCAATCTATCCAGATCTCTCTGTAGCAGAAAACAGTCCTCTTCAGTGTTAATTACTTTACACAGTTTAGTGTCATCTGCAAAAATTGATATTTTACTGTGCAAGCCTTCTACAAGATCATTAATAAATATATTGAAGAGAATAGGGCCCAATACTGACCCCTGAGGTACCCCACTAGTGACAGTGACCCAATCTGCGTGTCTACCGTTAATAACCACTCTCTGTTTTCTATTACTGAGCCAGTTACTTACCCACAGACAGATATTTTCTCCTAGTCCAAGTGTTCTCATTTTATATACTAACCTTTTGTGTGGTAGTGTCAAATGCTTTGGAGAAGTCCAGATATGACATCCACTGATTCACCCCGGTCAAGTCTAGAACTTACCTCCTCATAGAAACTGATTAAATTAGTTTGACATGACCGATCCCCCATGAAGCCATGCTGATATGGTGTAATTTGCTTATTTTCATTGAGATACTCCAAGATAGCATCTCTTACAAACCCTTCAAACAGTTTGCCCACAACAGATGTTAAACTTACCGGCCTATAATTTCCAGGCTCTGTTTTTGGACCCTTTTTGAATATTGGCACCACATTTGCTATACGCCAGTCTGGTGGAACATTCCCTGTCAGTATGGAGTCCGTGAATATCAAAAATAAGGGTCTGGCTAGGACATCACTTAATTCCCTTAGGATACAGGGGTGTATGCCATCCGGTCCTGGCGATTTGTCTATTTTAATCTTGTTAAGTCGCTGCTGTACTTCTTCCTGGGTCAGACAGGGCACTTTTAAAGGGGAATTTACTTTTACATTTTGCATTTCATCTGACAGTTTATTTTCCTCAGTGAAAACAGTGGAGAAGAAAATATTTAATAGCTTAGCTTTATCCTCGTCGCTTTCTGCAACTCCCCTCATTGCTATGTAGAGGGCCGACTTCTTCAGATTTATATTTTTTACCATTTATATAATTGAAAACATTTTAGGGTTAGTTTTGCTCTCTTTGGCAATTAATCTCTCGGTCTCTAGTTTGGCAGTTTTTATTAGTTTTTTACATATTCTATTTTTTTCCTTATAGTTTATCAGAGCTTTCTGGCTCCCCTCCTGTTTTAGTGATTTATATGCTTTCTTTTTGTCATTTATTGCTTTTTTTACGGTTCTATTTATCCACATTGGTTTCTTCTTATTTCTTAGCCTTTTATTTCTATAAGGTATGCATCGATCACAATTAGATGTTACGATGCTTTTAAAAATCTCCCATTTTGTGGTTGTATTTTTATTTTTAAGGACTTTGTCCCAGTTAATTGGGCCGATGGCCTCTCTTAGTTGGCTAAATTTTGCTTTTCTTATTCTTGTTCCTCCCTGTAGAAACTCTCGTTTGAAGGATAATTGGAAGGTTATTACTTTATGGTCACTATTTCCCAGGTGTCCCCCGACCTGGACGTCTGTTGTTCTATCAGGTCTATTTGTTAATACTAAGTCCAGTATGGCAGTCCCTCTAGTTGGGTCCTGAACCATTTGGGAAAGGTAATTGTCTTTGGCTATTGCCAAGAACCTGTTTCCTTTATGGGATGTACAGGTTTCAGTTTCCCAGTCTATATCTGGGTAGTTGAAGTCCCCCATAATAACCACCTCATTATGGTTTGCCGCCTTGTTTATCTCGTTTAGTAATAGAGTTTCTGCGGACTCTGGTATATTAGGTGGTTTATAGTAAACTCCTATTAGTAATTTATTATTGTTTTTGGCTCCATTTATCTCCACCCACAATGACTCCACATTTTCGTGTCCCTTACAGATTTCTTCCCGGAGTGTGGGCTTTAGACAGGACTTTATGTAAAGGCAGACCCCTCCCCCTCTCCGGTTTTGACGATCCTTTCTGAACAGATTGTAACCTTGTACATTAACAGCCCAGTCATAGCTATCGTCCAGCCATGTCTCTGTTATTCCCACTATGTCATAAATTCCCACTATGTCATAATTGGCACAACGTTTGCTAATTTCCAATCTTCTGGGACAACACCTGTTACCAGTGATTGGTTAAATAAATCTGTTAATGGTTTTGCTAGTACACCTCTAAGCTCTTTTAATAGCTTTGGGTGTATCCCATCAGGCCCCTGTGATTTATTTGTATTAATTTTAGACAGCTGACTTAGAACCTCTTCCTCTGTAAAGACACATGCATCAAAGAATTCATTAGTCTTCCTCCCTAACTGAGGTCCTTCTCCTTCATTTTCCTTTGTAAAAACTGAACAGAAGTATTCAATGAGGCAGTCAGCTAGTTCTTTATCCTCTTCCATATACCTTCCTTCTTTTGTTTTTAATTTGGTAATTCCTTTTTTTAATTTCCTTTTTTCATTTATGTATCTGAAGAATCTCTTATCAGCTTTTTTTCACTGACTGAGCTAATTTCTCTTCTGCCTGAGCTTTAGAAGCTCTTATAACTTGCTTGGCCTCTCTCTGCCTAATCTTATCGATTTCCCTGTCATCCTCGTTTTGGGTGTTTTTATACTTGCTAAATGCCATCTTTTTTTTTTAATGATTTTGGCCACTTCTGCTGAGTACCACAGTGGTCTCTTCCTTTTTTTGCCTTTACTGACAAGCCTAATGCACTTTTTTGTTGCCTTCAGTAGTGCCAATTTTAAGTAGTCCCATTTCTCTTGGACTCCATTGAAATTGTTCCAGTCTGATAGGGACTCGTATACCACTGATCTCATTTTAGAAAAGTCTGTTTTCCGAAAATCAAAAACTTTTGTTTTTGTGTGGAGTGACTCAGTCACTGTACTTGTAGTAAACCTCACTGACTGGTGATCACTGGATCCTAAGCTTTCCCCTACAGTAATATCTACAGTATATGTCTTTGTGAATGACACGAGGCTGCTGCATAGTATTTCCTATGGAGCTCTAACCTGTAATGGAACTCCATAGGAAATAAGTAATTTTCTCATATATTCCAATGCTAGTGCAATCAGATGATTGTTATAGTTCCCTATGGGAACTATAGAAAAGTGTAAGAAAAATAAAAAAAAGTTAAAAAATAAAAATAAAGTAAAAATACATAAAAGTTCAAATCACCCCCCTTTTCCCAAAAGAAGAATAAAAGAACAAAAAAAATACACATCATGGGTGTCGCAATGTGTGAAAACGCCCATAGTAAAAACATCTAAAAATATATTCCCCATACTGCAAAAGAAAAACGGAAAAAAGCGTCCAAATGGCCAATTTGCCATTTATGGGCGCTTCATTTCCTCCAAAATAATTAACTAAAACGTGATCAAAAACTCATACACACCCCATAATGATATCAATAAAAAGTTCAGATTGCCCCGCAAAAAATGATCCCCCATAAAGCTCCATACACATAATTACAAAAAAGTTATAGGGGTCAAAATATGGCGACAAAAAAATAAAACTGATATTTTTTCCCACTTAGAATTTTTTTTCACGATCAAAACACAAGAAAAACTTTACATATAGGGTATCATCGGATTTGTACTGACCTGTAGAATAAAACTAACTGGTCAGTTTTATCGCAGATCGAACGTCGGAATTTAAAAACCGTAACACTGTGATGGAGTTGTTTTTCTTTTGCAATTTCACCCCATTTGCAATTTTTTCCCGCTTCCCACTACATCATATGCAATATGGTGGCGTTGGAAAGTACAATTTGTCCTGCAAAAAACAAGCCCCCCTTTACTAAACTAACATTCTCTCTGAATTCTGTGATAAATCCATTTTCAGAGACAAAGACAGACTGCTTGCTCACTGGAGGATCACATGTTATCATGACATAGAAGTTTATAGAAGTGCAAGGAGAGGAACAGTGAGCAGAGAGACATAGGCATAAGTCAGCAGCCAGTAGTGTTGTATCTCAACCCAAGTAATTTGTTCACATCTGTACTGCTTATTTATTTTTATTTCTTATGTCCTATTTGACTACCCCAGGGATGGGCAAACTGCGGCTCTCCAGCTGTTGCAAAACTACAACTCCCAGCATGCAAAGACTGCCTACAGCAGGGCATGGTGGGAATTGTAGTTTTACAACAGCTGGAAAGCCGCAGTTTGCCCATCCCTGGACTACCCTATTGGCGGACATGATTCAAGCTAGTCTCCACCTAACAGCTCATGAAAAACTGGGAATTATAGATATAGCTTTCAGACAGGAAACTACTAAAAAATGCATTACAAGTCATGTAATGGTCAGATAGAGTGATATCATTTATGTATACACATATGGCAGCTTAGTCTGAAATTTCTTTTAAATGACAGGTACATTTTAAGTTGCGGCACATACAGTTTAAACTGTCTTTCCATTTCATCCACCATGACGGCCACAAGGAGATTGACCCTTGAACTCTGTAGGGGCAGGAACACATGGAGAGTTTAAATTCCCCACCCCTCTTCACCTCCTCAGTGTTTTCCTGCCCCTACAGGGTCCAACATGCAGAGAGAATCTTTAACATGGTGGGATTGTACTGTTTTTTTGCAGGTCCCACAGAAAATCCTCCGGCTGTCCTCCTGAAGCAAGGGCCGATACTGGGCAGCCAGGAGCAACGGGGTCCCTCGGCTCGGCTTATGCTGGGTCCTGTGGCCCCCACCCCGATCCTCCAGACTTCCTTCCCCGGTCGGGAAGCAGTCTAGGTGGCGGCATGTCAGGGAGACGCGCGCGGGATGCGGCGTCCTCTTCCCTTTTACTTGAGCGGCATGCACGGGGAAGCGCTTCATGCGCTAAGGGGCGGCCCGCGCCGACGTGCGCATATTAATAAGATCGGCCAGGCGGGCCAATGAACAATCGGACGCAGGTTTATGACGTCAGCAGGTAACTGACGTCAGACGTCGGGAAATTCACGCTCTGCGGTTCCAGATAGCAGCATTGGCTACTGCACCGCAACGGATGCCCCTGCTACCTGCCAGGATGGATCGGAGCCTTCAGCCACCAGTACAGTGAGTCCCCTCTGAGGTCATGTGTTGCATATATGCTTTTATAACTATATTCATATTTAAACGGGTAATTTTGATTGTTCCTTCTAGGCCACTAAAGAGTCTAAGCCTAAGCCTAGACTCCAAAAATGCAATGCCTGTTCAAAAAGGCTTCCGGAAAATTATAAAAAGAAACTATGCAAGGCCTGCATTTCTGAAGTACGGAGGGAGGAACAACCAAATTTTCTGTCTGAAGTAAAATCTTTTATTCAAGACGAGATTAAATCTTCATTAGCATCCATGTCCACCCCTAGCAACACTCCTATTCCGTCTAAAAAACGCAAGCTCTCAGTTATATCCTCTTCTGATGCAGAGGACGCTGAGGTTGCCTCTGTCTCCTCCAAGCAGGTCAATAGGGAAGACCCCTTGTCAGAGGGTGAAATTATTGATGAAGACAAAAAAATTTATTTTCTTCCGACGAAATGGAGGACTTGCTAAGGGCCGTTAGGTCCACTATGGGCATAGAAGACACCCCCAAACCTCGCACAGTACAGGATGAGATGTTTGGGGGACTAAGGTCAAAAAGAACCATGGTCTTCCGAATAAATGAAAACATCCGTGAGATGATCATGGAGGAATTGCTTGATTCGGAAAAGAGGATAGGAGTCGCTAAAGAATTCAGAAATAGACTTTGCTTTGAGCAGAGTCTAAGATATTTAATGAAACCCCAAAAATAGATATACAGGTAGCCAAGGTCGTCAAAAAAACGGCTTTACCTTTTGAGGATTCTTCCCAGCTAGGCGATCCAATGGATCGCAAGGCAGACGGTATGCTTAAAAAATCCTGGGAAGCTGCCATGTTTGGAGTGAAAACAAACATTACAGCTACCTCAGTGGCTAGGGCCATGTACATCTGGCTAGGCGAATTAGATGAACGCCTTAAAGACAAAACCCCTAGATAGGAGATAAGGGACTCTATCCCACTTCTCCGCTCTGCCACTACATTTTTAGCCGACGCTTCCGCAGAATCCATCCGTTTCTCTGCCAAAGAAGCGGCCTTTGCAAATACGGCCAGAAGAGCCCTATGGATGAAGACCTGGTCAGGCGATAAAGCCTCAAAAGCTAAATTATGCTCCATACCTTTTTCAGGCGAATATGTCTTTGGTCCCACACTAGACAAAATCCTTGAGAAAGCAGCGGACAAGAAAAAAGGATTCCCGGAGGAAAAGGATACTAAGAAGAAGCCCTTTCGTCAATTCCAACCCCAACAGAGATCCTATAGGGGGAAAGGAAAATCAGGTAGATGGAGTTACCCTAAAGGTGGAAGAGGCTTCATCCTTAACCCCCAAAACAGGCAGTCCAAGCAACATTGACGCCATTGTGGGGGGCAGACTAAAATTTTTTTTCCCAGCCTGGATGCAGATAACCTCAAATCCATGGGCAAAAAATCTTGTTTCCCAGGGATACAAGATAGAATTTACGTCCGTCCGTCGTCGTCCCCCCCCCCCAGAAGCATCCATATATCCTCTCAAAAAAGAGGAGACTTAATAAAAATTTGGCCGGGTGTACAGGATCTTTTAAAACTCGCAGTAATTCAGAGAGTACCAAAATCAGAAGAAAGGAAAGGATTTTATTCAAACCTTTTCCTTGTAAAAAAAAAAACCCAATCAGACCTTCCGAACTATAATAAACCTCAAATTTCTAAACAAATATATTCTGTACAAAAAATTCAAGATGAAGACTGTAACCTCAACGATTCCACTCATTCAAAAGGGAACATTTATGTCATCAATTGATCTCAAAGACGCTTATTACCACGTCCCCATACATCCTCTCTACCAAAAGTACCTAAGGTTTGCTCTCAAAGACCTAGATGGAGCTATTCATCATTTTCAGTACGTCGCCCTGCCTTTTGGAATCTCCTCGGCACCACGTATTTTCACAAAACTCGTGGTAGAGATGATTGCCTTCCTTCGACAAGAAGGAATTTGCATAATCCTGTATCTGGACGACATCTTGATACTAGGAGAGACAGAGGACAAGGACCGCAGCGCAACCCACAGGTTCGGCGAAATCCTATCATCCCTGGGTTGGATCGTCAACACAAAAAAATCCTCCCTCGAACCATCTGTAAGAAAAAGGTTTCTAGGAGTAGAAGTAGACTCGTCAGTTCAAAAAACCTTTCTACCAGAAGACAAAGTGGAAAACTTAATAACGAAGATCACAAGATTCCAAAGATCCAAAAGATACTCCATCAGAGAAGCCATGAGTCTGTTGGGGAATCTGACGGCATGTATCACAGCGGTACCCTGGAGTCAGGGCCATACAAGAAAAATCCAGAATTGGATCCTAAAACAATGGAACGGAAAACAGACAGACCTGGAAAGAAGGATACTAATAGCATCAGAAGTAAAAACAGACCTAAACTGGTGGAACAAAAAGAAGAATCTACTCATAGGCCTAGATTGGCAGAAGCATCCAGAAATCCAAATCATAACAGATGCAAGTCTAACCGGCTGGGGGGCCAATACTTCCAAGGAACCTGGCCAAAAAATATAACAAAAAGATCATCCAATTTTCGGGAATTATATGCAGTCCTCGAAGCCATCTTAAACTGGGAGGACCTGTTAAGGGGTCATCACTTAAAATCCTGTCAGACAACACCACCACTGTAGCTTACTTAAGACATCAGGGGGGCACAAGATCAGACTCCCTGGGAGAAATAGCAAGGAAGATATTTTTCTGGGCAGAGAGAAATGTTCTATCCCTGTCGGCAGTACATCTGAAAGGCAGCGACAACCTGATCGCGGACTCCCTGAGCAGACAAAAAGTAGACCCTTCGGAGTGGTCCCTAAACAGAAATATCTTCCAAGATATAACAACAAGATGGGGAAGTCCAGCAATCGATCTTTTCGCTTCAAAGAAAAACGCTCAAGTAGAAGTATTCTGTTCCCTGAATCCAAGGGACAGACTTTGGACAATAGACGCCCTATCAATAAAATGGGAATGGCACCTTGCGTATGCGTTCCCACCAATACCTCTCATACCAAGGATTATCCAGAAAATACAGAGGGAACCAGTCACTCTGATCCTTATAACCCCTTTGTGGCCAAAAAGAAGTTGGTTTCCTGTACTACAGCGTCTCTCCCTAGAGGGTCCATGGGAGATCCCCTACCCTAAGAAGAAAAGGCCTTTCAGATAAGGTTATCCTCACCCTAAAAGCCAGCAGAAAAAAGGTCACTTCATCCATATACCTTAAAGTATGGAAAAAGTATTGTTCTTGGTTAGGGGTAGAGTTCCCAGACACATCATCTCCTCCCGTCAATAAGATTCTGGATTTCTTACAACAAGGCTTGGAACTAAGCCTAAGACCGAGTACTTTAAAAGTACAAATCTCTGCCCTTAGTGTCTTTTATGATTACAGTTTAGCATACCATAGGTGGATTAAACGTTTTATCAGAGCAGCCACCAGACTTAGGCATTCTCTTAGATCCAACTCCCCCTCCTGGGACTTAAATATTGTCCTAGAGGGCCTAACAAAACCCCCGTTTTTTCCTATAGAGGAAATCTCCTTGAAACATTTATCATTCAAAACAGCATTCCTGATAGCCGTAACATCTGCCCGACGCGTAGGTGAATTACAGGCTCTCTCATGTAAGGAACCGTATCTCCAAATAAAAGACGATCATATCAAATTAAAACTTGATTCTGGGTTCCTCCCTAAGGTTGTTTCTAACTTTCATCGTAACCAAGAAATCCATCTTCCTTCAATACCCAGGTCTCAGAATATCAAGAAAGATAAGTCCTATCTATTAGATGTAAATGATACAGTTATTCAATACCTCGAGGCTACCAGAGAAGTCAGGATAGATAATAACCTTTTAGTACAGTTTGCTGACAGAAATGAGGGTAAAAAACTTTCAAAAGCCTCCATAGCTAGATGGATCAAATCCACTATTGAATGCTGTTACCAAATTCAGGGTCTCTCTAGCCCTGGTTTCATTAAGGCTCACTCCACTAGAGCCACAGCCTCCTCCTGGGCTGAAAGAGGAGAAGTATCACTGGAACAAATTTGTAGGGCCGCTACATGGTCCAGTATTAATACTTTCGTAAAACATTATCGCCTTAGTCTTCGGGACTCCAATGAGACTCTCTTTGGACGAAGAGTTCTCGAGGCGTTTTCCCTACCCTCCTAATCATCTGTTAAGTCTCCTTGTGGCCGTCATGGTGGATGAAATGGAAGAACTGAATTAGTCTTACCGGTAATTCCATTTCCTTGAATCCACCATGATGGCCGGTATTATTTCCCCCCCCCCCCCCCCCAAAAAAAAAGAATTTTTATTTTCAGATCGATGGATATGAAGATAAATATCCTTTCACATATTGTTGCACTTTGGGTGATCTGTAAAACACTGAGGAGGTGAAGGGGGGGTGGGGAATTTAAACTCTCCATGTGTTCCTGCCCCTACTGAGGTCCAGGGTCAATCTCCTTGTGGCCGTCATGGTGGATTCAAGGAAATGGAATTACCGGTAAGACTAATTCAGTTCTTTTATCTTACCCTGACTCTACAATATAAGGTCACCTGCTTCCCATGTGCAATCTTTATAAACAATGAGGACGTAAGATGGAGAGGGTCAAGTGATTCACCTATGTAACCACCACCTCCATGGTTCCGGTCTGTGTGCTTTTCTGCCCAGGAGCTGTACATTAACTGAATGCCCTTAGCATATTAACAGACAAAGGCAGTAAAATCTGCACAAGTGCTGGATGTGTGCTGCTACAGTTCTGTGCTTGCGAAGGAATAGACGCCATCTTAAAACTTATGGATGTGAAGAATGTTGGTTTCCAGTGTTTACAGTAGGGGACTTTCATTTGCAGAGCTTGGTAAGATATAAAGACAGTTTTGGTTGTATGTGCCATAATTTAACAGTTTATGACCTAAGAAATTGTCCTCTAAAGTTGCTAGCCCCTTTAAGTATCATCTGTGAGAGTCTTTCATAATTAACATATACATTTCTATTTTTTTTACGTCACTTTTATTTTTTTTATTCATTATAGTTCTTTTCCCAACCAGATCTATCACAGTCTCTTCCTACGTGGTCTGTCTTTGGTTGGCTGGTATCATAGCCATCCCTTTAGTCCAGCATTGCCATCCCTGCAGGACATTGAGTCTCAGATGGATTATCAGCTAAAACTACAGGGCTCAGACAACAGTTTCCAGCCATGTTTGGGCTTGATATGTGGTGAGAAATTTTCCCCATTTGCCAAATCTATTTTTTAAATCTAGATTTCTATTTGAGAATTTGTGTTTATTTGATAGCTGTTTGCTTCCTTTCAAATAGCCCCATACTTCCGTGGAAATCATGGAGCACAGTCTACAATTTGTCCATTCTGGATTATGCCTCCAGCTGAGGTTAGTTTATAAACTTAGTAGTTCACATGCTTGGTTTTGTTGATTATTTTGTAGTGATTTATTTTTTAATTAACTCAATCTTCTCTTTCAGCATCGTCCAAATGATTATGGAATTCCTATGGAGGTTGAAGTAAAATTTGTACAGGACAGCTTTTTAGCTAATGACATTTTGCATGACATGGTAAAGACCAGAAATTGTGCAATTTAAATGGTTGGCAAGTAGTATAATTTGAAATATGATTTCTAGAAAATGTTCTATTACAGTAGAAATAGAGCCATGGAAACAGGTTCAAATGGGAAAAACAGGCAAAATCGGTGGGCACTGCTGGCAGAAGATGATCCAAAAGGTATAGAATGAATTATGTGGTTATTGGCTATGGAGGAGATTTTTCAAACCTAGTGTAAAGGAAAACTGCCTTAATTTTGCATAGCAACCAATTAGATTCCATCATTTATTTTTCAGAGCTCCTTTGTAAAATGAAAGGATCTATCTTATTGGTTACTATGGGCAATTAAGCCAGCTTTTCCTTTATGCCAATTTTGATGAATCTCCCACTATGTGTTTTAGCACTGACGTAGTGCCTTTATCAGGCCATAATACAGTCGCAACAAATGTTAAAAATGTATTTACGGGGAAGCCTGGCCTGACTCGACACGTGAGAGGACGCTGAAGCTCGTTCTCCCAGACGGGACTCCTGCTAATCCTCCTGCATCCACTCAATATAGAGGCACACAAGTCTTCAAGGCAGCGCTAACACTCACCAGAGGTCAGGCAGGCCAGGCATTACCGCCATGACGTGACAGAATAAGAAGGAGAGGGAAGGGAAGGAGAGCGGGCCTACGATGCGCGTGAAGCAAGACAGCACGGGGGTGAGAGCAGTGGAGGTGGCAGCTTGACTGGAACAATTCGCAAGAGTGGCTCCCACAGGCAACCGAACAGTTCCTGATCAACCACAGAGGGGACACCGGGCAGTGGTTGTACTCCCCTTTAATACATTGGCAAGTAGCGTCTCCACAAGAAACGGCAGAGCCTACCATCACCGATGTGTTTAAAGCTGTCACTAATTGCAGCAAAGCGCTTGTTTCCCTCAATACTCAAATGGGGAGCCTACAAGAAAATATGTCCTTCATCAGGCATGATCTAAGGAAGGTCTCTGAGAGAATTAAAGAAGTAGATGACCGGATCAGCTGCTTGGAAGATAAAGTGTCTCAGTTAGGAAAAGACCTAGGAAACGTTGCCCTTGATGTTTCCTATCTGCTAAACAAGGCAGATGATTTAGAAAACACGCTCTGCAGAAATAATTTAAGGCTTGTAGGAGTACCAGAAAAAGCGGAAGGAACAAATGCTGCAGTCTTTTTTGAGCAGTGGCTGATTTCAAAGTTTGGAAAAGACTCTCTGTCTAACATGTTTGCTATTGAACGATCACCACCACCAGGGGCCCCCCCAAGACCGATCCTGATTAAGTTGCTGCATTTTAAAGACAGAGACGCCATCATACGGAAAGTGCAAGATTGTGAAGATTTATTAATAGATGGCAGACAAGTGGTCATCTTTCTAGATTTCTCAGTAGAAGTACAAAAGAAAAGAGCAAAGTATGTGGAGGTGAAACACCACCTGAGGGAGCGACAGCTACCATATTCGATGCTATATCCATCTAAGCTGAGAGTTGTGGCAGCGGGAAAGGTCCATGTCTTTGAAATGGCTAATGCGGCGGTGCAATAGCTAGAGTCTACAAGCTGGTGAGCAGATCCTGAGCCATCTTCTGGATGAACCCCCGTTGCCGAGAGGAAGAGTGGGACTAACTCAGCTGTCAGGCATACTGGTACCTTGGATGATAAGTATATCAAGGGGACTGTGTCTTCAGTTTAGAGTGTGACGGGGATATCCAGGACTCTGAGGTTATTGTATAGTCACTAAGAGTCTTTATAGGGAGGAAACTACAGCAAAATATACTGTAATATGGTATATGATATTGCACAATGTTATGTAGAATAACATAGTAACATAGTACATAAGGCCGAAAAAAGACATTTGTCCATCCAGTTCGGCCTGAAAATTGTGAGGTAGAAGCCAATTTTCCCACTTAAGGTGAATAAAAAATTCCTTCCCGACTCCAGTCAGGCAATCAGAATAACTCCCTGGATCAACGACCCATCTCTAGTAGCTATAACCTGTAATAATAATATACTCCAAAAATACATCCAGGTCCCTCTTGAATTCCTTTATTGTACTCACCATCACCACCTCCTCAGGCAGAGAGTTCCATAGTCTCACTGCTTTTACCGTAAAGAATCCTCTTCTATGTTTGTGTACAAACCTTCTTTCCTCCAGATGCAGAGGATGTCCCCTCGTCACAGTTACAGTCCTGGGGATAAATAGATGATGGGATAGATCTCTGTACTGTTCCCTGATATATTTATACATAGTAATTAGATCTCCCCTCAGTCATCTTTTTTCTAAAGTGAATAACCCTAATTTTGATAATTTTTCAGGGTACTGTAGTCCACCCATTCCAGTTATTACTTTAGTTGCCCTCCTCTGAACCCTCTCCAGCTCTGCTATGTCTGCCTTGTTCACAGGAGCCCAGAACTGTACACAGTACTCCTTGTGTGGTCTGACTAGCGATTTTGTAAAGTGTTTGGACTATGTTCTTATCACGGGCGTCTATGCCCCTTTTGATGCAACCCATTATCTTATTGGCATTGTTACCAGCTGCCTGACACTGGTTTCTACAGCTTAGTTTGCGGTTCACTAAAATTCCTAGGTCCTTTTCCATGTCAGTGTTAGGGCCCTTGTACATAACCGTATGCCCTCCAAGACATACGGTCCGTGAGTGGGCCATATGTCCTGGAGCGGCATAGATCGTGCTCACGGGAGCGCACAGCATCATAGATTACAATGATGCTGTGCACGTCAGGGCCCCCCAAACTGCTATTGTCCTGCACTCATATGAGTGTGGGACAATAGTCCCACGGGCGGCCCAACGTGCACATCCCTCATTAAGCCATGCTGATATAGCGTTATTTGCTTATTTTCATTGAGGTACTCCAAGATAGCATTGTACTCCAAGATAGCATCTCTAACAAAACCTTCAAACAGTTTACCTACGACAGATGTTAAACTTACCAGCCTATAGTTTCCGGGCTATGTTTTTGGACCACATTTTTTTTTTATAGTATCTTTTTATTGATTAAAAGTTAACAAAGCATTACATACACTCGAATAACATGTACAACACCTCCAAGCCAGTACATTAATCAACATGGGGTTAACATAACATCCTCATTTAGCTTTTACCCAGTTCTGAAGTGGAAAACCACTGGATAATGTGTGCAACACCCAATGGAATATGACTGGAATATGAATATGCATACATACATTCATTCATACACGCCCTCATCGGGTAGAGACAAAGCCATCACCGTCCCTTAAGGTAGCAGTGTTTGGGCGTCAAACCGGGGACCCCAGATTTTTATAAATCGGTCTGGCGCCCCTCATCTCCCATATATAAACTTATAAAACTCGAAATTAGTGTTCACTATTTGTATCCATTGTTGCATAGTAGGGTTCTTAGGAGGTTTCCAGTTAAGGAGGATGATTTTCCTAGCATAAAATAGCACATTCTGTACAATTTCCTGCCAAATCTGGTGGACACAACCTCATTAGCTATCCCCAGTAGACTAGTCAGTGGGGTACAGACATTGGCAAGACCCAGCCTGCCATAAATGTAGGCATGGATCTCTGTCTAGAAGGCATGGATGACTGGATACTGCCAAATCATGTGAATGAGGCAGCCCTTTTCAAATCCGCACCGCGTACATCGCGGGTCCGGTAATTTGCCCATTTTGAATAGTCGCTCAGGAGTATAGTATACCCTATCGAGACATTTAACTTGAATCACCTGGTCTCTAGCACTTACTACTGTTGATCTTCAGTTGCCACTAATTTCCTTCATATGTGTATATTCTAAGTTTTCTACATCTCTTTTCTATCTCACCATAGATTTATCGAGGGGGGAGTCTTGAAGCATTATTAGCGACGCATAGAGAGCTGATACCGGTTTGACCAGAGGAACCCTTCTAATTACTGTGTCCACTGGACAAACCTTCTTTCCTCCAGACGCAGAGGATCTCCCCTTGTCACAGTCACAGTCCTGGGGATAAATAGATGATGGGACAGATATCTGTACTGACCCCTGATATATTTATACATAGTTATTAGATCTCCCCTCAGTCGTCTTTTTTCTAAAGTGAATAACCCTAATTTTGATAACCTTTCAGGGTACTGTAGATCCCTCATTCCAGTTATTACTTTAGTTGCCCTCCTCTGAACCTTCTCCAGCTCTGCTATGTCTGTCTTGTTCACAGGAGCCCAGAACTGTACACAGTACTCCATGTGTGGTCTAACCAGTGATTTGTAAAGTGGTAGGACTATGTTCTCATCACGGGCGTCTATGCCCCTTTGATGCAACCCATTATCTTATTGGCCTTGGCAGTAGCTGCCTGACACTGGTTTTTGCAGCTTAATTTGCTGTTTATTAAAATTCTTAGATCCTTTTCCATGTCAGTGTTACCGAGTGTTTTACCATTTAATATGTACGGGTGACTTGCATTATTCCTTCCCATGTGCATAACTTTACATTTGTCAGTGTTAAACCTCATCTGCCATTTTTCTGCCCAAGCCTCCAATCTATCCAGATCCCTCTGTAGCAGAAAACTGTCCTCTTCAGTGTTAATTACTTTACACAGTTTAGTGTCATCTGCAAAAATAGATATTTTACTGTGCAGGCCTTATTTTACTGTGCAGGCCTAAAAGTCGCTAAAGAGTTAATGGCCGCTTCAATCTCTAAGTCCGATATGTCTGCTACTAGGACCTCCCTATCCATCTGGTCTAGAGAAGGGATGTTAATACCTAATAGGAATTTAGCAATTCCCTCCGTAGTGTTCGTGGTTTTAGGGGTATATAATGCATTATTGTAAGAGCCAAACTGACGGCATATAGCTTTAGGCTCCCTCAACAATTCTCCCTGTTCATTCAGGATTCCTGCCACTATTGTCTGCTGGGTTTGAGATCTAGCTAGATACGCCAGGGTTCTACCACACTTGTCCCCATCTGAAAAGATGGTTATCTTTGATTCAAGAGTCTCTTTTGAGCGTATTCAGTTAAATGTAAATTAAACCTTCGCTGCGCATCTAGCCACACACTTTGGTTTTCACTACACGTGTCTGCTGTGTACTTCCTCTCACTATCAAGTAGCTCTCCCTCTAATTTAGCCCTCTTGACATTTAATTCCTTCCTGTAGGTTGCTATCGTGGAAATCAGTGCACCCCTCATCACAGTTTTAGAAGCTTCCCATTCTGTTAGTGGGTTTGTAGACCCTTCAGTTTTTTTCCAGTAGTTTTCCATGACATCTACACACTCTCCCACCACCGGTAAGACGTCTAACCACATAGGATTCAGCCGCCATTGTTTATCTGCTGGCGCCAACGGCTGGGACATAATCAGTAAAAGGGGGGCATGGTCCGAAACACCTCTCGGCAGATATTCACTAGGCCTGATGTGGGGTGACAGATCTATGCTGATAAAGGCTAGATCGCTACGTGATAATGAGCCTGCGGAAGCGGAGTAGCATGAGAATTGTGCATCTGTGGGATGTAAATAACGCCACATCTCTATCAGGTTGTAAGCATCGGCCCAGTGTGAAAGTGCATTGTTGTGAGAGATCTGGGGATTTCTTCTGTCCCGTATTGGATCTAGGGTGGCATTAAAATCTCCCATAATGATGCATAACACCACTGGAAATAGTGCTATTTTGGCTATAATCAGGTCTAGGATTTCTCTGCAGAATGGCGGTGGAATATACAGCCCCACAATTAAGTACTGCAAGCCTCTAATGTTGACATGTAGCTTTACGTATCTGCCCTGTGGATCCAATTGTACAGAGATTATTTGAAATGAGAGACTCTTAGCAATCAATATTGAGACACCTTTGGCATGGTTTGAGTGTACTGCATGATACGTGGGGCCTACCCAAGGACGCCGCAGAGCAAGCACTTTCCCTCCCTGCAGATGCGTTTCCTGCAGTAAGACAACATCCGGATTATACTTCTTCAGATAGTTAAACACCAAAGATCTCTTGATCTTATTGTTGAGAACCCTGACGTTCCACTACATTAGTTTAATCAACGCCATTTTTCCAACCAGAGAGAAAATATCCGGTGTCTCAGACCGATGAGGGACCACTCACACACACATACATACCATCTCAAAAACAAATTCGGAACCGAAACTCCTCCCAGCCCACCCTGCCCAAACCTCCCTAACATGGTTGAGCCTATATCCTTTAACTAACTATACTTTGTGTATGATTGCCCTACCCTAACTTTTTAGATTAACATGTATATCCTATCGCTACTTTAGTGATGAAAAACAGATATACATTTCTTCAAGTAACAGTGCGTGCCTGCACAGGATATTACCACCCAGCACACACATATAGGGTTAAACAAAGTGTCCAACAATTAGTTAACAACTCCCACGGATCAGACATATGGCAGGAATAACAGTAGAATGGTAAAACTGACACTCCCACCCCCTCCCTTGCTCAGAGGGGCATACCGCCATACTGGTAAATATAAACTATTCATACAGTCACCGCATGAGGTCAGTCCGTCGGCGATGGGGCCTTGCATTCAGGGGCTTCTTCAGGAGTATTAAAGAAACGGACAGCTTCCTGCAGTTTTCTTTTTCCGGCTTGGCACCCGGATTGGGTGTCTGGGGTCCACAGCACTCAGCTGTGCGACCCTAGACCCCCCCCCCCCCCCAAGGGGTGCTGCAGCTTGCCCCCCACACACACACACTTTTTTTTTTTTTTGGTGCGTGTTCTGACTGTTAGCGCATCGCCCACCCCACCACTGATCAGCGAGTTTGAACAGCTTTTTTTTTTCCATTTTTTTTTCTGTTAGGTTTAGTGAACGTGAACACCCATGCCCCCACACACACACTAAATAAAGTTTTACACACACACACACACTCCCATGGCCCGCCGGATATCCTCGGCCGAGGAAGCATACGCCCTGATGCTCTTCAACTCCGAGAGCCCCAGTGAGGACGAGGATGACCCCACTTTTCTCTTGTCATCCGCGTCCTCCTCATCATCTAGTGATGATGATGAGCCCCCAAGGCGGCGGAGACGTCGCCAGACGGAGCCAGGAGCCCCCCATGCATGGAGTGGGGACATCCTCTACCAGACCCCACTCTACTGTATGGCCATGACACGTTCCCGTTTTGAGGCTATTTGGAAATGCCTGCATTATGCAGATAATGCAGCATGTCCCCCCCAAGGTGATCCTGCCTATGACCGCCTGTACAAAATCAGGCCAGTCATCGATCACTTCGGGGCCAAATTTCTGGAGGCCTATGAACCTGGAAGGGAGGTCGCTGTTGATGAGTCTCATTGCTTTAAAGGGGAGACTCATTTTCCGCCAGTATGTTCCCTCTAAGCCGGCGAGATATGGCGTGAAGCTGTACAAACTTTGTGAGAGTACCTCAGGGTACACTTACAAGTTTCATGTGTACGAGGGGCGAGATTCCCATATTGAACCCCCAGAATTTCCCCCCACTCTGGGTGTTAGCGGGAAACTTGTGTGGGACCTTATGCACCCACTGCTAGATAAGGGTTACCACCTGTACGTGGATAACTTTTATACTAGTATCCCCCTGTTCCAGTCCCTCACTGCCAGATCCATGTCCGCTTGTGGGACCGTGCGAAAAAAGGAACGCGGCCTCCCTACCCACCCCCCTCCAGGTACCTATCCCCAGGGCCCTTACCAGTGGAAACCTGTTTCTGGTCAGATATAAGGACAAGAGGGATGTCCTTATACTGTCCACAATTCACGGTAACGGCTGTCCCTGTGCTAGGTACCGCGGCAACGGTCCTCAAGCCCGATTGTATCGTCAACTACAATCAGTATATGGGAGGAGTTGATCTCACTGATCAAGTACTCAAGCCATATAACTCCATGCGCAAAACCCGGGCATGGTATAAAAAAGTTGCGGTCTACTTGGTGGTTGCCTTGTACAACTCTTTTGTGCTGTCGTGGAGCGCTGGCAACACAGGGAAATTCCTGCAGTTCTATCAGGCAGTCCTCAAGGACCTGATCTTTTCTGACCGGGAAAGAGCAGGCCGGAGTACCTCGGGAACTGGAGGCGCTCGGATCGTCCTTGGCCAACACTTTCCAGGTGTGGTCCCCCATACTGCAAAAAAGGGACGGTCCCCAAAAAAGTGCAGAGTGTGTCACAGGAGGCGGATACGGACACGTGCCCCTATCATCCGGGCCTCTGCATTAACTGTTGCTTCAGGGAGTACCACACTACCATGGAGTACTAAATTTATAATCCTTTCCGCAATTTTTATTCTATTTGGCCACAGACAATCACCCAGAAAAAAAACAAACTATTGTTCTCATACTTTGGAGACACTAAAAGAAAATTTTTTATTTTTTTCAAAAATTATATTATTTTGAAAACTAAAATAAATAAAAAAGTTTACATAATATGTATCGCTGCGTCCGTAAGAACCTGAACTATAAAAATACCACCCTCAGATAGACACCACAAAAACAAATACTGTAAAAAGACATTTTTTTTTTTTGTCACCTAACATTACAAAAAGTGTAATAGCAAACGATTAAAAAGTCATATGCACCCCAAAATAGTGCCAATTAAAGCGACCTCTCATCGCGCAAAAAATGAACCCCTACCTGAGACAATCGGCTAAACACTAAAAAAAAAAAAAAGACTCAGACTATGGAGATACAAAAAAAAAAATTTTTTTTTTAAAGGATATTATAGTGTAAAACTTAAATAAATTTAAAAAGTAGAAAAAAAAAACTGTGCCAAAACAGCTATTTTTTGCCAAATTTTCCATTTTAATCCATTTTTTCCAGTAACAAAGCAAGGGTTAACAAAACTCAATATTTATTGCCCTGATTCTGTAGTTTATAGAAACACTCCATAGTGTATGTGGTCGTAAACTGCTGTATAACCAAACGGGAGGACGCAGAAGGAAAGGAACGCCATAGGGTTTCTGAAAGGCAGATTTTGATGGCCTTTTTTATTTACACCATATCCCATTTGAAGAACCCCTGATGCACCCTTAGAGTAGAAACTCCATAAAAATGACCCCATCTAAGAAACTACACCCCTCAAGGTATTCAAAACTGATTTTATAAACTATTGTTAACCCTTTAGTTGTTCCTCAAGAGTTTATGGCAAATGTAGATGAAATTTCAGAATTTCTATTTTTTTGTAACCTTGCCTCACAAAAATGTAATATAGAGCAATCAAGATGTATCCTAAAATAGTACCAACAAAACTGCAACCTTATCCTGTAGTTTCCAAAATGGAGTCACTTTTTTGAAGTTTTAACTCTAGGGGTGCATCAAGGGGGCTTCAAATGGGACATTGTGTAAATTAACCAGTCCAGCAAAATCTGCCTTCCAGAAACCATATGGCTTTTCTTTCCTTCTGCGCCCTGCCGTGTTCCCATACAGTAGTTTACAACCACATATGGAGTGTTTCTATAAACTACAGAATCAGGGCAATAAATATTGAGTTTTGTTTGGCTGTTAACCATTACTTTGTTACTGGAAAAAATTGATTAAAATGGAAAATTTGCCAAAATAAAAAATCGAAATTCTAAAATTGTTTCTCCATTTGCCATTAACTCTTGTGGAACAACTAAAGGGTTAACAG